>JARDWD010000579.1:0-574498 GCA_029034505.1 Ornithoptera priamus
CTTTTGCAGGCCAATCCTATTGTACATAATAAACTACTTGTGATAAGATTTGTCTTTTCTTGTCTGAACTGCAATCTTATCAGACTATCTATGCAATCCTATCAAAATCATTACGAAATTCTTCCAGTTTTTATCAGCCATTAACAGATCTAATTCATCAGGAATTGGTTGAGGCTAACAGCTCAAATCATCAGCATTTAGTATTTCTGTGCCTGGTCTATAAACAATGTTGTAATCATGAGATGTTAATACAACAAGTATCCTCAACAACCATAGTGACATAAAATTGGAAATTCGCTTTTTCAGATCAGAATACCAAGTAATGGCTTGTGATCAGTGATTATAGTAAACAATCTTCCCATTAGGTAATTGTGGAATTTTCGTACACCAAATATAATTGCTGTCACTTGTTTATCTATTTGTGCACATTGATATTCATATGAATGTAATATCCTTGAATTCTTTGCAATTGGTTGCTTTTGTTCATCTTTTATCATATGGGACAGTACCACCCCTATCAAATTCAGAACTACGACAGGTGAGTAAATCTTCAATGTAAGAATGTTCTTGGCAATCTTAAAAGCATTGCTCTCACTATTAGTTCATTGCCATTCCTGCCCGTGATCTAACAATCTGTGAAGGGGTTTTTAGTATGGTAGCTTTATTGAGTATAAATTTTTAACAAAAATTATTCAGACCCAATATTACTTGTATTGTTGATATATACCAAGCCTGTATGTTTTGAAATAATTTTATCAACATGTAGCAAATCAGCATTTGCGAGAAAACTTACTTTCAATGTAATATTAAGTGGTGCAAGCCAGTCATGTTCCAATAAATTATGAGCCAAGCCATTATAGGTCACAGGCATAGTTTTTTGGCCCATGAGCTGAACTGGAGTCTCAGTCCACGTATGTAACGTGAGAAATTAATTGCGCAGTTGAGCTCTCTGGTAGGTAAGCTTGTTATCAATGTCATGGTCTTTTATTAATTAGAGAAAAACTTGAACTGTATCTACAACTGCACTTCGTATACAGGCACCCATGAAGTTTTCGGCACATAATATATGCCATTTAAATGACCATCAGTCTTTTCACTCCTTAAATTAGCTTTTCTCTGTGCACTTCTCTTTTTTATCATGCAGATTCTCTCTACATGTCTTCATATGTTACAAAAGTGAAATACTGAATTAAAAAAGTGGCACTCTCCAGCATGATGATCACCACACCGATTTCGCTTTGGCTGTTTTGTTTTAGCTTGTATAACATTGATACACATTGGTTCTGGAGTACATGATGAAATCAAACCATTTTCTGATTGAACTGATCCTATTTGAATCATGTTTTTCTTGCACTTTTTGATTATAACATTACATTACTTTTGTAATAACAGTTAAAATAGAAATGTATACTAATGTATCATGAACTAATCCTACTCCAGAAGTTAGAAGTTACAACTAGAACTTATTTTTTCTTATTTCTGAAATATAGCCAGATGCCAATTCATTTTGAAGAGGTCACATAATGATGATGATGATCATCATATTAAACATGATGGTATAATAATTAATAAGTTAAAAATAATTACTCCATATTCTGCAAAATTCCTTTGCAGTTAAATAAGTATATCAGAACATAAATTATTTTGGTGGACATATAACTAAAAATAAATTAACTAAACTCATTTAATTATCACTTTCATTTAATTCTGTATTAATTTTTGTTTGTATTTAATGATTTTATGGCAATATTTGTTTTTGTTACTCAATGGTATGGAGCACTTTATTTTTATTTATTTTGTATTTAGCACATTAAATATACGTTTATAATTTTATAATACAGGAAAAATGTACATAGGTGAGCTTAATTCTGTGCAGAGTTCTCTCCAATCAAACCCACAAATCCCAAGAAGGGACAAAAGTAAAATAAAATTTAAACAAGTAGGTACCCATAGCATATATTAATTAGCATTAATGTTGGCAACATATTCTAAGCTACAGATTTTCATAATAAACACATTGTCCAATAATTTTATGAATCCACCCACAACTTTGTATTACATCACATCAGCAGCTTGTGCTAGTCAACTGCTGCATATGTATTTTAAATAACATTTCATTTCATGGCGTTTTAGAAACCATTAAGTTTTGCCAGTCTGCTGGGTTATAACAGCTATAATAATTTCATTACATTAGAACAGGTTCATTTAATTTAGATTACTTCAGCTTCCGATTAGTAAAAAGAACAAAAGTAAATATTTATTTTGCTGCACTCTGGCCTCTCCATCAGCATCTCACAAAGATGCATTTGTAAGCATCTGCTTCTACACACTTCAGAGGTCTTTGTTAGTGTTTTGTATGTTAATATACCCAACTAAAATATCTTCTTAGAATACAAAATGATTCAAATGGATAGTGTGAATATACTAATAATATTTGCACTTCCATTTGTACTTAGTTGCCTAGCACAATATATTTTATAGAGACAATGTTGTTTCGTGAAACATAACATTGGTGATGAATGTTCTTTAATTACAAAGTGGAACTAATTAAAGAATGAAACTACTTATAAAATTTCCGGAATTTAAATGGTATAATGGGAATTTGGACAAGTAACATTAATCAATTGAAGTTTTGTTTTCAAGCATTTCTGACAGTATTAATAAAGAGTAAATTTGTACACAAGTGTTTGAAACATTGCTAGTGTTAATTACAATCAAAGTAAATGCAATCTCAATGGCTTATAAATTTTACAAGTGAAAAGAAATACATGTGGAATTGGCATCTGGCTATATTTCAGAAATAAGAAAAATAAGTTCTAGTTGTAACTTCTAACTTCTGGAGTAGGATTAGTTCATGATACATTAGTATACATTTCTATTTTAACTGTTATTACAAAAGTAATGTAATGTTATAATCAAAAAGTGCAAGAAAAACATGATTCAAATAGGATCAGTTCAATCAGAAAATGGTTTGATTTCATCATGTACTCCAGAACCAATGTGTATCAATGTTATACAAGCTAAAACAAAACAGCCAAAGCGAAATCGGTGTGGTGATCATCATGCTGGAGAGTGCCACTTTTTTAATTCAGTATTTCACTTTTGTAACATATGAAGACATGTAGAGAGAATCTGCATGATAAAAAAGAGAAGTGCACAGAGAAAAGCTAATTTAAGGAGTGAAAAGACTGATGGTCATTTAAATGGCATATATTATGTGCCGAAAACTTCATGGGTGCCTGTATACGAAGTGCAGTTGTAGATACAGTTCAAGTTTTTCTCTAATTAATAAAAGACCATGACATTGATAACAAGCTTACCTACCAGAGAGCTCAACTGCGCAATTAATTTCTCACGTTACATACGTGGACTGAGACTCCAGTTCAGCTCATGGGCCAAAAAACTATGCCTGTGACCTATAATGGCTTGGCTCATAATTTATTGGAACATGACTGGCTTGCACCACTTAATATTACATTGAAAGTAAGTTTTCTCGCAAATGCTGATTTGCTACATGTTGATAAAATTATTTCAAAACATACAGGCTTGGTATATATCAACAATACAAGTAATATTGGGTCTGAATAATTTTTGTTAAAAATTTATACTCAATAAAGCTACCATACTAAAAACCCCTTCACAGATTGTTAGATCACGGGCAGGAATGGCAATGAACTAATAGTGAGAGCAATGCTTTTAAGATTGCCAAGAACATTCTTACATTGAAGATTTACTCACCTGTCGTAGTTCTGAATTTGATAGGGGTGGTACTGTCCCATATGATAAAAGATGAACAAAAGCAACCAATTGCAAAGAATTCAAGGATATTACATTCATATGAATATCAATGTGCACAAATAGATAAACAAGTGACAGCAATTATATTTGGTGTACGAAAATTCCACAATTACCTAATGGGAAGATTGTTTACTATAATCACTGATCACAAGCCATTACTTGGTATTCTGATCTGAAAAAGCGAATTTCCAATTTTATGTCACTATGGTTGTTGAGGATACTTGTTGTATTAACATCTCATGATTACAACATTGTTTATAGACCAGGCACAGAAATACTAAATGCTGATGATTTGAGCTGTTAGCCTCAACCAATTCCTGATGAATTAGATCTGTTAATGGCTGATAAAAACTGGAAGAATTTCGTAATGATTTTGATAGGATTGCATAGATAGTCTGATAAGATTGCAGTTCAGACAAGAAAAGACAAATCTTATCACAAGTAGTTTATTATGTACAATAGGATTGGCCTGCAAAAGTTAGAGATTTGAACTTCACAGTTATTGGTTAAAATGAATTATCACTACAAATTGCTTGTTTGCTACTGTGTTGTCACATGGTAACACCCACATCACAACATACAATAGCCTTACAAGCCTTGCATTCTACTCATGAAGGCATTGTACAAACTAAAGCATTAACTAGAAGTTATATATGTGACTACATTTAAACGAAGATGAGGCAGTGGTCAATGGTTGTCTTGAGAAATAGTCTCATGTCTTCTAAAATTGTTTATAAAATGGATTGCACTTACTTGTCCATGGGCAAGGATATACATAAATTTTGCTGGACTATTTCAAATTAATAAATTTTTAATAGTAGTCGATGCTTATTCTCTATGGCATGAAGTATTATTAGTTAATAGTATTACTTTAACAATAGTAATAAAAAACTTACGCATGTTATTTGCTAGTCATGCTTTATATGAAACTATGATGTCAGGGACAGCATTCACATTAGCAGATATAGAATAATTCTTAACTGCTTACAAAATTAGACATCTATTCTCAGCACCATATCGTCCTGATGATAGCAGCCTTGCAGAATGCATAGTTCAAACAGTTAATGATAAACTACATAAAATGAATGTAATACCTCGAGACATAAAAGTGCTAAATGTGTTACTGGGTTTACGGGTTCAACATCCTGTTCAATTACTTATATAAGTCCAGCGGCACTGTTTATGAATGAGCTTAAGAACAATATTAGCACTATACACTCAGATACTTCGCTGAATAAAAAAACTGAAAAGGAAAACATGGACAATAGTTTAACAATGAATTAAGAAATACAGAAGGGTGGAAAAGTCATGTTTAGGAATTATATCAAAGGCTTGAAATAGTTACCCAGAGAAATAATATAGAAAAGTGGTCCAGCAAACTTGAAAGTTAAAACTAATGATTGTGCAGTGATAAAATGTCATATCAATTAAATAGTAAAATTATCTACAAACTCATCTGATATATCTAAACTGGATATAATAACAAGTAACAGTAGGGACGGAAGTGAGGAAGGAATTGAAGAAGACATTAAGGTAGAAGGGGAAAGGATGATAGAGGAACACTATTTAGAAGGAAATAATACAGAACTAGAGGATATTATTGAAATACCTAATATGAATAAATGTGCTGTAATTTTTGGGATACATTAGTCTGAAAAGAACTCAGCGAGAGAAAAACTAAAAGACACATGATACATTCTAAAAGTCCATATGATAGACACGGAGATCACATTACATGTTTTAATATTGTTCGCTTGAAGTGATTCTATTTTAGCTGTAAGTTGGAGGTATGTTATGAATGTCAATATACCATACTAAATCATATTGTTACAAAACAAAATGATTGACTGAAGTTGGTACAATGAATATACTTATGATATCTGCACTTCCATTTGTATTATGTCTCCTGGCACAATATATGATATAGAAATAACGAGATTTATGTGAATATAAAAGCTAGTCCCACCTTTCTTATTTTAGGTGTTTGTGCATTATCTACTTTTATTCTCTATAAATTTATCACAAAAAAATATTCGTGATAACTTTAACATGTCTTAAGGCAATAAAGAGTTTCAGTAATTAAAAAGAAGTTTGGGTGTTATTAGAAACATTGAAGCTAGATTGATATCTAAGAAGATGGTGTGCTTAAAATAAAAAAAAAACTTCTAGACATTTAACATGATAAATGTGCAGCAAAAAGTATTTTAGGCATTGCATATATTAAATGTTAGTTTAATACAGTAAATGCAGACAGGACATTTATACTTTAGCCATGCTTAAGGAATGTAGACATGTATCAAATTGTAGTTCTGGAGTTGTGTGATCAGCTGACCATCAATGGCATACAGTCGTACCTGCTTGTGCTCCCAGTGATGGGGAACATCTTGAGAAAACTCACAAGTTATGGAACATGAGACATCAGTTATCGGTGACACGGGTCATCTGTCAGCACATTCTTGACTAGTTTGGTGGATAAATGGCCTAATCTCTTTGTGAAAGAACGCTACAAGTGTCTGCAGTGGGAATGATAAGTGGACTGTATATTAAATCGCAAGATGTTCTTACTTTTAATTACAATAGCTCAATCATTTCGTTTGTAAGTCCTTCAGTACGCCAATAGGTGTCACTAGTAGTGGTTATTAAGAGAATGTTGTAGACGGGTGATATTTGTAGTTAAAAGTTTTGCCACTAACCGAGTAAGGGTCTATTTTATTTTACAGAGAATGGTACTTAGTCGAAATGATAACTTCGATCACTAGGTTAAATTTTACAGTGTGTTCCATAAATTCCTTCCCTTTTTTTGATACTAGATCAGTAGACGATATTTGTTGTTTGAGGTAAATTTTTTGTTTTATATATATGAATATTTTTTTTCTATAACCTTCTTCCATCTCTTAGAAAACCTCATTACGCCCTCTTTACAAAATTGTTGAGGCTTACTTGCAAAATATTCATCTAATTGCGTTTTTATTTCGCTTATGGATTTGAAAGATTTACCATGGAGACAATATTTAAAAGGGAGGAACAAGTAATAATTGGAATGTAGCACGGTCTGAGGGGTACGGAACATTAGAAAGAATGTCCCAATTAAATTAATAATTTTTGCCTAACGGCCACCGCAACATGCGATCTTGCTTTGCCGTGATGGATAACTACTTTTTGTCGGTTCGCCAATTCTGGCCGTTTCTCTGCTATGGCGGCTTTCAATCGATCGAGCTGATCGCAATATTTGTTACCGTTGATCGTTTCACCTCAGGAAGGAGCACGCAACACACTACACCTATTCAATACCACCAAATGCAAAAAAAACTTTTTCGAATGAACTTTAGGCTTCACAACAGTTGAAGGTGTATTTTCCGTATGCCAAGTGCGCTTTCTATGCACATCTTGATACAAAACCCAAGTCTCGTCCTCAGTGACAGAATTTTTTAAGAAATTATTTTTTTCATGTCGCTGAAGAAGCAATTCTCACGCAGAGACGGTTTTATGGCCAGTCAAGTGTTCAATAAGCGTGGAGCCCAAACGTCATATCCATTTGCTTACCCCATTTTGATTAAATGTTTATTTACCCTTGTGTTGGGAATGCACAGAGCACATCCTTAATAGGAATCCACATCCACCGTTACTGGGCGACCGCAGTGGTCTTCCATCATTCAACTGAAATTTTAGCTCAAAATTTCTGCACTGAGTACTTTATTGAGAGTAAGTCAATTGCAATACATTAATTAATTTTCTACGAACAACTCATAATGTCGATTATAGTTAAAACTTTTCACATTGCATACTACACACAGAACAATATTTCTTGATTGTGGACACGAAATAATATTTAAAACATAAAGAAATCCCGAAAATTTCCTTTAGTTGTTATGTCAACTATAATATTTGAGGTCTGAATATTAATATAGACTATCTTACGTGATGAACGTTAGCATCGGCTAAGTGACTATACATCTTATAGTCATTCATTCCTCTTTTGTTAAGTCTTTTTTTTTTAGTTTCTAATTAATTGCTAAGCAATTTAACGTTTTTTATTAAAATAATGCATATTTTAGTCTATAAACTTACACCACCAGCTGCACGCGTAAGTTGGTAGCATAGCATGCTAAGTGTTAAGAAGTCGTGTATTATAATAAAAAAAAAATCATAAGATACCCATCGAATTGAGAACCTTCTCCGTTTCGTTGAACAAATGGCAAGGATTTCAATTTTTATCTCGATAATTATCTTTGAAACTTCATTTTATACATAATTAGATCATCGTTAAAAAATCAATTGTACTGTCGCAGCATCGCTTTCTTAAATGAAACGTGTCATCGAAAAAAGATCATCATGGTCGATACAGGTTTTATGTTAACGAAACCATCTAATTGCATTTTTTTGTGATCACTAATGCGTACGTTTTTTTTTTGAAGATTACATGCTTACCATATTGTAATGCTTAATGGACACGAGGGTTAAGCTTGTTCGGGGGGTGAACTTAACAGCTTCAGAGGAAGCGACGCAATTGGAAAAAAATCTTCAGAGGCAACTTGAAGAAGACGTAGCGAGGTAGGTTTCTCAATTCCAGACGACCGGAACATCAAAACATTGCGAAATTAACATTTTCGTAGGTTAGTTACGAATATGACACAGCAGGATAAAAATGCACTGGTAGATATCTTTTTATTGTCAGGAATAATATATTTTTTCATATATTCTTGCAACACATTATATATACATCATCATTTATTTGCAGCCCTCATATCTCCTTATTTGTCAATACGTTGTTTTCTCTAATTTTCAATTCATTCTAAATTCTTATTGTCATCGATTCTTCAGAGATGCTTTTTGCCTTTGAATACTGATCGTATCCGGTGTAACAAAATCAAAAATATCCGTACTATTAAAAAGTATAATCGTTGGCAGATTTAATATTGCGATTACATTTCAACCATAAGAAAAAATTTTTTTTTCAAAACGGGCTAAGCTTTTTCATGACATCGCCTAATTTTAATTGATGATACAATTTTGTTAAAAGTACACGCCAAGTAGACTATTTGCTGGACACTTCTTAAAGGCATAATCGTTCACTATACTCTATTAAGTGGAAAAACTTATATTTGTTTACTAATTAAGGTTTTAAATAGCAATGTATTATATGAAATATAACCTAATGAATATTTGTTTGAGGTAGAGCCCAATTACATCTAAAAACTAGGCGAAAAAAACGGGAGCAACTCAACTGGTAAAAGGATTTCTACTGATAATAAAATGTAATACTAAAGTGCGTGTATTATGACGCTGCCATGATGACCGTAAAGATGCAAGCACAGCAGTTTAAGTTGCAGGGGTGTGTTATGGAATTATAACATCCCTGGAAGTGTTCTCAGCTCGTATCTCCATAACGTATTTATGACATCGAACTCTAAACCGCGTACCATCAATATCAACCGCTAATGGTTAAAGCACCTTCAATTCAAATAATAAATACTTCTATCCGTTAATATGACGACTTTAACCAGTTCGCTTTTACCATTTAAAAGTCACAGCAAACGATTAGGAGAGTTATCGAAATTTCTTTAAGGACTTGAAACGAAAAAATCCAATGAAGAACGATATTGTTCATGTAACTCAAAATTTACATGCTGAGATATATCTCATTCATCTATAACAGTGACTTAGGCATATCTGTCGTATCAATGAGAGAGGAAAGTCCTAGTATATATAACAAGAGTATAAAAATAGTGTTGGAGGCCCAACATACTCTCATATATATTATTTTTTGGCAAGGTTTACACTGCCTATCCTCTCTTTTTTGTTTGACTCTGAATAAACCGAACTTAACATAAAACTCGGACAAAAGCGGACCGGCGGTCCATCCAAAAAAATAAAGTATCTGAGAGTGACTTATGTTGGACTTATGAGCAGTGTACTAAACTCTCGTCGCGTATGCGGCTACGCTGTGCGCGAGAACAATCTGTCAACTATCACAAGCCAACAAGCAAATGGACGTGTCATATTATAATCATATCATGACATCATCATCATCAATGACGTGTCATATTACAATCATATAGTCATGTCATATATGGAATACAGTAGGCCATATAGTTTACCTGGTCCCTTTACGTGGCGGACTCGAACAGTTCCGCAATTAAAGCTAAAACATCCAAACAGCTCCTGAATTCATTGCCGCACATTTATATAATAGGGTTAATGCATCAAGCTTTTCAGAATGTCGGTCAAAATTATATAGGTCCTAAATCGATGGAAATAGCAAGAGTCAGATCACTAATAATTACAAACAGTTCTGTTTCTCTGTTTGTAAACTTTGTAACCAATGCAATCCATTCTAATCTAGCTTTAGACTTAAATATAGACACTTCAATGGAGAGACATGTTCAAAGTATGTTTAAATAGATTTGTAGCACGAAGAGGGCTGTATATATATATAAAGATAATGAATGCATCAACTTTCAAGGATGCTCTGAAGCAATTAGACGTACAGACGTACAAATTACATACCTCTATGTAACATAAAAAAAATTGTTAAATTTACAACCTACAAGTGAATAAACTTTAATTTCTTGCCTTATTATTCACCTAACTATAATGAATGAAATAAAACTGTCATTCTAGAAAACATGAAGTAGGTATTTGTTTTAATTTACTACAAAGTCAAACAAAGTGGCAGAACTCTCAAGAAGATAAAGAAAAAGTTCATTTGTAATTATTAGGGATGGATACCGATTTTTCCTTATTGTACTAGTTCTTAGTCAGATTATCAAACATGTAACTAGGTAATGTTAGGAAGGCTCGTGTACTCACACACAGAGATATTTGTCACACCGTTATGAAGGAGGCAGCTGTGCTAGTGGTATTACCTGCTGCCTAATTCCAAGATAATTACCACCGCAGGGTTAGTCACTAACACCAGCCATTATGAGTAATTATTTTATATTAGGTTACTATACAAAGTGTTATGCAATGCTAGTTCCTAATTTTGGCATTTAGTTTCGTCATTTATCTCTTTACATATTTTACTATATCTTAAATGTCCTGGCAACATGTTGGCAATCCAACATTGTGTTTTATTTACTATCTGAAATTAATTACAACTAATTTATAATTAGCTTTCTGTTGATCAACTTGTATGTTTATTTTTACAGTTAATCTACCATATGTGCTGTTTATGGTCCAAATTGGTTTTTCAATCACAGATTACACCATGTGCTCATCTCTTTGTAAATAACAATAAAAACACTGCATTAAGTAACCGCATTATTTTGTTTCCAGAATATTTGATGAATCCATTTATACAGATCTTGAGGTTGCTTGTGGAAAATCAAAACTACTAACACACTCATGCATACTAAAAGCGCGTACTAATAGATTCTATCGCAAGCTTGAAACATTTTTGCATGTTAATATCGGACGTAACATCTTTGATGAAATTTATTCATTTATAAGGTATACATAGTAATAAAAGCTTTGTAGTATATTCGCTTTATATTCTAGTAAGTATTTATATGGGATTTTATGTATGGAATAAAAAATTTCCAGCGATGCATACACCGAATGCAATATAACTCATCAAGAAAAAGAAATTTTGGAATATCTTAATGATAATGTAATACTAAAACATAACTGTACTAAATCACAAGTTATTTATAATGAAACATACTCGACACCCAGGTGTAGAAGTCCCGATAAAGAGCTAAACCTAAATTGTTTAAGTCCAAGCACAGAATTAACCAAAGAGTATTACGCTTTAGTACCGATAGATGGTCATTTACTGGAACAAGAACTTCAGCCACCTCTTAATAAGCCCACTACTTTATCTCTAGCTTCCAGCCATACATCAGACATTACAAAACATTCTTATAGTTATAACACTTTGGTAAGTAGTAATAACGGACATACGTCACACAATGAAATTCTGAAAGGAAAACCAATCAGATATGGCGATAAAACAGTAGAACCGATATATACACCCGATAGCTTGATAACTGACGACCCCAGTTCATCCTCAGATTACTTATCTGCAACTTACAGTTGGCCCCAAGGAATAAGCTCTTCGATTTCATTACCACACTTAATTGTTAATAATAAGATGGATAGCAACATAAATAATTTAGTTGATTCTGGATTGGAAAATAGTATAGTGGAAAATCAAAGTAATCAACATGACGTGACTCTTACTGATATATCACTGACTGAAAGTACGGCGCACGACTTGACTTTAGATGATCTAGATCAGAATTTAACTAGTGTTACAAACCCTTTGGAAGGTCTCATATTTGAAAACTCTCCAGGAAATTTTGTTAAAACTTCAAGTAGTACTTCTATTGAATCAAGCAACGTTCCAATTGATTATCAGCCGCAATCTATGAAAGTGCGGAGTACAATGGCGACAAATTTTTTGAAAGATGATAAACAGCGGCAAAGTGAAAAAAATGTTGTCCTAGATTCGTCATCTCTTTCGTCTGAAACTGGATCCTGGGTGAAGTCATTTCTTCCAAAGTTAGGTGACCAAGAAGTTTGTGAACATTTTATTGAGAATGAACGGCAATATTCTAACGAACCTGATATGTATACAAACCTATGGCCAAGTTTAAATGAAGGAAAACCCTTCAAATCTACGTCCTGTTTCATTGATGCAGCAAATTTGAGAGATGAAGAAGACAATCCTCGAAACTTAGTGGCTGCAGGGACAGAATTAAAGTGTAATTCGAAAAGAAATAATAATCAAAATTCCGTGAAAGAAAATTTATCCGATTCTGTCTACCCACATAAACCTTTAGTTACAGACTTAGCGACGGATGAGGCAGCAACAAAAAATTGTGAAATTGTGAAGCCGCCAAAAACAACTTCCACATGGGTCATTGATGTGTCAACCCCATTGAAAACCGAATATAAAAATATACCTGCAATTAAGAAACCACTGACATCTGAAGTGATTTTTAATTCTGAAAATCACATTAGAAGTGGAGGATCTGTCGATTTTGATAATAGTAACAAATCAAGTCAGAAATTTTTTGTTGACTTAACAAGCTTACCAGATCTGCTTCCACAAGATTGTGAAAACGCTTCGGAGAAAAAAATATTTTCTATGTATATTGATTTAGGGAAAAAAAAATCTTTAAAGGAAATGCCTACATGGCTATCTACATTGAATTCAAAACAACAGGAAGTAAATACCAATAAAACAGAAATAAATACTTCGAAAGGAGATAAATTACAAAATACATCGTTGAGACATAAAATCGACGACAGAGACAGCCTTGCCACGTTCGAAAAATTCGAAGAATTATGCAATGATCCCAACATAAGCATATCAAAGATTGCTGGTATTCCAAAATTTACGTCGACTCCTTATCTCTGCCGAACTGCTCCTATTAAAGAAATTAAACACACGATCCTTGAATTTGAAGAGCCGTTCGATTCCGAGGCCACATTTGTAGTCGATGAGACAAGTAAACCTGACAAGCCTTTTGTGAAATTGTCGGATTTAGACAAACCAGCAGTTAAAGTCGACGTGACCTCGCAGAAACCGCAGAAAGATCATGATGAGTTGGGCATAAAAACCGCACGATCAATACTTGAGAAAAATTGGGGAACAAAAAAATTTTCAAAATCATGTTCTGCTGAGATCATGACATCATTTCACTCTGAAAACGAAATAAGTTTGAAAAGGTTATTTCCTCATCTGAAAAGTGAATTTAGTAAAAGCATGCCTTTATCGCTGACGTGTAAAAAAGAATCGCTGTTAAATACCGGCAAAGCTTCGAACCTAAATGAAGATGGGAATCTAACATTGATTCAGACAGAGTTGGATACCTCAAATAAGTATCAATGCGGACCTGACTCAGGTAAAATTAATTAATATTAAATATTGAATATTATTTTTTGTACACTTTTTATATTAAAACAATGATTATTATCTCCAGATAATAACATCGCGGAAATGGGTATGGCATCTTGTTTAATAGAAAGCTGCCAATCCCGATTGGGGCAAGACCTCTTGCGGATGTTCCTTGAGGAAATAGCACCCGACGTGATTGTGCTAGTGTCTGGAACGCGTATAAAGGCACACAAGTGCATATTATCTTCCAGGTATCAACTTATCCTCATTATAATTGTATTTGTTTAATTTTTAATATGATCCGTCTTTCGCACTAATTTTTTTGCACGTTTTGCGTGTCCTATACAGATGTCAATATTTCGCGAGGATCCTGAGCGGCGGTTGGGTGGAGAGCTGTGGAAACGTTATTGTTCTACCTGCGTACGTTACCTTTTATTATTTGTAACGATAATAAATATATCTTTAATGCTATCTATTTCATTCGTATTGTGCAATGTTAACGACACGATGTTTTACACGTGAAAAATAAATAATTAATTATTCGTAGTTATGAATGAATAGTAGGTGCATCATGTAAAACCTACATGGTACGCAGTAACGTAATTATTCATTTACTTATACATTAGCAGATGTTCACTTAACGTTGCGATATTCGCGCTGTGCCACATATATTCGGGAGTATCAGTGATACCGGAATGGGTTTGCGTTGTGGAACTGGCAATACTTGCCAACATATTAAGTTTGGATGGGTTGAAAGAAGCGATCGGGTTCACTTTGCAATCTAAATACTGTCACCATTTCCATAAGGTAGGTCAATATTATATAATTTGAAAGTGTTTATTTAATTAAGCGGCGAGACGAGCGTGCCGTCCGACTGCTAGTCAGTGAAACGCCTGCCCTTAACAACGCGGTGCTAGTTGTAATGATTGTTACATAAAGCACCACGTTGTGCTCGCCGCTATGAGGTATGAGATGTTAAGTCTCGTTACATCAGTAAATTCACTAGCTGTAGCACCATTCAAACCGCAACACACTAATATTAGCACACTACTTTTGGACGGCAGATTTTTTTTGTGAATAAGGGTTCTACTAATGATGTCTAATATAAAACCTCCGTGCCAATTTGTGATCATTGCTCATGTTCCGGTTTAACAGAAGCTTTAATTGATAACATTTTTAAAGTTTGGGTGTCAATCATTCTAATGTTAAATTTTACCACCCTTTTTATATACATAATGTTGGACAACTGCTTATAACATATACAAACTTTCATAATTACAATGTAATTACCGACAAGTATCATAATTCTTTTATATTTTTTTCTTATATAAAGCTCGACAGAACGTTCACCTAGTTAGTTGTATGATTCGATACACCCATTGAGGATGTTTACACAGCATCACATTGCTCTGTTCGCTTTGACCTAAGATTAGACCCGTTGTCTCACTCTGTAGGTCTCTAGTGTTTGCTCTCGCAGTCTAGGGTAAAACAGATTTTCCATCCATAATAACATTATACCCGTTTCAGCCTTGCAACTTATGCATAACCGGTGTTCAAGAATGCTTTATTATGTGTTGGGCGTATGGAATAGACGATCTATACTACAAGTGTTTAAAATGGATTACAACCCATTTCCGCAAAATATGGCCGACTAAAGTGTTCGCAACATTACCGATGGACCTCTTGGAAAGATGCTACAATGAACATTGTAAAAGCTTCACGACTGAAACATTCATTGAATGGATTTATGACGTAGCTTTGACATGTAAGTTGTTTTTTTGTTTACATTATTTTTATGGAGCCCGCAATTTTCGAAACTACTTTTTAAAATGAATTTGTTGTTTTGTTCCCCAGTGGATTCATTGCCTAACAGTAAATGGGCCGAAGATGTTACGTTGTTTGGCAGACGGTTACTGAACGACGCCGCCACTTTCGCTTCCGATCAGCTTTTTGAAATATTCAAAAAGGTTTTGTTCATGTCGGCTGATGCCCCTGGTCCCGCTAAACGCGCCTTCGAGGATTGTATAACGAGCGCCATTGATAGGACTACGGCGGAGAAAGCGTGCCTTGCTTATAAGCTGTTGCATTATCACGTTACAACGGTAGCGTCAAATGTGAAAAATAGAATGGAAGTCATCGATCAGAACATATTTCTTGTTACCCATGCCAACAACTGGCTCAAGCAATGTGAGCAAGTTTTAATAAAATCAAACTACATCGCCACTACGTCGCCTTTTAAGAATCTGCCCTTGTCACTCCAGAGAAGATTGCGTCAGTTACGTACTTACGGTAAATGCGACGAAAGGGAAGGTGATTCGGCGCTGTCAGAACGGGAAGAATATAAACAAAATAAAACACAGCTCTCTCACAACAACAACCGCAACGTGAATATGGATCAAGTGCGCGCTGTTTTTGTCCCATATGCGCCAAAGCCAACAGCAAAGACAGGAAGTGAAATCCGGAGTACCAAGGATATAAACGAGCTTAGAAAACGAATAGCGAATCCACCATTTATAAGAACGACCAAAGCCCAAGTGAAGCGTGCACAATATAATATGAAAAAACGCATCGAATCATTGGATAAAGGGGGCAGTAAACCGGCCCAAAGACGTCGGCCGTTACCCCACCAGCCAAAGTCTGGACACCCGGAACCGAACGTAAATATAAACAAGGAAATTAACACATATCGAAAGAAATTTGAGAATATGGCCGTTTCGATTTCAAGCGAATCATCGTGCAACATGAGCCCACCGCAAATGACCAACAACAGAGCGAGTCGCTCTAAATCAAAGGAACTGAGAACTCGGACCATCTCTCAGGACAGTCTGACCACGAACTCGCGGTCGCGCACCGCCGAGCCCTCCACGGCCACCTTGACCGAAGCACAAGCGAGCACCAGCAAACACGCGGCGTGCGTCAAATCCGGTCAAAGTGAATCGCAGGGCGCGGGACGTAAGTACTAACAACTGTACTGTGTTCTGTGACGTATTTAATTCTTAAAGATTCACCGAGAGCTGCTGTTCATACTCCTTACATAGCCTCCACTAGCTTCGCGGTGATAAAAATACATCGTTTCATTGATGCAGGGGAATAGTCTCCGGGAGAGGTGAATCGATTTTATAAACTATCTGTCCTAAACGAAACCCACTAACCACACCGCTATCATCTATTGTTGAACAAGCACGGCGCGTCGCTTCACTTGGTGCCATGTTCATATTTTGTGGAACTTAACGTAATTCAAAAGTACCATTTGTTCCAGCTACTGGGGCGGCGGACGGTGGCGCGCAAACCGCAAAGACGGTGACCAAAACTATGATCCCCATGCCTCAGTCACAGAAATATAATGCGAAGAAACAAAGCGCCACGTACGAGGTAGCTACGAAGTCTTTAATTACCACGGCACAAGGTGAACGTAGGTTGCCCGGTTCGCTGATGAATGCCACTAAAGCCAGTCAAGCAAAGACAGTTGCCAAAGTAGTAAAAGAATCCAGAGGAGCTATCCCTAAGGTTGCGAAGCACACGGGGAAGCTGCCGGTCCGCCGCACGCCCCCACCGCCCGCTTTGCCCCGTTCCGGTACGTTCTTCAAGGACGAACAACCGTCGTGCAGCACCGCGAAGAGAAGCGACCACGGGCGCGAATAAGCGCTCGCATCCTTCCTGCGGCGTATCCTTCCCGCGCATCCTGATGTTTTGTGTCCCACCGTTTGTAGCCGTAGCAGTATATAGACCATATAGAGTAGATAGTTGTCGCTTACTTCCAAATCATTACTATTGTTGTTGTTGTTGTTCAATCGAATCATTTTCATAACTCACATGAAGCCTGTCTCATGTAAACCCTCTTCATTCTTATTTTTATTTATTGTATTATACTCGGCCTTTCTGTTTCTTTTCATATCTGAATATTTATTATTTATATGTGCAACTGCGATGCGAAATAACTCCGAGAGGAAAAGGAAAGTAAATCATTTTGTGGTGAATAGGAGATGAGATGAGATATCTTTGTTAAGAGGGAGATATGGTGATCGCTTGTGACCCCTTGGCGCTGTACTAGTAAATGCATTGAATCAAAGTGGCCTAGAGAATTTATCACTAGAGTGGGGTTCGTTGGATCTACCTACTCTAGTGATATAACACTCAAGGGTTATGCATGATCTATGGCACCTTGCACATTTATTTTCCACTTCCCTAGTGCACAACTGGGATCCAACCACCTCATATGGGTTTGCGGGTAATCAAACGACCTCCCTAGTTGTTTTCGTCGCAGGCAACTCTCGCGATTAAATTTCAACAATCTAATGTATATAGATAGATGATGCGACAACTCCTGTACAGGCTTTATACGGATTTGATTCCATCAGAGTTACCTCATGCGTGGTAAGGTGCCATAATTCGTCCTTCATATGTCGCGGTAATCTTGTGTTGAGCGTCTTCTCTATAAATTACATTCGTGTGTCGTTCTCCGTCTTCTTCATCATCATTTTAAATTCACGCCAACAATCTCTCCTCTCTAGGATCGGTTATCAATCAGATCTGTATTGTCCTGTACCTGAATCGTTCTTAATCACTAGTCCAATGAGTTTATTTTACTGTTTTATTATTTATTGAATACGACACCAATCTAATTTTATATTTTGTCATATTGTTTACTTTAGAATTAATAGTAGTTGCAAGCGCTTTGATATATATACATATTTTTTGTTGATAAAAGACTTTAATACTTATTATGTTTTAACTTATTTAATTTTTATTAATGTTATTGACTGTAGAAATCATAAATCAAAATTTTATTAAATCTAGACAAGTAATATTTTTTAACATATAAGTGAAACTACGTTTATGATCTCAATGTAACAAATAATAATTTTAAATCTAACTTATAATAAATGTAAATGGTTCAAAACCATCGTGTTATATATAGATATGTATGTATGTATGCATATGTGTGTTTGTATATATATATACATATATATAAGTGTCATTGTGTCAGTGTCCGTGTCCCGGCGAATGTACAGTATTATATTATTTAGTTGCAACGAATAATGCACTCCGAGTGGCCGATGCGAGATGACACTGAACAGTGTTATCATATCAAACACGCGCACGTCGATTGATGCAACTGGTACGACGTGACTTTTTATTCTTAACATTTATGAAGTTACGAAATTGTTTTTTTTTTTTAATATTCAACATTATTCTGTAAAAACTGCTTGTATTAATTAGTAAATAAATTATAATAAAATGGATTCTATTCAAACTAAATAAAGCATTTTTATTACACCCTCTTGTTTGATTCGCCGTCTTTTGAATTTAGGTTGTATGTTAACAACAATACAATGATCAGACAATGTTCACACGCATTTTGTACCAGTCAACCCCTAACACGTGGGGGGACGGAGCGGACGGTAGTCCTGCTAGAGAATAGAGAAAAAGAATACACACACACATATATATATATATACATTGTCTGACGACGCTAACATTTCATGTTCTGTTACGTTTACTTTTGTAGATCATAAAACCGGAAGTGCCTTACCAAATAAAGCACATTAAAATGTCGTTCAGCTGTTAACCCTAGGGTTGAGGAGTTTGACTTGAACTTGTTGTTCAATTGCCTAATCCGTTGAAACTTGTGAACTTGTTTGTCGTTTATGAAGACAAATAATTTCAGCTCATCTCCGTCAACTGCTGCACATTGGTATCCCCTAACCATCTCCAGCCAGTCCGCTCCGTAGCCTGCAACACCTAAAGATACCTTGCCGTCTTTACTTAGGCGGCACATTTTTAAATTTGACCACATTTCAATAAAATTTTTCAGTACTTGTCATTTAATATTTTTTTTCATTGGAACCATTTAAGCGCCAAAAAAACCTTTATGGCACAGTAATAGAAAAAATTGTTTTTAATAATAATAAACTACCTTACTTTCTACCGCTACGAAGAAAAAAACAATATTTCATAAATTAAGTCTTTTATTTCAGAAAACGATACAATATAGCATAGTTAACAATACAATACAGAAAAATTTTAAGAATTTTGTATTTTAATACGTGATAAGAATAAAATAAAACTACAGTCATTGAATGTTATTATATCCTTGACATGGACTTGATATAGACATGAGTCTTATATCAATGTGGGTGACAGTGACAGATATATAATAATTCGAAATACATTTCATAATGAAATCACCCGAAAATTAAATGTTACAAAGACCTCGTCCAAGGTTATGTTAAAAAATTATCAAGTGAAGCGTTTAAACGTCGTTGAGAAAGCAACCGACCCACCAACCCCCCTCCCTCCGGTGTTTACGTGTTCAGCCGAACTGTGTGCGGGCGGCGAAGCGATGTTCGGTACATATCTAGTTATGTACACATACACACACCACCACCACCCACCCCGGTTATAATCTCCCAACGTACGAAACGAGCGACCTATCGACGTGGCTCATTTAAAACAAATGCACGTATGCGTATGCGCCGCCACGCTAACATATATATATATATGTGTGTGTTAATTAGTATTCCGTTGTTATATATAGAACTTGGGAGGATCAATTGCATGATTTACGGGCCGCGAAACCTTACACATGGTGTAAAGAGATCTGCAACTATGACTTGCTTCAGGCAACAATTTAACCTCTACAGTGAGATGGGCCACGTGTCCGCCAATGTTTGCGACACAGTTAGACACTTAAACAGCGCATCAATTAAATCTTGGATATTATAAATATTTAGTTCATATAATGTATACTAACTATATTGTTTATACGTGTTATATTGTATGAGATAACAAATGTTGTCTTTATTAGGTGCAACGCGCGCGCGCAAAGCTTCACATTCCGTCAACCCTCTCTTCTCCCAATGTAAACGAGTGAAACGTGTGGTGACGTGTGACGTGCGAGCGCGCGCCGGATGTCAGCTTCACCGTTGTAGCGCTGTAGCGCTGCAGCGCCGTACCGCCACATCGCTTGCCACCGCTGCTGTTGCGCTGAACGCGGACCAAATTTCGGCGCCGGCGGTAGGGCTACGTTAGGAAAGTTATAGCACGACGCGGACTAACAGAATTAAACATAAAATCAGTGTTTTTTTTTATTGACAATTGTTAAACTACCCAAATTTCACAAATGTAAACAATGTAAGAGTAAAACATAATATATGCATGTTTTTTATTTATATACCGACCGCCTACGTCACGGTTACACTACAAAGTTTAATGCCCCTCACCGTTAACACACCAAGTATACCGACGATGATCATAATGATGAATTTCATTGATAATTAAAATTTAATCACAATAGATACACGGGTGAAAGCGCCGTTCACCACAACTTAAGTGTCAGTATTTAAAATTTGCAAGTTCAAAATCCAAAACGTACATAGCAAAATACCTTAGATCCACCATTTGTTTAATACGAATACTTAGTGATAAGATACTGGAGTACTAACAAGGGCCTTTAGTACACGCACGCACACACACACACACATATACCGACTAATCAATCTACGTATAGCCTGCCTATTAAGTAGATATATATCGTACCAAAACGAGTTAGTTAGACGAGTGTTAAGACCACATAGAACGTAATATGAACGAAGCTACACCACTACTACAAGACACAAAAACGGGACATATAATACGCGACCTGTCGACGAGCTAGTTCGCAGGAGCTTGTTACCCTCTTGCAGCGAGGTCCGGTGACCTGCGGTGGGCAGGCAAACAAACATATGGTCACGAGTCAACGGTTTCCACTACGAAACATAAAGGCTACATTATGCGCACACGCCCATACGAACATAAACAACCATTGCGTTTAGATAGTGAAAGTGGTGCGAAGCTTTTGGTTAAATAATTTGAAGCTGCCTTATGCGAGAGGGTCGCTTCCGGGTGTGGGTGGTATGCGGGTGACCGAGGGGTTGACGGGGCGATGAGTTCACATAAGGAACTTGCCGATGATGATGCCGAGAAAGGCCATGCCGACGGCGATAGCGATCCAGGGGACCAGCGCCGCCTGGGCGTTCTTCTCGGGGCCGTAGGAGTGGCGACGGCCGCGTAATTCGCCCACGGATTGGTGCAGGCGCAGCAGTTCCTCCTGCAATCAAAGGAAGCTTTTCTTAACTTTTAACATTTCCAAAGTGTCGATTTTATCGAATGTAAGAACATGGTCAATATTATGTTAAATATGAGAAAAGGCGCTCTGCTCATAACTATCCACGATGGCAGTGTTTATAAGGTTTATAATTCAACAATTGAGATAATGTGTCAGAACGTCAAAGTAATCAGATCAATTGTATTCAACGTAAGCAAAGTTACAATGAACAAAAAAAAGCGCCAGCTTATTTTTACAAGGTTTCGCCTTGTAAATTTATAAAGAAATTAATTTCAAAATAAACAAATGGAAAAGTATAATAATATCGCTAATGCTTTTATTTAATACTACTTTATTTGTGCGGAGGGACAATGAGAGCGCGGAGCGCGCACTCAGTGACACGAGTGCTGCTCAGAATGTTTACACAGCAACACTGCGTTAATTGCACCACAAATGTAGCCGACGGTACGTTCCAATAACTCTGATTACAGTTAATATAATATTATGTTTAGCATCAACGGACATTCCGGTGAAGTGAGGGTTGCCGACATCGCACACTCCTAGAACAACGTTACTGCGTCAACACACACTCGGCTCAGTTTGATAGGCCAACAGCCTTGACTTGCTCCTGGTGAGGAGAGGCGCCGTCCCGACACTGGGAACATTAACTGAGCTGTTTATTATTACTATTATTATCAAGGCATTCAATAAAAAGTTATATGAAGCAAAGATTCCAATCCAGACCAACTTATTTTGTGAAGCACTTACTTTGAAAATAGATTATATTAGAACGCGGTGACGTTTCTCCCCCTACTATTACTGCTGAATAATTAAAATATCCCTTTACTCCCTCCCCAAAAGTTTTAAGACCCATTTCTATAGTCCTTTATTGCGATAGCATTTCTTTATTCAAACAACATCTATTATCTTATAATACATACCATCCATAATTTTATTGGTTGCAAAATACAAAACGGAAATTCATAAATTCTGTTGAGAGGTGCAGTCTTCAAAAGGCAACCGACCTATTTAAAACCGGGTCAGCGATTCTCTAGTCACCACTAATGAATAGGTGGCCTGGGCCTGCATCTAACACAACGGCGCAAACAATACAACTGCGCACAGATAATAAAAACTATGACCATATTATATATATACACCTGCCACTGCGCATGCCAATCTGACAGCATCACTCGCCACTACTGTATTAGTATAAAATATATTGTCACGCGCTGCGGCCGTTGGATGTATTCCAGTTAGTAATCCAGCGAGCAACGTGGCACTGTGCAAACATCCCGATAGACGATTTACTTTTTAAATTCGAAGGCAACTGATACTTACATTCGTTGCACACAATTTGATTGCTATCTAGATAGATGTCTAGATTTAAAGTTATTGTATTGAATGTATGTTTTAATAAGTAAGTACAGATACGTAGGGGTGTAATACGTGGGGAGGTCCCGCACAACAGCTCACGGGACCCAAGCTAACCTCACCTGCCCGCGGTGCACCCTGCTAATCAATAAACGAGGTTCTGTCTCCCGCCAACCCACATTAGGCCAGCGTGGTGAGAAATCCAGATCACTCCATATGAACCCCTACAAACGTGGAGGTTTTAGGGTGAGGACTATAACCAGCAATGGACGTTTATCGGCTAATGATGATGTACACAACCGTAGTAAAAGTTATGTGATTTATTGTAAAGCTGAAGTTATTTATTTGACTAGCCGCATACAGTTTTCATGATGAACCGTCCACGTGTTTTCAAATGGCCTGATCAATGTGGACCCGGTAACACGTATGTTTTGTTGGTAATTTTAGTTCCGTAAAGTTTTCAATTTTACAATGTAAAAAACAGTATACTAATAGTTAAAACGTTTGAATAGAAATTTATAAAATAGTTCGCTAAGCAATTTATAACTGCGTTATCAAAACACCAACGCACGCGGCGCATGCGCACGCGCACGCATTAAAATATTAACAAGTGATAAATATACATTGATACAAATGTATACGCGCCAAGACGTGTAGTCAGTCAGTCGCCAGCGAGAGTTTAATGTTTTTATCCAACTCAATTTCACATGATGTTAAGTGACAATGACATCGAAGAATCTGAACACTTCTCGTCCAAAATTCTCTTGCTCTCATATTCTAATTACAGAAACAACAATGATGTTATGAAGGTGGTAGCTAGCCAGGGAATTTCCAAAAAAATCATTACCATGAATGAAAATCTACGTGTCATTAGAAATCGAACCAGGGATCGTGTCGTAATGCGAACGGTTACTCGCTGCGCCACAGGGCCAGTAGCATTTACAAATAATTAATATATTAACTGAGAGTTAGGTTAACTATTACCACAATTTTATTTTTAGATCTCTCTCTTTGTAGGAATTGGAGACAGTTGAGCTGTACCAGCGCCAGCAAACAATCGCTAAATTGAAGTCTCGTGACAAGCACTCTAAACGGCGTGAGAATGTGGATGTATCATTTATCATCACATATGTAAAAGAACAAAAATGTATTAACTCAACGTTATGGGCAATGACAATATAAGTCCTACAGTCATTGTTATATAAGTAAGTATATTTGGACATCATATGAACTTTGTCCGTGTGAACAATTAGGCCTCGATCCTCCTCTGCGCGTGAGCTTGAACACGCCGGCGTCAAACAATCACTATTTTATTTATCGCTAATCAATAGCAGCCTCGTAAATATCAACATAGCTAAAAACAGCCAGCACCGCCTTTTGGTGTTGTTAGAAGGCAAATGCAAAATAAGAAAAAGGAAATTCGCAAATGCCAAATAACACATTAACTATATAATCACCTGAAAACTGTGATATGTTCTTCAAACACATAAATATCAACAGGTGGAAAATGAAGTCGGTTAACATAATAACACATAACACTCAACTATGAAGCCGTGCAAAGTGAAGCTAGCTAGGCCCAGTGTACACGAAAACGATTAGGCCTTAAGCTAACCAACCAACCGCATGCACATCTAACGTTTAAATAAACATGTTAACATTGCTTTAAAATAAAAATCAATAAGAAGCATATCAATATGTCAGATCACGTGTGAGCAATAAAAATCAAGTTATCAATAACCAATCGACCTACTCAACCAATCATCAGGATATCGCAAAACATTAAAAAATCAACATGTCATATGGTAATCGTTAACATATCATCCAATGTATGTATGTATGTATGTATAACCTAAAAGGACCCAAAGGTCAAAATGACAACTCACTTTAAGTTGTAGATTCTCATGTCTTAACTTGCTCTCTTCCTCTCTCAGGAGGATAACTTCGGACGTCGCCTTTTGCAAATCGCTTTCCACGTTGTCGGACTTTGGTAATGTCAATGTCTGTAATAACAAATTATAAATATAAAGATAATACATACTGTGTTCGGCCGCGGCTCCGCGCGCCACCCCTCGCTCGCTCATGGAACGCAAATAAAAATATAGACAAAATGCGCCCTCTCCTCTATGTACATAACGATGTAAAACTTATAAAAATAAATAAAGGGTATGAATAAAAATCAAGCAATATACTTTCCCAAGACCTATCCAACTAAACGTACCGCAATCTCCGATGAAAAGATTAACTAAAAAGTAGACCTTTCAATATTAACATTATCGGACCCGGAATAATGTCTTCACAAAGAGAGAATCGATATCTGTCCTGTATCATGTCAACGACAAAAATCTTAACAGCGCTTTGTTAAACAACTATCAGTGTGTGTTAGTTCAACGTTGCACCCGGCGTCGGTTCATTCATCGGACGGTGCCGACGGGTTTGCATAAACCAGCAATCCAATTACGTACGAATCGCACGAATTGTTTTAAACTTGTTATTACAATATATATATATCGTCATCACTGTTATCCACTACATTGCTGTAGTATACCTTACAGCTTAAAGAGGCACTAACAACGCCCGCCATTTTGATGTGACGTCACACACACACACACATACACACACACGTACACTGGGACCGCTCTACGTTTACCTGTGATTTTACGTCGCACCGCTCTACCTTCTCTGACGCCTTTCATACATTCGAATCCTGAATATTGTTTTTCTTTTTTATGTTTAACGCGAAAACTCAATTTCCTTCATAATCGTAAAGTTACACAGAAACAAAATCATACCATTATACAATCTTGAATATTTAAGTATTATTCTTTATTAGTTTAAACAACAAATAATCTATTTAGATACTTTAATGTTTGACTATCTCACCGTGAATGGCCTCGACTCCCAGCGCTGGGAGTTTACGGATTAAGTGTACGGATGCGACCACGGAGTGCCGCGATAACAACTACAGGCCATAATATAAATACCGAGCTAGACTTCTACGTATTTTAATTGCACTGTTAATTTATTCAGCTATATATTCAACAGCACATCCCGTCACTAATTAATAATTGAACAATACCGTTGGCGCGCTTAAAATTCCAGCAGTGTGCTCGGCTTCCTTCCTCTTTGCTTCGCTCTGGATAAGACCTTCTACAGCATCCTGCAAGATAATTTCACAACATACCATTTCCTTGACAGTCTTCACTGCTTTCCAAAGCTCGTCGCCGACACCGTAACAAAACGTTGTCGTTACTTTCGTATGTATGGCTTCAGCTTTTACAATATAATCAATCAAATACATAAATGCAACAATAAACGAGGTTCAACGGAATCAGCGCGACAAGACCGGTGCTGTTGACCTCTATTCACAACATATCTCGTAAAAATAGAAGGAAAATCATCAGCAACAATGAATATATTGATTCCTCGTAATTAAAGCTCGGTGATAAAAAAAAAACCTTGAACAGTTCACAATTGATTATAAAATGACTTTATTTTTTGGGTACAAAAGTTGTAAATGCCTTTACAATATATGTATGCCATGTCGAATATAAACAATTCAGTGTCAGAGGAGACTGCAAAATAAAATGTAAAAAAGCCCACATTCACTACAACAACTTAATGTGCAGGGTTCCGTACTCTATCTACTTTTGCTGTTACAACTGCTAATTATTCATTGTTTCAACAAAAGCGGTAGGGAACCATTCACATTTCGACATAAACATCGCAGACGACACCAAAGAGGTTACATCTCACCTTCGTAGAGGACTTCGTATCGTCCGCCACCGCCACTCGCTTCTTGGACAACTCGTTCTGAGCGGCGTTGTCGCCCGAGTTCTAGACGGAAACAGAAGGTAACATATTAAACCACCCAAGTACATTTCACAACTATATGCGAGCAGCACGCCACTGCACGTACTACAGCAACTTATCTATTAACAAAGTATTTAGGGTTACTTAAGTTACAAATATTTAAAACTGGCCAAGTCTTATTGTCACAAGTCTTATACTTAAATTACGATATTTACTATTAATAATGGCAATGGCAGTGATGATTATTTAATGTAGTTTAATAACATTTTTATAAGGTTTTATAATTCTAACGTACAATCAAGAAACTAGTTGAAAATAAGTTGCAAATTTTGTCAGAAAAACGCAATGTAAATTACGGATGTCAAACATATATACATAATTATTTAGTTTTTATGTTATATATTTATTTCTGCAGCAGTGATACCGTTAAGAAGTAATTTTTGGTCTTATACTTATATATGAAGACATACATTCAAATTAGAGACTCGGGGAGTTTCAAAGACGCATTTAAGTTTATAATCCATTAGCTGATCGACACTAATCTCCTTCCACTGAAACAAAAGGAAAAAACGATTAATACATAATTATTAACAAAAATAAATGTTTATATTAGTTGTATTGTATGTATACTTACCACTTGGTCGATGTTAGTTTTTCCCTCTGGAGCAATGACGCTTTGTACCATGAACTTATGTTTATGTCTCTCATTTGGATCCAGGTAAACAGGCTGGGGCGTAACTGGAAATGACAAGAGACAGAATCACTTTTTCAAATTCATTCAATGATTGAATGATGTTTTTCATCACAACTTGTTGGTACACGTACTTGCGATCTCAACTTTAGCGTTCGGCTCCAAGACACCAGAGTTAGGGCGTACACAATACTTCTTCGGCGCAGTCGTTTTGATTTTGAAAAGCACTGTGTCCGAGGAAGGATTCGTCAATCGCATATAAGTGGTGAATCCCTGCTCGAACAGTCCTGAGAAATCAACTAATTCCATCAGTTATAACGACCATATCACCCCAGATTAGACCTGATTGCAATAAATTTATATACTCCATACTAAATAGGCCGACGCCGTTGTGTTATGTTATTAAGTATCAATGATAAAGGACGGTGATGGAGAGAACATATTGATTAGTGAACGTCACGTGGTTGACGTTTTACATACACCAATACCGAAATGGGTTATCTCGTTCGTATATACACGCAACGCAACACACGCAATCGCTACAAGTCTAACATCGAAACCTATACAGCTTAAAGTGATTGAGTTAATAGACAGTAAAGTTGAAACGAAATCTCTAACGCAAGTGACCATAACTCCCTAAAAGAACCGTTGTATGCATTGCAATCGAAACTTGTACTACGTACGAATGTTATATAACAAACATTACGAAAATTATAATAGTCTATACACATATACAGATCATACAAATCAACTACATACTCTCCACTCTCAGGTCAGTTGCAAGAGAAATTTTACTAAGTTAGCTTATGTATATATATGGTGTCAAAGTTACTTAGTTCAAAATATGTATAAAAAAAATTAAATAACTTACTAACATCTTAATAAAATGACAAATTTCTATATGTTGTACAAATACCTGCCCATCCCTTACAATTGCCAAACATTGAAAAACCACCCCTATCATTTCATTTTATAGGCATGTTGTTTAAAGTAACTAATAACAACATAAAATTCTATGTTAACAGATGAACAGCTTTTATAGTCTATTCAATTCATTAGCATCACAAGGGATAGAGTATCACACAGGAATCAATGTCAATCTAATGCAGATATAATTAGTAATATTAGCTCACCAATTTTGTTAAATTAGTGGAAATATAATATACAACAGCAACTCTGTGTATCTAGTATGATAAAAAAATGTTAATGAGAATTACTAGAAACCAATTTGTAATACATTAGGGCAGATCTACATAGAAAACGATTGGTTTAAACAATTAACTTCAAAATTTTCAAGGTCTCAATAAAAAAATGCAATCTCCATATATAAATAATCAAATTTTTCCAAAATAGTTACATAGAAATGCATATTCATTGTAATGTATAATTGCTTAGTCATTTTCTACATTAAAAATATATATATATATACATATAAATTTTTTAAATATAAACAAAGTTTCTGCCAATGTGTACTTTATTAATACAAACTATTTACAAAATTCTGTTAAACATACTTGATTTTATTATATTATTCTATAATCACATTTGTTCCTCACAAATCAAAAATTGGAATATATACATTGTTATCCATATAACATAAACTTCCATAAGTATCACTTGTTTACATAATTGAATTTACTGAATGTCAACCAAATTTTAGAAAATGTACCTCTTTTTGGTAATAAACGGTTAGAAAATTCTGTAATGATAAATATGTTTTTATTTTATATATTATAAACAGAAAATGCAGAGATAAATATATATGTAATAATTTTTTTTGTTGTTTTTGTTGTATTGCTTTTAATGAAAATAAGTTTCAGTAACTGTGATTATTATTTCAGTTCCTCAAAATCAATTATTAAATAATAAATATGTATGAAGAAAAATGAGGTTAGCATAAAATAATAGTATTTGAATATAGAGTAAATGTATAACCTAACAGTGATAATATATATATATAATTCTTACTTGAGACACTGGTCCATCAGGTAAATATTATATTTCATTAGATAAATTCTATATTTCTATAAATTATATTATATTAGATAAATTCTGAAATGACAATACTTTTCTATCAAAAGTATGAAAAATAAGAAATATACACTGAGACAATTTTTACCAGTTCCTATAATACTTTTACTGCTTTGTAACTGCAATTACTTTTGTTTTATATTCTAATATATCTTTGCCATAAACAGTGAGTACAATTAGTGAATGCTGTGTCTGCATCTTAACAAGCATGTAATAAGATTTTTTTGTTTAAATTCTTTATATATTTTAGTGAATGTAATATTGTATTTAGCATTTTTAAAAAAGAAATTGTAACACATTAAATCTTCTAAACTTTAGGAATCATTTATTCAAATAGGAACGAATTATTACAAAATATTGTTAATTTAAAAATAAGCATATACATATATAAATGGTATATGTAGATTTATGATTATATATATAAATATAAATGTTGATGATTGAAGACTTTTTTACTGTAACACTGTATGGTTATAAGATATATGATATCCAAAAGTAATTATCATTATATTCAGCAGCAGCAGTGGGCTGCTGTGCTGTTAATGATGATGATGAATCTTTATATTTTATTGCTAAAGCTACCATCTTAGTAATACACGGATTTTATTTAGTAGTATAATAATAATTATACAAGAGCAACAACTCAAAAAAGAATGTAGTGATAAAAATCAAGGTGCATTTTGGAAATAATAAAATTTGACTGTAAAATCGTGATACAAAATGTTATAGATGTATATATAAAAATAATAATACTATTTTTAAATACATACAAAATAGTTAATTGTAGATATTGTTTATAACTAATTTAGCTACATATTAAATCTGTATATGGTTAGTACTACAACTTCCATCATCAGTATAACATAATTAATAAATGTGCTAAGTAGTAAGTAAACCGAAAGTATATTTCAATCCGAAGTACGATTTAAATTCTCGAGATTAAGTCAGTCTGAATTTGGGTTCCGCGCGTCGTGTTCCTAACAGGGCACTTGCCAAATTTTTCGTTAGTCTTAATTACATTTGCTTTAGAAAAACTTTTTAGAAAAAAAAACAAATCTCAGTTTCGGTATATCGATACGCACTCTCTTCTTTTTTGCTCTTGTATAGCTATGCGATTATAGAAGACATGGTCGCGTTACTATAATTAATATGTAATAATTTCTTGTTTTAGGATAGTAACGAAAAAATATATTTTGTCAATATGGTGAAAAACCGCACCCCAGACAAAATGCCGACATCTGGAAATAGAAACTCCATTTGTCAGCAGCTAACATGACCTGTACTACTCAAGATTCAATGCGGCTATAGGACAGAATGCATATAATAAAATGTAAAGCACCTTACCTTTAAACTTGAGTTCATTTTGAGGCTCTATAGTTAAAATTTGATTTGGCATTTTGTATTATTATAAATAGTTTATTTCGTTGGCAAAAATTAGCTGAACAAAAAATGACTATTCACTGATGATCGCCAGAGAGATCGACGAACACCGAACGATTTTAACTACAGTGTTTCCACTTTCATTAATGCATATTCCTTTCCTTTTATTAAATTTTCCCTGTTTTAGATATAGTTCTTTAATAATATCAACAGAAAATTACTAATTAATACATCGTATAATGCGGCAGGACTTTAAATATAAATATATAATTACATAGAAAAATATTGTAATTTAAATACTGAAAGATGATACGTGTAAAAAGAAGGTGAATTCCGATATGGCGGCTGATAGAGGAATATGGAAGAGAAATACATACTGTGCCGACACCACATAGCTGGGAAAAAGTCAAGAAGAAGAAGACTTAATAAAAAAGTACTACAGAATTTAAAAAAAAAACACAAAATTACCTACAGTTAGCATGTTCCATTAATTATTTTTATGTGGAAAAAAAAATGTGCATTTATATATTTTTTCTATTTAGTTATTATAGTTTTCGATCTTCTAAAAGGATTAGTGTCTTTAAGATATTTGCTATTTATCTTGACATTACAGTATGTTTTCCCCATTAGGGGAAAAACAATTTCTTCGCGGGTATACTGTACCAAACGCGAATTACGCATGCGAATTCTTTCTTTTTCTTCCAGTCAGGGGTGCCAGTAAAATCCTTTTTTTATTTTTTTTGTGTAATATAAACATCTGAATACTTGAGAAATAGGTGTAGTGTCTTTATAATTTATGTATTGGTATGGCCCTAGGTTATTATCACCGTATTACAAATTGCAGTGGACCTACGGGATATTCCTAAAATATGTATATATTGTCTTTATTTTGTTAGTTTTATTTTTTGTTTGTTCCGTAAGTTAAAAATCCCCTTATATCAATTGTAGACATGTTTTAAATCCTATAAATTTTTTATATAGAATATATATTATTTAAATAACTTTTAATGTTTTACATTTTGTAAAATATGAACTAAAATTAAAAGAAAATATAACATGAAAATCGATATATATGTCACTAACATTGTACATTACAGTCACAACTTGTTACATTAACTTACGATGTAACAAAATAGCTGTTTTAAAATAATTAATTTGTCAAAAAATCGTCATTGCTGAACTTGCCAAAAAAAATATTTTGTACTTGGCTGATTAAAAGCCTTTATTACAAAAAAAAAATTAAACGATATTCTTCTGTCAAGTCAAAACAAAAAAGGCTTTATCTTTGAATGTATTATTAGGTTTCGTCTGTCATCAAAACTATTGAAAAATGAGGGATCTGTTATCTTATAAAAAAATTTAATGTTTAAAAATGTCTGGTTATGAATTGATTTTATAAAACGACGAAATCAAGTTACTCGCAAGATTTGGAGTTATGCTGACTAATAAATTCTTTACTTGTAAATAAATATAAATGTTATTATGGTATAGTGTTGCATAACATGCCCGGATAATTAAATCGATGCTACAACGAAACTGAATTTATAAGTATGAGTTATTCTCATGTTAATCTTTTTCTAAAATCATGCTTTAAGTTAGACCACGGTTTACGTCATTCCTATTCTTATACAAAAAGATCAATCGTTAATATTTACCATCGGCGTGTTTTTGGTTATATTTCCCGAAGCTGTTGCATACACACTTCTCAAAGTATACAACACGCACAAAAAGATGGGATAACCGTCCTGCCATCTCCTCAAGAGGTTAGTAGTGAATAGATTTCTTACAATGATTCGTAATATCTCTTAGTATTTGCATTTCGTATTTGTAGATATAATACTGTAGTAGTGGCCCATTTAACAGTAGTGAGCTGATAACTTAAAAACAAATGCAAACTTGAATTTGGATTATAGAATATGCATAATCAACTCTTTTCAAAAATTACTGTTGGAACTCTGAGCTTTTTATGAGATAAAGAGAGTCAACTACATTAGGTAAGTGAGCAGGTAGGCAAATGTAATGATTAAGCTTTTATGAAATTTTATGGTGTTATAATTATTTTATCTCTTGATTGGTAGAAATGTACTTAAGGTAATGATTTGACAGTTGATTGATATAAATATATCAAAGAACTTGAATACAACAGTTTTTTCTTTCAAAAATAAATATCCTCTTTTTAGCAACACTTAATATTACTTTTATATTTAGACATTCTGGGCCAAAGAGTATTTATGCAGATTAATTTTAAAGTTGATAGAGTAATAAGTTTAATAATATTATTATACAAGTTCATCAAAAGATTTGGTACAATTTAATATGATTATAAGTTATTCTGTATTATAGGTTACTTTAATCCTCCGTAAAAATGAGTTTAATAAAGATTTTCCCTGTGGATCTGTCAAATCATATGACTCAAATCAACTGGCATCTAATGAACCCATTGAGGACATGAGAAGTGAAGGACATTGCAGGATGACACCAGGTATATGATTATTGGTAACTATGAACTGACATTTTATATGTTGATCACAGTTATTGTTCTTACTTGATTATTTCTACAAATACACTTAGTAATTGAGAGATAAATTTGAATAATTAATTATATACAATATATACTTTGCTAGTTGTATTGTGTAAATCCTCGTTTGCACATTAACATATGGAGCTTTTAAATAAAAAAGTGACATGTTTCGATTTGGTTTAAATTATGGTTTATATCATGATAGAGGAATAGTTCTGACTTAAAAGAATTTTCATAATTTGTACAGGTCTATTACTGGGAGTGTTTGACGGTCATGGAGGGCCAGCGTGTGCTCAAGTGATATCAAAAAGGTTATTGAATTACATTGCAGCTGCTTTGCTTCCTACAGATACTCTTAATAAATTACTGAAGTGTCCTGAAGAAAATTTGCTGGATATCTTTAATGACAGAGTAAGTATTTATCGCAATGTTTCTGAAGATAGTTAATAATGCTGCTGTGGCAAATGGCAATCCTGATATAGTGTTGCATGTTGTTACAAATGAGCAGGCTTTTTTGAATTATGCAGATCTAAAATATCTGAGCCATCATTCCCCGAATGCAGTATATCTTGATAGTTAGTCATGAGATTAATGTGTGAACCAAATTTGTTGAGGTTTTTGCTTCATTGGGTTTGTTTTTTATATAAAAATTTCAGCTTAATTAGCTGTCCAGAAAGATATGATCTAAGTGTGTTAAGAGTGTTGGATCTGTAGTTGTGTGATCTGTGGTCTGGTAATATGAAAACACATTGTATGGTTTGAGCATGCCTCTTTAGAAGAAGAAAATGGTTGCAAGCAGCATTATAAAAGGGCACAAAAAGGGTGCAAAAGTGTTTCTATATATATGTGGGAATTTTAGTTGATGCAAGTTCAACAGGAGCTGGTGAATAACTTTCTGCATACAATTGTCATTGTGATTGGAAGCTACAATTGGTGTCAACGAGTTCTTTTTAACATATGATTTTTGTTTCAGGTAGAACTTATTAGTGATTTAAAAAGGATGTATGAAAACAGTTTCAAACAATATTTGTTGGAATTGACAAAAAGTCATAGGGATGAATCTGATGTAAATACTTCATTGGAGAATGGAATTTTACAGTTAGACAAGGACTTGTCACGGGAAGTTGTTGAACCTTTTTTTAGTAATGGTGTTATTAATCCAAAGACGTTATCTGTTGCTCTATCAGGTGCTGTTGTGTGTGTATCCTATATAAACGGGCCTCACCTATACATAGCAAATATTGGCGATTGTAATGCTGTGTTAGGCTCATTGACTGATGACAATGAATGGATTGCTAAAAAAATCACCAAAGAACATAATTCTGAGAATTTTGAAGAATTAAAACGTATATGGAATGAGCACCCCGATGGTGAGCGCAAAACGGTCATCAGAAGGGACAGGTTGCTTGGAGAATTGGCACCTCTAAGGAGTATGGGTGATTACCGCTACAAGTGGTCCACAGATTTACTGTCCAAGATTGCGGTGCCTATTGTGGGTGAAAAGGCAATACCAGCAAATTATCATACCCCTCCATACCTCACAGCAAAACCTGATATATTCTACCACAGACTTACACCGAAGGATAAATTTTTAATTATAGCATCAGATGGCATATGGGACATGTTGACGCCAGTGCAAGCTGTCAAACTAGTTGGGGAACATTTGAAGGGAAAGGTTTTCTTTAATCCTCTTAAATTGCCCAAAAAGGATATTCAATTGGGTGATATAAATGATCTGCTATTACATAGGAAGGAGAGTCTGAAAAGCAAACCGAAAGATAGGAATGCGGCCACCCATCTTATACGACATGCAATCGGTGGCACTGAATATGGTGTGGATCATTCTAGACTAGCACATTTGTTGAGCCTTACTCCAGACGTCAGCCGAATGTTTAGGGACGACATGACTGCTACCATTGTCTATTTTGACACAGAGTTTATCAGGCAGTGTCCATCGTAGTAATGGAGCTTACACTACAAATACATTGTGCCTTCAAATTATTATTGATTAATATGGTACAAAGTTTTTTTTTATATACATTACATTTAAATAATCCTTTTAGATGCAACTTGTAACACTTTGTTACATTCAATTGGTGAAGTGACTTGTATCCTATTCTATAGCTTATTCAGTCTGCGTTAGTGCATTATGTTATTACTTGAAATACTTTATAAGCTCCCATATTGTTGACAATAATGTTATAATTTTTTAATTTCCTTCAGACATTTTGAAAACTATCATCATTCATTGTTATTATAATTTTTGACTAAGATATATTATCATATGATTATCAAAAAATTTTATTGTTAAATTATTGTTGTATTGTTTGTGTGTAAATTTGTCCCTGTGTTCTCTTGTATGCATATATATATTGGAGTATTATTTTTCTATTGGTATATTTTATTAATTGCATAAATTAAACATGCCTTGATTATTGTATAAACACTTCAATGTACGGAGAATTTATAATTTGCTGAATAAATGTGTTATCCATCATTATTAATGATGATTTTATTTAAAGCAAATTTTTGGAATGCCGAGATTGTTGGCTTTACAATGATATTCTCAATTGGGTGGATACATATATATTATGATAATAAATTTGTAATGATGTAGTGCACTTAAAAATGTATGAATGGCGGAAATAAAATCAATAATATACCTCTACCTCAAATTGTTGTTTAATTTTTATTATTTACCCTTTTATTTTACTAATTGGATAAATAATTAATTAATACATAGGTATTTTATTATCATCTAGTTGTTGCAGAAAAAGTCATAATTGTTAATTGTTTTATCTAGCGCCTAAAACTACCTAAATTGTCATCATCGGCATTTCAACTAATGAACGTCCACTGCTGGACATAGATTTCTTGTAATGTGTTCTGCGTAAAGGTTTAGGCCAAATTTGAAATATATCAAAGTTTTCGATTGTCATCATCGTAATTTGTTCAGTCACTTAGTACTGGGTACAAAGCATCCGAAGAGTTATTAAAAATTTGTGATTGAAGACTCTTTTCCTACTATTTCTTTAAATGCAATAAAGGTATACAAAATATTGAAAATAGCGCCATCTGCTGTCCAAGCGCCTAACTATTAAAATTATGATACCAAACGGCTATATTGCAGCAGTCATATAACATTCCGTTGCCTAGCAACCGATGATTAAATTTTAACATCCTGAAGTGGTGTATCAGTGAAATAGTTGATATTGTATGGGGGTAACTATATAGGTGGATGCGAAAAAACCCTACCATCAACTGCTTCACTAGCATCAGCTGCGTGACTCCGGAGTTGAACCTAGGACCGCAGTTGCATAAAGCAAGCGCTTAGCCATTGCGTCAGGGAGGTAATTAATCTAATATTAATGTTAATCTAATATAATTAATTTTTTATCATTGTTTGTGTTCACTATCTGTATAATAAAAAAATTCAAATGATAATTCATTTTATATGTATGATTGGTTCTTTGACATATGTGCGACATTATGTTACTTGAGACGAGCGGGACGTTCACCTGATGGTAACTGACACGGCTGTCCATAACAACGTGGTGCTAGTTAGGATATCATACATACAAGACCACTTCGTGTTCGTCGCCATAATACATAAGAAGTTTTCTCGTTACCTTAGTAATATTAATTTAATGTTAATATATAAAGGTGATAATCATGTTGCTGTCTGTTCCACGTGAAATTAGTTATATTAATGTAAATATAGATATATAACTGTATGTCGGTAGAGACAAGATAATTGTGTGTGCTTAGCGTATACTAAAATATTTTCATTTTGGTATAGTTTGATGTGAGCTGTAAATGAAACAACCTCATTTAGTTCCAATATCCTTTATTTATTTATTAATTAATAATTATGTTAAATGTGAATATTATTATGGTAGACAGGTAATACAATATATACACACATAGAGCGACAGACTAAATGTTAGGTGTGAACACCTAACATTTCGAAAGTCGCGCGCCCGGTAACGAACTGAACTGGTCTAAGCCTGTTCAATCCAATAAATAGATACGATGCTAAACTTCACGATGGTTTGGATGGTTTGGAAGGTTTTATCGTATACGCTAGCGCTTGACTACGATACCATCCGATGGTAAGCGGTGATATAGTCCTTGGTGGTAAAGCGTACTAGTCTAGTAAGTCTAAGTTTAGTAGTAATCTAAATATTAGATAATATCCATGAGATATTTTTTTGAGACCGTTGCATCGTTGCTTTTGCAGTTTTCAGTTCGTTACCATAGTTACGATGTATGTCAGCGTATACTAAAAAAGTACGCTATCAACGTTTACCAACTACACCAGAAAAAGATATTGAAGAAATAATTAAACGTTTCAAAGGGCCAAAGGTATTATTTACGAAAATACATGTAGAACTATTAAAGCTTAAATTAAGTTGAAATAATTGGATCAGTGAAACTTTTATTGTAGGTCGATTGTGTTTTCATATTAGATAATAAAAAAACTCGATTGGATTTATGCTCAAGAAGAAATCCATTAGGATTGTTTACTTTGATGTTTATGTTAATGACACAATCATTGAAACAAACGAATACATCCAACTACATAACGAGACACTGATTCTAAGTATAACCTCTACCATCTAATACGGATATATTATTACCACCCGGCAGGGTAGCCGCATCGAGAAGAAAGTTTACAGTTTATATATAGTGTTAAGTATAAAAGGTCACTATATAATAAGTTGAAGAATCAAATCTGCTGTGTAAAATTTAATAAAAAGCTGAAAAAAAAAAAACGTTGAAATAAATAAGAAATAACTTATATGAAACCAACAATAAGAAGTCTTTGAGTTGCCGCAAACCGAATCACAAGTCAGCCATCGACCGTCTACTTAAATCTAGAGAACTAGACACCACCTAGGTCACAAACGCACAGCCCGCATAGATTGTCCTAATCTCTAACAATTAATCTTTAAAATACCGCCATCACACTGAATTGACTCTTCACCACCCACCACCTAAAACTTTTAACAAAGAGAAAATAAATAAGTAAAAGAAAAACTAAACACTTAATTTGCAACTTGTTTAGGCGAAATAAGTAAAGAGAAACTTACAAGCGTCTCTTAAATAAGTTCTTAACATTAAATTACTTTAACACATTAACTTGACCGTACTTAAACCGAAATATCAAAAAGTCTTCCAAAATATATTTGGTTATGGTTTCCGATGCTGTGAAATGTTGCTTATTTTTTAATTACTGAAGTCCTGATCCACGCTGAATTACCCAAAAAGCCTGTACGTGTTTGTTATGAAGGGGGTATAGAAATTATCTAAGTTCTCTCTTCGAAATGATAAGACGAGCGACAAGTGATAATTCCGATTCTGACGCGGTGCTATTTACCGTGTCAGCGGCTACGCAACATTGCACTCAGCAGCGCCGCTTTCAGACATACGATGTTAGCTCTCTTTACACCAGCCATCTAACTAGCCACAGCGCCCTTCGAACCGGAACACAGAAATGTTTGCACTCTGCTGTCTGGCGGCGAAAATAGCAACTGCTGCGTTACTTGAGTTACGAGTCGATAATGATAATTGGTGTTACGAATCACATCACATCACCTTCACTGTTTGTTTAATGTTTATATGATGTTGTTGATCATGATTGTTGAATTTTTAAATAGTCTTAAAATCGACATAGAAGAAATTGTTTTTTTTTTAATTTACCCCAAATTTCTGTAATTTTCATTTGATTGGGGCACAACTCTTTAAACACCTACCGCTTACAATTGTTTAACTAAATTACCAAAGTCGTTATTGAATTTGTGACGATGTAAACGTACCTAACACTGTAGATCGAGTGTCCAGTTAACTCTGTTCAATGGTCATCTAGAAATTGCACTTTAGTGTACTTGCAATCTACCTTATGGTCGTGTATTAGAAGTTTAAAAATGATGAATCATAATCGTAGATGATATTGTATGATGAAATAAATATAGTACACTAATTGATCAGGCTTCTGAAGCCTTCGATACACTCTCGTCCGGATTATGATCTGTTCCAAGCAATAACAAGCTAAACGCCTGGCGACATTCATATTATTTGCGTTTACATATGAAAATAATGACATAAAGCGAATAATAATAATAATGAACAATCAAATAGCGGTTTATAGAGAGACGCCGTCCGATAGTCTCAATTTCCAATAACATTACCATAGAATATTTACAATAACAATAATTCCAATTAAATGTTACCCTCGCCAATGGCACAATTGCCGCCCCCAAAGTATTTGAACGGCCGAGGGTGTTTGGTTGCACTATATTTTATTCATCGAAAAATTTACAATGAATAGAATAATTTCAACATTACATCGTTATAGTTGTATTAATGTCATCAGCACATTCAAACGTTTGATTTCAACAAGTTGCAACAAGTACGTCTAAGATATTGTCATCAGAATCAAATACAATTAACCGCGGTGCCCATCCTTCGCTCGACTCCGAACCGGAACCAACAACTTGTCCAGCGAACGGCACCAGTTCCAAGCTGATGAGTAAACATCAGTCCCTTCCCAAAACCACTCATCGTTTTATTAAATATTAATATAAACATATAGTTAGCAATTCATAAATATTCGCAGCGTAATGATCATACAAACAACACATATACATATATCTATAACATACATATATATATATATATATATATATATATATATATATATATATATATATATATATATATATATATACCATTGATATAGTAACAGCGGCTAAAGCGAGATCGTTGACAATTTGAGCAAAATAATGAAGCGAGATCATGAAGGAATCAAGTGAATAGGCCCCGTGGATGCCTATGAGAAGGTGAAATCCGGCGAGAGGATAATTGTTGATTAATCGCCCCCAAGTGACAGAGCCTGGACAATGCGGGGGTCGGCCTTACTGCCCTCCCGGAACTCCTCGAGAGTCAGGCGGTCGTCGTGGTTTTTGTCCATCTGATCGAAGATCTTGTCGACGCGTTTCTGGGGAGTGTTCTCGTCCTCCGGCTGCGGTGTTTGACCCTGGAAGCGGACATTTTTATAACGGTCTCTACGATCATTTTTTCCACTAGTCACTTTATCATTTAACCGTTGGTACGTAGTGTTGTAGTGTTGTAGTGTTGTAGTGTTGCTATTCAACCACTTGTAATGCGGATATTAATCATTACGGAAGTGGTAACGGTTTGCATTTTGGAGAAGAAAATTACGAAGGATGCAGTACCGATCGTATTTAGTTAAAATATTGTTCTTACTATATTATAGTTAACATGTGACGATACCAGCAGGACACTTACTTACCTAGTGATCACGTTTGCCCATAACATTAACCTGCTAGACAGAATTTATACTAAACTGATGTTGTCATGATACTGTCACATCGCAAATGGGCGCTGCTGCGGTACTTACCTGGTCAGTCCAGTAAAGTAGTCACCATTTTCATGATAAACTATGAGTGTATAGGGGAAATCAGGAATGAATCAGAAATGCGGAGATCCGCAGAGGAAATAAGGTGACCGACATAGCCCAAAATATTGTCGGACTTAAGTGGCAGTGGGCAGGGCACATTGCTCGGAGGACTGACGGCCGATGGGGAAGTAAGGTCCTCGAGTGGCGTCCGCGAACCGGTACACGTAGTGTTGGGAGGCTTACCACAAGGTGTACCGACGATCTGGTGAGAAACGCGGGAACCCACTGGATGCGAGCAACGCGGGACCGATCGAATATTTCGTCCATATATTATTAGAGATGATGAACCTAAATAAATAAATAAATAAATTCTCTTACTCCCTCCCACTCGGAGTGGCAATGCGCGAGAGTTTCGTGTGCGGTGGGTGGGAGTAGTAATATAATAAATAAGCTCACCACCATCTGATAGATCGCGTCGACTATGTTGTACATTTCGTCGCGCGTTATGTAGCCGTCGTTGTCCACGTCGTACAGGCGAAACGCCCCTGAAAATGTACATTCGCAACCGTCAACGTCATATATTACTATATCATAGCCGAATGAATTACCGGTAACAGTGAAATATTGAACAGTCACATTACTAAACGTAATACAATCTATTGCCAATGAGTGACGTTTCCAATTTCTCTTATCTGTACTCTACTAATATTTGACCTAGACTTCATACGGTTTTTGTTATCAATGACCTTCAGCCTCTGTGCTAGATACAAACACAGTGTTGGTGCTGCCATGGCGACGGAGTTTCGATATGAAGCTATATAGGTTAGGTTCGAAGGTACTCACCGTCCAAATTCCACTGAACAACACTCCGGAATCTAACTACTAAACAAATGTATAAAAAACCTTTTCACAATAAACTTAAACTATTGACAAATTATAATGAAGCATGTTCTTTAACAATTATACAGCTATAGTGTTGCACGATCAAGTGAAATATATAAATGTTTCAGATAAATATCATATGGTCACACCATTATGACTTTATGTACCAATTACATCTCCAGCATTGTTTCGGGACGAACTTTTAGTATATGCAACTATTTAAGTAGTTAGATAAATTATTGCACTTGTGCTAATGAAATGTTTACTTTTGAATAGGGCAATACTGATAGCGCATTTAGACTATAGTGTTTCGTTTGTCTCTGGTGCGGCGGTGTTGATGCGCATGCTCGGGTTTCCGGTGCGTCCTTCGAGTGTGCTTCAGCATCATGAGGATTAAAATTCAACCGGTTAGTTTCGATCGCGTTCAGTCGTGATGCACGCTGCACCACGTTCAAGCGTCCCGCCCGCGAACCTACGCCGCTCGTGCGCGGTGATGATCACTTTCGAATCAAATTTAACTTGAGTGAACTACACACACTCCTCACTAACAATCTCAATATGACATTTACTACCACCACAGTGGTGTAGTGGCTTCAAATGTTAATCAAACATTAAAGATTATAAACAAAGCAACACTCCTCCATCAGCGTCCTGTACTAATCGTAAGTCGTTATATAGAAATCTATCATGACCTCACTCTGACTATCTATATCTATATCTATATGATATTTACTATAAATTTACTGCAATATTAGAAATATATATTTGCTATTTTTATAGTTTGCAATGCGTTTTGCAATTGAAGGTTCGTCTTCTATGGTAAGAAGGTGTGAGGGTCTATTTCAAACTTCGTATTATTAACTCCATGTTGTCTACCTCCTAAACTGCGTTCACCTTTATATAGTAAGAGAACCAGAGTTTTCACAGGAGCACGCGTTCTCCTTGGCATGTTTAGCTCGGTGGGAGTATGTGGATATGTATTTTTTTATTTTTCAAATTACGTTAGTAACAGAGGAACGATAAATCATTACGCTATTGGGTTTGTTTATATGTAACTTACAATGCAACTTCTCGTCCAGATTGCCCCGTGACGTCACCGACAGAGCTCGTATGAACTCCTCGAACTCTATCGAACCGTCCTGCCAAATATTTTTTTCATTATAGAAGATGTATATGTATATGTTTGAATTTCTTGACTGTATATATTCTTTTTATTAAAATAGATGTATCTAAAGTATTTGTATGTACAGTACTTGGTGGTGTTTAATAATTAGAGGCCTATGTCCAGCAGTGGACGATGATGGCGATGATGTACATATTATATGTAATTAAACGACTGTGTATTTGTGTTAGCATGATTGTAATATCTATAGTTTTTAATACAACAAATATAGAAGTAATAGAGCTTAGTTTGTAATGGAGGAGCATACGGTGCGTTGCATCAATCAGTTTGACAAAATGATTATCGTATACATCACAACTCTATAACTTAATACAGCTGACTATTGATTATCGAGTGTCGTAGACAAGTGCAATTTAATCTCAGTTACCTAACTGTTTACTAGTGAAACAGAATATAATCGATCGTCATAAGAAGAAAAAAAGTTGTACCAATCTATAATCCAATCATCAAGATAAATCTCACTCATATTAAATATTTAATATGTTTAAAAAGTATTTGCGGTATTCGTATCTATCTATTGTTAAGGAAAAAAAAAGAAATTATGTTCGCTTTGTGAACTTAATTGGCTTAGTGGTGCCTGGGGTGGCAGCGCTATGCAAATTTAATTGTAACTTAACCGTCAAGTAGGTGTATATTTGTGTTTACATACGTTGTTCTCGTCGAAGACCCGGAACACTAGCGATGCAAATTTACTCGGGTCTCCTTGCGGGAAGAACTGCTTGTAGATCTTGATGAACCCCTGTAAAATTTATTGAGTAACCTTGAAATGTCTTAATTAAAATAATTATAACAAAGGATATGTCATGTAAATTATCGTCCAAAAAACGATCTCGTTGTCATGTCAGGAAATATCGTATTTCTTTCTATGGCTATTTAAAGTTAACAGTAATTATACTAAAGCTAATCACATGATAATGTTCTTGATGTGCTGGAGCTTTCATGTGGCGCTTTACAACATAGAAGATAACACAAAATCCTTCCCAATGATATAATACATACATAATGCTTAGTAAGTAGTAAGTAAGTAACAAACAGAGCCTCACGCTAACGCAAAAATTCTTAGGCAGTCGTACATGAGACTTTGTAACTGTAAAAAGTATTTTTGTGCTCGTATATATTGAATATCGTAACAAATAAGTTGTCGATTCCAAGTGCATCGGACTCCTCCATCATTCCTCACCTGCTCTGTCAGCAGTCCGTTCGGGCAGTCCTTCAGAAAGCCTTTATGCCTGAAATATAAAAAAGAAATTGTATAGTCAATGACATAACTCCTAAACTTTAATACCGTTTATTTATTTGCCAGCTCACCAAAGGCGTATTTCCTTCTCCGTAACTGAAACAAAACGAAAAATATAAATGTTAGATAACGTCCACAATTATATACTACGGTTGTATTCATTAGGAACTATACACTATATTTGTTAATTTGAAACGTACTGGTAGGTAGGTAGGTCTCTGTGCCGCCAGCGCTGTAGTCTCGGGCTAGTAAGAACAGGACTTAGGTAAGCCCTACCTACCGTAGACGCATACTAAAAGTCCTAGGACTTTTGTGGGCCTTTAGGGCGGTGCGCCCCTTGTCGCTCAACAAGCGAACCTGCGTGGCACAGCGCATGGCTCAGCGATGGTGCCTTGGAGACCTTCCTCAGAGACGTGTTAACACAAAATGTAGAGGGGCACCGATGCGTTCTGTAAAAGATCCCGAGGCCTCTCCGAATGCACTGATGCAAGCCATCGCTACGGTTTTAGTGAGAATGTCACATAACTCTGACTTCCCACCAGTAGCGAGGTATCTTTCGAAGATTTCCCCCCACCGAAACCAAAATAAATGTCTAAATAGTTAATACCGCAGCACCTATTGCACCCGACAGACAGTAGTGTGCAAAAACTACTGTGTTCCGGTTTGTAAGGCGTTGTAGTAAGTGTAATTACTGCGGTACTTGAGATTTTATGTGTCAGACGACGAGCGCAGTGTGGTGCAGTATATGTTATCCTAACTAGCGTCACGTTCTTATGGGGTTACACATATTATCAGGTGAACACCCTGTTCGTCCGGTCGCTTAATTGAATAGAAAGGTTCTCTTAAACTATTCTTTTAAAAGTTAAATTAAAACAAAAATTACTTTGTATGAAATGTTCACGAGTTTAAAATGTTTATTTATAAGCTTTCGTTTCGTTTCGTTTGAATTGGCCGCCGTAAGAGTAAGGGAATAGTGGAGTGCATCCTCGACGTGTTGTACAAATGATGGAGTATGGATAGCCTCGGTGGGATTATGGAAAATTGTCCAATTTCACGGTGAATCGATAATGTCCTTTGGGATATGATGGTTCAGGTAATCCGTTGACTAGTATGAAAGATAATTTATCATTTGTAACAGTAAATATTATGTTCGCTATAAGCTTTATAGAACGAATTTATAGATATATAAGATATCTAATGTATATTCAGCAAGTATCTTTAATCACTTTCAGGTTGTTGTCATTTAACTTGAGGTCAGAAATGGTAGTCAAGTTTTTGCCTGTTGAAAATAAAAAAAAAACACAGGACGGTATGTTGCTGTTCGGCCTGGAAATTCTTTGATAATTTTGATAAAACGAATTCCTTTCCGGCAACGTATCCTTAGGGACGGCTTTAAAATATTATCTAAAGCAAAGTTAATCGAAGAATAATATTGTGGTAGTAAAATGGAAGGAGTGGGGCCCCGAGTTAATGTTAGTAAGCTATACTTTCGTAGGGCATTGAATTTTTTCACCAGCCGAGAAAGTACCAATATTTAAAATTGAATGAAGCCCCCAATTGCGCCCCCCGAATTTTGTTTAGTGTTTTGTGGCGGCACCTTTATTAAATTTTCAAGATTAAGGTTTCGGAGCGACGCCTCGTCGTCCGTGTGCAGTGGTTAGTGCACAGTTTGATGCTTCACTGAACAAAGCTATTTGGGTTCGAATCTCATTGACCTTGATCTTTTAAAGATAGAAAACGTCGCGAGGAAACGTTCAAGTATACGACGATACGTTCGCCTATCAGCACTTGTTTATGGTGGTTGATGATATTCGTGATATTTTTCTCAACGAGGAGATGCTTGGTGTTACACCAGCGAAGAATAAATTAACTTAATAATACTTAGCAATAACTAATGAACGTTTTGCTTAGGAGTTTGTTTAAAACATTAACTTTGTTTCTTAACAATATCATTATTTTTGTGATATGCCTGGTTAATGTTAATGACAGTAAACATTATACGACACCGTAATTAAGTTATCCGAGACACGGGCAGTTAGATAACGGGGGCATTGTCTGTTGCGAATTAAATTTGCATAATTTTTGGGTAAACGAAACATACTTACTTAGTGTCTTAATACAAAAGGGGGGCTTCTTTACTACTACACACTATAAGTGCGTTTGTGTACAGTTATCATACTTAGTTCAAACTTGAAATTATACAGTTTCTTTATGAAATGAGATAATTTCGTACAATCGCTTTTGTTGGCGACTCGACGGTTAGAATATCACCATAGCTGTTCGACGTTTCGTAAAGGTGACTAAGAAAGGAATAATTTTAGAGAAAGGGCAGCTTTCTCATTGTCCCTCACCAGCATAATGTTTGCGCTGATTCGCATGCCAAGCGTGCTGACAATAGCAAGTTCACCCCAAAATGATGTTAAATGGAGACAATAAATAACAGTATAACAGGATACACTACCATATCAAATCAAACTTGTATATTTAAAGATTTTCGCGAGTTGACAAATCGCGCTTTCAAATGTGACCATATCGGCACAACCAGTACGGTTACATTTTATAGCGTTGTTTACCATAATGAAACTATAACATTATAATACATATATATGTATATTGCCGAGTTCGACCAAGATAAAGAATAAATTATAATTTTATGTAACCTATCCAAACATTAGGGCCGACAAGTTTCAATAGAGAAGCGTAAGCGGATACAGTATATACAGTTGAAGTTATTATATTTATCGCTTATTCTATTTTTCAAGTTTACTCTTGATTGCAGTTACATTAGTTTTTGTTAGTGCCGCAATTGTGATAAAAACATTCGTTACATTTTAATACTAACTACAATAGTGATGTTATCAATATCATATCTTCAGATAAGACAATGGTAAGACCATTAAAAGTTGATTTAATTCAAGTTGTCATGTTAAACTTTGAGCTAATACGTCTTTATTAATATATTTTGTTTGTATATATGTATGAAGGCTACGTTTGTTTCCAAATACCTGTATACTGAGAATGTGCCGTGTACCGCCGTGTACCGCCGTGTACCGCCGTGTACCGCCGCCGCTGACCGCACAGTGCCATCGTCGAACGCTGGTTTATTCAAGTCCAAACGACGGCTTTATGCTGATATATTTTAATATGATTGCAATATGTTGTCACGGGGAAAGTGTTTAATGCCTATATATACACTTTGAACCGACGTTTTACACATTTCCTTGGTGACATCTCCGTGATATAACATGGACGCGTTTCTGGTTCGTAACATTAATATATATCTATATAATGAAAAGGGGACCTTGTTTGTTCGCTAATCACTTGAAAACTAGTGAACTAATCGACGCGGAATCACTTGTAGATAATTATAGAATGTTTACTTTTTGACATACATACATACATACTTCGTCGTTTTATATCTAATTAACTTTTATAAATATTTTCATTTCGTATTATGTATTCGGTTGCCACAGCAACGGTTGCTATAAAAATAAAATTTGCAGTCTAATTTTATATTACGGTCAGCAGAACGGCCGGGGACCACTTAGTATATAAATATTGATATATATTAGGTCCTTACATATGAAATTAGCGTTTTGTCGTACTTAGCACTTTGAACTGAAATATCTCCTCTTTGGTTAAGAATTCCAAATTCAAATTTATAAATTCATTTAACTAGTACGTTTGAATTTTGAAAACAGTAATTTTTCCTCATCATTTCTTGCTTTAGCGTCGTTTATTATCGCACAATGGAAAACATGAAATATCGATATATTTACAAGTACGGGCTCTACTGTGGCACCAGTACCAGTGCTGCAGGAACAGCTCGAAGTATTGATTATGTGTACGGCGCTGGCGTCGCAATAGAAAGCACAATACGTTTTTGGTTTCAACATTTTCGTTCTGGAAATTTCGACCTTCAGAACCAATCTCGTGGATGGCTGGGAACCAAAATGGAAAAAGAGGAATTAAAAGCTATTGTGGAAGCAGATCCATCACAAAGCACTTCAGAGATAGCTGCAGGCTTCGGGATAAGTAACAAAACTGTATTAACCCACTTGAAGCAAATTGGGAAAATAAAAAAAACTTGAACAATGGGTACCACATGAATTGAGTGAATAGAACTTGCGAACGACGTCACGCGTCGACTGCTGCTGTGTTACTTTGCTCCACCGACACAATGGTGAAGAGATTTGAAATCGAATCATTACTTGTGATGAAAAGTGGAGACTACGATAATCGGAATCGGAAGCGCTCGTCATAATCAAAAAAAAATCCTGCCCTAAACGAAAATTTACACAGAAAAAGCTAGTTGTGTTTGGTGGACTAGCGCCGGTGTTGTTCACTACAGCTTTCTAAAATCTGGCCAAACGATTACGGCAGATATCTATTGTCAGCAACTGCAGACCATGAAGGAAGAAATAGATGCTAAACAACCGAGATTGGTCAATTGCTCTAGGCCACTACTGCTTCACGACAACGTAAGACATAACAAACAACCACAAAGTTGGATGATCGTCAATTGTAATGTCTGCGACATCCACCGTACTCCCTGGAGCTTGCCCCAACAGATTACCATTTTTTCCGGAATTTGGACAATTTCTTACAAGGAAAAAAATTCAACTCCAATGCGGCAGTCCAAACCACTTTTAAAGAGTTTATTGATTCGCGTCCTCCATGGTTGTTTTAGTAAAAGGATCAATGAACTACCTATGAGAGGGAAAAGTGCATAGATAACAACGCGGTGCATACTTTGATCAATTAAATATATTTTCCAAAAACAAAATTGACTTTATATTCCTCCCGTACAAAACGCTAATTTCATATGTAAGGAGCTAATACTAGCTGATAAATTGCAATGTCAATTAAACCGGTCCACAACTTTAAACAATTTAAACATTACTTTGTTGTACTTCTTTATTACAGTTTATGATATTCGCGGTGGTGGTGAACAGAGGACAAGCTGGTTACCTGTATCCAAGACCATCAGTGCCGTTTGAGTTGCCGGTAGAAAAAAAATTAAATAGTCCACCTGTCGTCGGAGAGTCTTTAAATCAAATACATAAAGTTGCAGTATCGTATTCTGTGCCCATTGAGGATTTTCAGTACCTCAAGCAGCTCAAAAATGAGTACAATTCGCTTAACCAGCAAGTTGATAGGCCGTTTTCTGGTCAGATCGTCGGTAGTAACGAGGGTTCTCAAATACTAGAGAAATTGGTGGCACAATCTGATAATGTCTTTTCCAATGTAGATGCTGTTAGCGTTGGACAAGTGTCAATTATTAATCAAGACTATGATAAAGCAGCGGTGATACAAGAGGAAATTAAACAAAAAGAATCTATTAGTAATAATGAAATTGTTTCTCTAAACAGCGTCCCAATAATCAACCAGTTTACTAACAACAACCCAGTGCTAATACAGAATGTAGTTCAGTCTCAGCAAGTTGCTCTGGCACCAATTGAACCCCGCGTCACGAAACATATCTATTTTCACGTACCACCTCCAGATGTAGAAGAGCCACCTGTGTATCGCGTTCCGGAACCACCGAAGAAGATTTACAAGATTATATTCATTAAAGTGCCTTCTCAGCAGGCATCTTACAATGCTCAGATTCAGCAAATAATTCAAGCCAAGCTAAACCAGAACGCAGCCGTCGAAGACAAGACCGTGATCTATGTCTTGGTAAAAAAACCCGAGTCAATTCAAGTTCTACCCCCACCGCCTTCGACTCCATCACAACATGAAGTGTTGTTTGTGAAATATAGTGAAAATGGGGCAAGTGGACTTCCTGTTCCAAGTGATTCGCCATAAGGAAACATTTTGTACAATTCTAAACCACTTTTAAAACGTGGACTGGCAAATGGCCAGAGCTAAGGCAGATTTAGAAATACGATCGATTTCTTTATATTTTTAAATGTGTAAATACTTTTTAATTATAAAGGGGTTAAGTAGTTAACATGTTCTCTTGCAAGAGTGACCACTCGTGGACATACTTAAAGCCAAATATTAATGTGTTAATGGTTTAAGTGTACAACTTAAGTTACATACATACATATATTATCGATAAGACCCTATCAAATGTCGTACATACTAAATCATAATAAGCCTAAAATCGAATTGTAAACAAAACAGCTACCAATACAAAAGTTGTAAATATCACAATTAAAGAATTTACGCTTCATCCCTTGTAAACTTTCATTCGTATAATACGATAAGATTTTTGTTTATGACAACTTCATAGAATCGTGGAAAATATTACTTGTTGCACCATTTCCTGTTTATGTGTATTATACTACCACCGAGTGAGTATACCTGTATAAATGTGTGCCTTAACATCGGTGCAGTCGCTGGTGTGATCCATTGATCCATTGATCCAGTGATCACACCAGCGACTGATCAGAACCAATATTTAACGTTACGTAGAGCTATGGAGTGGAATATTAACTCATTGTTGTATATTTTATTTTTTGTTTATTATATCATCTAAAATATACACATCATGAATTGGTTAAAGTTATCCCTCTTCTTAAGGCGAGAGGAATATCTGAGAAGGACAGTAAAAAGAAGATTAAGGTAAGTGGAACAAAAGAAATTGATAAAAACTATTTTGTAGTTCTGTATATTGATGAAAGTATTTTGCTTGTTATCTTTGGTGTTGTATGTTATGAGAATGTAAGTTTGATCTTGTCCATTCGCCCACTCCATGCATTAAACGCACATGCGAATGTTTCATTTCTAATAATCTTTATCATCTTCAGCGCACTCTGATATTTGAAGTGTGGTGCTTTAATGAATTTTGTTGCTCACTTTGTATATCCGGTTTATTGTTGTACATAAACGTAATGCGAGATTTAACTTAAAATGTTTGTTGAAGGTTTGATATTCTAAGCATGACGTGTCCGTAATATTCCCCCTATTTTACGAAGTTTCTTCCACTCGAACAGTTTTAAACAACAAATCTTTAAGTTTCTGAATTATGATTGTCTATTTGATTGCTCGATAGAATTTCAATCTTATTTAATAGATAGCTTCAAGTTGTTGTGGTGTATGTACTTTAAGACTAATTGATGTGTAGCTACCAATTAGATGTCATATGGACTCCTCAAACTTTTAATCAAATACATTTGAAGAATCTTTTAATAGTGTGAAATTGCTGCAGGAGGTTACCCAGTACCAAAATAAGATAATTTCTTTTTGTAGTCATACATTCATTAAGAGACTCGCAATTATTACAACCTGTACGTGGTTAAAATAATAATTAAATTTAACTTAGGTTAGTTAGGTACAAATTCGATGAGTTAATGGATATTTACCAGTACATTAGCATTTAAAAGATATATATGAGAATGATGTAATTTTTATAGTAATTAATGAGATAATCAAAAAACCGAAATCAAAGTATACATTCAACTCTTCGAAAAGAAAACTTTCCGCCACTCTCGAAGTTGTTTCGCGATTAACATATTATATAATTAGTGAAGTTTTAATTATTATCCAACAGCTTACACAGAACTGTAAAACTGGACGGGAGGTTGCGTCAATGAATAATGTCATCAACATTATCACCATCACAATGGTAAAGATTCATCTCGTAACATAATAGTAATCAATTTCCCGGCGAGTATCGAAAATGTGTCCCGCTTGTTGGAAAGGTTTTTGGGTTGCGTCCGGAAACACGTTTACATTTTATTTCGTTATATGTATTGTGTGCATTCAGTTTTACATTTGTTGCAGATTCATGTTTTTTTAACATTCATTTTTACACCATAAAGCGATCAGAGCAGTGAAATGTTCTCCTGATGCGAAGCAATACGCCTGCCCATAATAATGTAGTACTAGCTGTAATTATAAACACTGCACCGTATTATGCTCGTCTCTTTTATACACGAGGTAACAAATCTCGTTACCGCAGTAATTTTATTACCTACTTCCCGTCAAATTAGTACATAGTAATGTGTTTGTGAAACACTGCTGTTTGTCGAGTGCAATAGTAGCCGCGGCGGTATCTACCTAGACGATCTCGCCGTACGCATTGCATACAGTTCCCATGCCATTCCTTCATTGACAAATTATTTGTTACCTGATGGTAAACTCGATTATACACCGACATAATGTTCCGTTTGTCACATACTCAAGTTTTAATGAGGACATTTAAAATTAAGTGATCTTAAGTGGGTTTGCGCATCCGTTATCCTGCGGTTTTAACCAGGAAATAATTTATAAGCTCTCGGATGAAGTAGGGGGGGGGGGGAGGTAATGTAAGCACAGGTTACTTCGTGAATCTGAACCAATATGGTTTCATAAGAGTTAATTTAATTGTCGTAAGAAAATAACTGGCATAATACATATGAAATTGGTTCCTTGTAACTCCGTATTACGGGACAGTGAGGTCAGGTTATGGTTATGAGGCTGTCGCTTAAGGTCCTGTTAAGGGTGAAGGCCGTGGCCTTTCGGAGCAAACGGAAATTACATCTTATCTTTAATGTGCAGTGGAACCGATCGGCACTTCTCTGTGAATTGTGAATATGACATTTTCAATACACGAACTGCCGCCGAAAATCTTCAACATTCTTTTAAAGAAATTACAGCTGTGGCCGACAGCAAGCGGAAGGAAGCTTCGCGACCTATATCAAAAAAAAGGTTCCGTTTATTGCTCTCCGATAAGTGATTTGGTTTTTTATAAAAAATCGTTAAAAAACAATTTATATTGTTTTTTTTTTAATTTGTCAGAAATATTTTCACGGGATATTTACATTATGTCTTGCGAATAAAGCCTTTATTGGATGTCGATAAGTTATTTTCTTATCACATAATCACACAATACTAACAATACTTAGTTTTATTATTATTTAGTAGCTGATAGCTTTCATATTTTCTTCATACACCAAAAATGGGAGTGCCAGTACTACATTGCCTTACATTGAAACTTACAAATCTATAGTCGCGAAATATTCTCCAGAACCTTTTCTTCGTATAAAGGAAACGATGTAATCTTCACACTTATTAGTAATGTTGGTTATATTAATATCTTATCGGTGATGATTGTAAAGAGAAACGTTGCCTCGAACTAGCTGCTGTGGAAGAATATGAGGCGGTGCCTAAGATTGGGAGGACTTGCTCTCTTGGCTATCTCTGGATAACAGATTCAATAGGATATATCGTTCAGGCAAGGGTAAGTAGGCGAGCTCAAGATTCTCATCATCTTCGGACAATGAACACGGTGTGGACATAACCGTTTTTCGCTCCGGGATTCGTATAAATTATTAGGGTTTTAAAAAAAAAAGTAGCTGTTGTTATATAAAATACGTTGCGGAATTGCAGTGTACATACTAGAGCCGTAATGAATGTTCGATTTCCTGCAGCGCGGTCATTCAACTGCAATATTCGCGAATTGAACCCACACTGCTATAGCAAGTGCAATAATAACACAAAATATTGGAAATGACCTAGTGAGATTACAGGGGTAAGTCTCGCACTTAAAATCTTATGTCACAAGGGTAGGAGCGCAATGCAGTGCTGTGTATATCATCCTAACTAGCGCCACGTTGTAATGAACGGGCGATCGTTGTCGCGTATGTACCTTGTCCTAACTAGAGTGACATCTATTAAAAAATATATATATTTTTTCTAATGTAATACAAATTTATTTAAAGCACTTTCACGTGAAAAATCCATTTGTATAAAGATCGCATAATATGTTGCTGTAGTTGTATGTGAATGGTCACGAATATCATTTTTGTTTCTAGTACATTAAAATGTTGCTTTTATTTAGCAAGAGCCTAGTGCAATGCGTGTTTGCATTAGACTGCAGTGCTGCGGTCGCTGCAGTGTATCGATGGTTTCGTAAAATCAACAAAATAAAAACTCGTCCGCTTTCAGGGTGTTTAAATGGAAACCAGTAATTCATCGAACTGTACCTCCCGTGTACGGCCTTCCAATCCAATACTATCTCCATTCACTATAAACATCAATTGTTCTCGTATACCACCACCACACGAAACAAATTGAAAAATTATAATTTTGTTACTTTTCATTGGTTAAAAAGCGACGAGACGCGCTTAGCCTTTAATTGATAACATCATAGATCTTTAACGAGGCGTTAAGAAGGACGTTTCCCCAGCAACACATTGTTCTAATCGCCTTGGTACAAAGTCAAAAATACAATATCTATCTAGTACTATTACACTAGTGACATAATTAGTGAACTAACTAAGTTGTTATTGCACTTGAGTATGTGTTGCTAGAGCGGTGATATAATCATACATTTATACAGCTTTTTCATATGATGCGATGTAGTTAATACAGCAAGTTGTAAAATGTTTTAAATAATTATATGGTGCTGTGGTTAGAACCCCCCCCTACCACCGAAAGTTAGAATGCTTAGAATTTAAGTTGGCAAGCTGAAAACTATGACGCTATTTTGAAACTGTTAGCATTTATGATAGCAAGACAGAAAATATGAGAAGATTCTTGTTAATCTTGTTAGACCGTCTTTATAGCGCCATGGTGGCGGATTTGGGGGTAATCCGGTAGCAAGTATGTTAGGTCCCGAGGTGGAGCGCGCGATACTTCCGCCTATTACTGATAAATGGGGTGGAGAGTTCCGGTTCCATCGTCGGGATCACGGTTGTGTGCGAAAGCGTTCCTTTGGTTTTGGCTAATAGCCTTGAGACGTACACTGCAGGGTTTTAGCCGGTAATAGTCCGGCATAACCCCTCTGTTACCCTGAACAACAGAAGGGTATCCAATGCAGATTTTTCCACGAAAAAAGAAACAAAAATGCTTACTAGGTAAAGATTGGGTTAATAGGTATTAAGTAACGAGATATTTGGACTGAAAGCTTATTTCTTGTTTAGATGTGCATTTATATTACTTATTGAGATGTTTATTGTTAAAGATGTTAATTTTTTTGTATTTTGGTTTAAATTTTGAGGTTTTTATTAGCTCAATATATATGACTAAACCTGTGTACGCCGTAGAATACATAGGTACAATATTCATTTAAATTGTATAACTTATGTAGAATTAAAATAATATATTATATGTTATTGGTGTATCAAATAAATAATTAAGATAATAAGATGTAGATGTGTGATGCAAAACTTAATGCGCAATTAGAAATACTCTCATCGCGCCTTTGAATTTAAAATAGCAACAACTTCATTCAAAACTTTAGTTTTGAAAAGCCGTTGCACCGGAGTGCTTTATAAATCAGTACATATGTGATTTAATAACAAAAAAGTATACAGAATAAACCACGCCGATATTGTCATTTTCGTGTATATAAAACATAGTTTCTTATCAGTAGGTATTTGTTGTCGGTGGCCGTCGAGGTACCATCACAGTCTGTTTCTGCCGCCAAACAGTAGTTTGTAAACATTACTGTGTTCCGGTTCAAGGGAGTCGAAGCTAATTGATGATATATATATAATATGACGATGAGATAATATTGTTACAGTAACGAGACTTAATATCGTAAGTCTCAAGGCAACGGGCACCAGATAGTGCAGTGTATATCTTCCCAATACGGGCCGCGTTGTTATGGGCAGGCGTATCATCTACCATCAGGTGAACATCGCGCTTGTCTCATCACTTCGTTGAATAAAGGAAATAGTTAGAATATAAGAGCGTCTCCCTCATAAAACACATATACATATTATGGTTGCGATCGGTTCAAATTAATAAACCGATAATGTTCGTTTCGCACAAACGAGTTCGAGTTAAAAAAATATATACCGGTTCCAATGTGATTGCACTGTGTTTTACCATCAGCAGCAGACTCTCGGACCTTTGTATGTTGCCTCGAACATTTTTCACGTATGTCAACCATGTGCATGTATCAGCGCACAAAGGACCGGTCCTTTTTGATTTCAGCTTTGACGTTCGCACAGTGTTCACGTGATAAATGACAGGGGCGAACGTAATTTTTGACATAATAATGTATTGTTTACCCAGAACAAACAATTTTGGTCCTGATCTGCTACAGACTGATAGTAAGATACTTGTTTTTTACTTAACCAACGACATAAATCAAATTTTTAAGTTATCGTTCGTTCGTCGTTCTTTTTCCTTCGATCGTTGTTAAAGACCGTTTAGATTTTATTTAGTTTAATTATAAACTAAATAATTTAAAGGGGTAGTTAAATGACCACATAGTTTAACGAGTCGTTATATAGTTTAACGTTAAACGTTATAAATACAACGAGTGAAGTTTGACTTGCAGTTGGTGCTATGTAAGTGTACCGTTGAAATTCCGATGAGTTAAGTCTCGCAAGGCGTTTTTTACGCCATTTTAATTACTAAACAAGGGTTTACAATGGAAGCGGACATAGGAAGGTGTGTGTTTACGATCGACGCTTCATACGTTGTCAGATAAACATCCCCCCAGGTTTTGTGTTTCAAAACAAATGTAACAATGAACGGTTAGGTTAGGTTACATTGTTCAACGGACGCAATGTGCGGTGCAGTGAGCTGTGCAGTGTGCGGTGCAGTGTGCGCTCGTCTTTGCTCCGCGCAATGCCAGAATGCCTGTTCATTCCATCTATTTCAAAAGTGTAAGTAACCGTACATGTATAGAACAGAACATATCGCCCTAATACCAGGTACACGTGGAGAATTTATATTTTTGTTGAGCAAATCGGTTACTAACATACAGGTCATCATTTTACAGTGAGAAGAGTTTCAGATTTATATCAGTGTTAGAAAATCATAGTTTTCTTTTTTTTAATATTTCACAGATTATCATCGCGCTTCCGTTGCTGTGTTTCACGAATATATCACACAGCGAAGGTAAACCAATAAGCAACGGCTTCAGCCTTAAATTTAACCCACTGTCCGTTAAAGAGCAAGTGAAACCAAAGACATTTGGCAGTTTGTTCGCGAAGATACCTCAAGACTTACCACATTTCGTGAGCCCTGGTGAAATTCTTTCTGAAGGAATATTCGCTCATCCAGAGGATTTAGCAAATGGATGCACCAATCAGGTAGCAAAAATGTTATTCCCTATAAACATGTCCATAGAAGACACGAATGAAACCCAATCGAAAGAAACTGTTAACTTCATCAATATACCGGTGATGAATCAAGCAGCAGAGAAATATAATATATTAGTCGCGACGGCGCCCAAAAATCTAAAATTAGGTAAAAATAGTGACGCTTTGCCGACAGTGCTGTACGTAGTGTTCCCCGGCGATGATAAGTTTAACAAAATGAACAACATCAACTTACCAGCGATTTATTTCGTGAACAGGGATGAAGAGAGAGTGGACGATGGGAAAACAGAAAAAGTCGAACCTATCTTCATAATAGATAGCAACCGGACGGTAACTGGACTAAAGAGCAAAGCGGTCTCCAAGTTTGTTAGATTTAAAAATAAGTTGACGAATCTATACGACAATGAAGCGGCACGAGATTGAACCATTTCAGCCGGAAATCGGAAAAGGGGCGGAGGGGAGAATTATCCGCGTCGTGTTGTTTGAATGTATTCAATATATTCTGTTTCATTTGTTGTTTTCTCATCTTTTACTTCACTTGCGATCCTTTTTTGGGGTAACAAAGTGATTTAGATTACGTCAAAATAAATATTATGAATATTAAGAGTTATATATGTAATTTTACGTTTTTTCTTTACGTTTGATAACAAATAGCTTTTTATAGAGAGAAACCTTTTTGTTCGATTTGTTATTTTGTTAGATATAATATTTTCATATGTTCAGGTGAAGCTTTCCATATTTTTACATGTTTTTTCCGTTTTTTTTTTTTGTATAGATAGAATAGGCAATAAATAAAAACGCGGAGTACTTCACCAGTGGAACGTTGTCTGATGGAGGTAAGCTCACATCCGGTGCGGCGTGCGGCAAATAGAATGCGCACCGATTACGGCTCACTTTGAATTGAGAGCCGTCGGAATATCGGGGCATAGCCTCCAGCACCGAGTAATTGGTTTCGCTGATAGAGCCCGCGCTAGTGCTGCGTTTTGTTCAGTGTCCATTGAACCGAATTTTTATACTCGGCCTTTACAGTAGTGGATAATAAATACTCAACTACTTGAGCGCGAAAGCGGCTAGCTGCTGGTCTTAAAAACTAATGACCCTGGATCGATTCTGAAGTCGCACATGATGGGGTTAGGATAGTGCGAGAGTTTTTCGAACGCCTCTAGTTAATAACGACCGTGTCTTGTAATCTAATGATTTAAAGGCATATCCATATTCCGGATGTCACATAAACACCAGAGTATTATTGGCAAATACACTTAATCATATTGGACTTCATCATCATTACATCATATGAAATTAAAGTAAAGCGTTTGGGTTTTATGTTTACGATTGGATAATAATATATTTACTGGAAGTAGGTCTCTGCTGCCGTATACCGTCTAGTTAGGTACCACTGCAGCGTCCGTTTCTGCCGCCAAAAAGCAGTGTGCAAACCTGTTCCGGTTTGAAGGGCGCTGTAGCTAGTGTAATTACTGGAATAATGAGACTCAACAGATTATGTTTCAAGGCGAGGAGCGTACTGTGGTGCTGTATGTACTACTCTAATTATGGCTTTTTATCATTTTCTCTTACTGATATACGAGTACAGAAACTTTACCAATTATCTCAAGTAAGTAAGAATGAACGGTACTCGTGTAGGAACTATGAAATGGATAACGCTTATCTCCTATCAGAGAAAATCGCAGAAGATGACATAATAAAAAATATTTTTATAGTAACTAGATTAATGATAATATTTAAAATGAGTTAAATTAAAAAAAAAATTGAAGGGCATTATGATTGATTATCGAAGTTAGTAGATAAACTTTGCAGGTAGTCTGAATTGAACCCTGATTTAGAATAATGTTATTAAATTTAATAGAGATTTGCAGGAGAACATATAAGGGAGAGAGTTTTTAATGGTACTTCAATATGCGTTATAATATAGCATAGATAAACTTTGAATAACTTTTCTGTTAGCTTATATCACCGTTTATTTTTGAACCTGCGGGCTGGTGCGGTATTAAAAAATGCACAATGAATATTTCAGCGTTCGCGGAACCCTCTCTCTCTCTCTCTCTCTCACACACACACACACAGAGGAATAACTAAATCGAGTTGATAGAGGGAATTGAGTTCGCCATAGCGATCCGATATAGCATGAAAACGATGAATGGCGCTCATATTGCTCATGTACAAAATCGGTTTATTTCAATTAACCAAAAGCTGGAGGGACAGAGCAAATAAAAAAAACACAAAACGTATTGTGCTCGGTTATTTTGCTTTCATCATCGTAAGCCGATAGACGTCCACTGCTGGACATAGGCCTCCACTAATGATACCCACCTCGATCGGGTGGAGTTTATATTGGGGAATTTGGGCCATTTTCCATCATACTGGCCTAATGCTGGTTGGCGTGAACCAGAACCTCGTTTGTTGTGTAGCAGGGTGCACCACAAGCAGGTGAGGTTGGCTTGGGTCCTGTGAGCTGTTGTGCAGGGCCCTTGACATCCTTATATTGCCTTAAAAAATATTATTCATGATTCAGTAGTCGGTCAAAGTACGCATAAATATTCAAGCTGTAGCAACGATGCTGGCAGTACTTTGCATATGCAAGCGGCCATGACGAGGTTATTGTTTGAAATCCTTCATTTAGGTGGTGATGGGCTCCACCTAGCCAGCTCCGACTTTTGACGTGAATTATGTCCAAACATTACTCTTATAATTGATAGCGGCGGACATTCACCAATCAACGTTTGACCGTTGATAATTATAATTAAGTATAATAATCTGTTTTTATTGACTATGGATCTCTGTTGCCGGAGACTGTCTAGGTACCACCGCAGCGCCTATTGCAGTCGCCAGACAGCAGTGTGCATACATTGCTGTGTTCTGGTTTGAAGGGCGCTGAAGCTAGTGTAATTAGTGGAGTAGCGCAATATAGGGCAGTGTATATCATCTTCAAAACCAACAAGAGCGCGACGTTGACATGGGCGGGCGTGTTACTTACCATCAGGGGAATGTCCCGCTGGTCTCCTCGCTTCGTTGAATAAAAAAACAATAATATATTCCCTAGAACAACTAGTTACCACTGCTGTTCGCTTGCTGTATTAACTTAATATTTAGATAATAGACTGTATAAAAATTTACTCTGGAATGAAATATGGTGACAGGGTACATCTTCTAAAATTTATATCTGTACAATTTAAGAGATGTCTTGCTGCAGGTCCATCCGATCCCAATACCAACATCAGGGTTGAGTCCAATACGAGGTACCTTGGGCTCACTCTTGATAGCCGTTGGACATTCCGTGAGCATTTCTCGCGCCTAACTCCCCGATTAATGGGAGTAGTTGTGGCCTTGAAGCGCCCATTACCTAATCTCGGAGGACCCGAGTCAAGTAGCCGTTGCCTCTAATTGAGGGGTAGTGCGTTCTATGGCGCTATATGGAGCACCTGTATGGGCGCAAGCCTTGACGGAACAGACCATAGCGGACCTCAGAAGACTGTAAAGAGCGATGGCCGTCGGGGTAATACGAGCGTACAGCACTATCTCACATGAGGCTGCATGCGTACTGGCAGGATCTGTTCCATGGGATTTAGAGGCGGAGTTCCTTGCAGCCATGTATGAATGGCGCATGGAATTACAAACCCGGAGTGAGCAGCTCCCACCGAGGGAATGGGGTTTACGGAGGTTTTACGCTCGACGACTACTACTCGAACGATGGAATGACAGACTGGCCCATCCCAGGGCAGGAAGTAAAATTGTTGGCTCCATGCGTCCAGTTTTGACAAATTGGATTAACATGCGTCATAGCGCACTGACGTTCCGACTGGTGCCAGTGCTAACGGGGCATGGATGTTTCGGAAAGTACCTGCACCGTATAAGAAGAGAGCCCACGGCCATATGCCACCATTGCGGTAACGGTGAGGATTCGGTGGAGCATACCTTAGAGGTATGTCCGAGTTGGACGGGGCTGCGTCGAGACCTCATCGCTATTGTTGGCAACGACTTTTCTCTTCCCGCTTTCGTGAAGGCAATGGTGGAAAGCGAAAAGTCATGGAACGCCTGTGTTGCTTTTTCTGAAAAAGTTATGTCGCAGAAGGAGGCTGCGGAGCGGGTGAGAGAAAGTGCCTCTAACCTCGCCATCCGTAGACAGAGACCCGGGCGTCGGAGGAGAAGGGATCATGCCCTTCTCGAACCCCCCTAACAAAGGCTTAAGTGGCGGACACGGGGAAATCCGCCACCCAGTAATGTAAGCCTCAAGAGGGCGCAAGTATTTTCCGCGTAGAACCACTGTGTCTTTGGTTTCCATAAGGAAACCCATGTTATGTTGGGGCCATTAGTAGGCCGACGTTGCCTCAGCTGCGGTAGTGTGCGAATGCGTTCCCGCAGTCTCGGCGAAAGGCGCAGCGAGGAAACCATGGGGTTTTAGCCAGTAAGAGTCTGGTATTACTTTTTCGTTGCCCCCGCAACGAGAAAGTATCCATACAGGATTTCACCACATAAAAAAAGGTCCATCCGATCCCGTCACTTTGCATAGTAAAAAATGAAGTCGACTATGCGTACCGAGAGTATTTGTTTATCGGAGACCATCGGTGCACAGGTCGGACGTCCGGAATATAAAGCGCCGCACTGCTCCGAGATAAATCTGGTGACGTGTTGCCGCTTCTTATATTGGAATTGGTTTTTTATCAACATGTATGTGTGTATGTCAGCACACTGAATTTAAAATAGAAACCTTTGTGGAGCAATCTGTTTATATACTAGTATATATAGGCTGGTCCTCGGCCGCTTTGCTGACCGTTATATAGATAACACTTGAAGTTTGTCTGAAATATTACTTGAGAGCGACCGCGACTGCAAATGGTTTTCTATAGCAACCGTTACTATAGAAACCGCGTAAATACTGAATAAAAATGTTGTATAGAATTTAGAAATAAAATTATAAAGGATTTATGAAATTCAAAAAATTAAATAGTCTATAACCATCTACAAATTATTTCGCTTCGAATGCTGGAGCTCTTGTATCAGTGTAGTGTTCACTAGTTTTCAGGTGATTAGTAAAAAAGAAAAAAAAAACATTTTTATTATATTATATTATTAAATAAAAGATTTAAATTTGATCCATATCAATTTTTTTACGGTTCAAATTTACTTTAGCATGTCATATATTTCATCATAATCATCAGCCGATAGACGTCCGTCCACTGCTGGATGTAGGCCTCCCCAAAGGTCTCCACATACAATGTCCTACAAATATGTTGGGTTAGAATTTGCATTAAATTTTCAAAAATCCTTGCTTTTGTGATTTCCGTTAGAGGGTAAGTGATCGAATAGATATCGAAGAGACTACTTCACCTTATAGTTTTTAATTTAGTTGTTTCTTTAACAAATTTTGTTGTCGATGTTTATAAGGACTAGATTAGCCTTCCGTCAGCGGTAGAAGGCGACTTAAAGGGTTGTTGGATTAGTGAGACTTGATAGAGCTCGATCGCGTAGTGAAGAGACGTTACACGACGTTTGGCCTAGGTCCTGAATACCGTCGCCACGCTCTAAAACTAGCGCAGGTGTAGAACACACACACTAGTCTGTTTCTTCTCCCCGCGTACCACAATAGACGGCTCATTAACAGGCATTAGTTTTAACTGGCGAGCTGTGGCACTCTTTCTTTACGGGCTATTATTACAATACTGACTAACAATAAAAGTTAAGTGTCGTTAAGTGATAATTGAGACGTTAAAATTCCTTGCCGCTAGTTGCTATAATGTTACAAAATAACTGTTTCTCACGCATCTTCATTACTCACACATTGGTGATTATTATATATGAACCAACAAATACACCTATAAACTACCGACCGCTCCTACTTCGATAACATTAGCCTTTGTTTTGCAGGTTAAAAACATTTGAAAAATAATTTAACCTGAAAAGCGGTTAACGGAAGATGACTTGGATTCGTATCAAATTTATTCAGTGTCTCTAGTCTCTATGATCATATGAAACTAGTGTTTTTTTTTTTTATAAACGAATTGACAATCGTCCGTTAATTGTCATTGAGTTGTAGCGTTTCAACAGCGAAAGTGTCAAAATTCACAAATCAACACCCGCAGTTGAGTGTGACCTTGCGTTGTTTGTATTGATCATTATCTGAATTATGATCTAAGGCGTTGAGTAAATTGCGTACTCGAAATTACTATACGCAGGTGTCTCTGCGTCATCACTGCCAACTTATGGCCGATGGACACTTTGAAACTTTACAAACCTACCATCACTTTGATTCGACACATCAATGTACGCAAATAGAAATATTTATAATTAGAATAGTTTTTGGTGAATGTTATAAACTGACTTGAATTGATGGAGTTGGAAATATTTATATGATGACAGCAACTGGAAATAAAAAAGACCAACAAATGTTGTTCAATATATGGTCGTGGAGTAACGAAGTGTTATAAAATGAGGTTAAAAGGTTTTGTCAAAATTTCATAAGAAACATCATGAAAAGAAAGGGGAAAAGGACTATAGATGTTTGCTTCATTGGATAAGATAAAGGTGAAGGTAGGCGTGAACTAACAAGTATGTGTCAACCAGGAAGTCAATGAAAGGGTAATGTGCAGGAATTTTTAGAGAGCTCTGCAACCAGCTATTGCATGGACTGTGTGGAACTTGAAGACTAGTAAGACGTTACCACCTAACAGACGGTAGTTGCGAAATAAAATAATTAAGAATTTAAGCATTAAATAATCAACATAGCTTTAAGTAATAACTTTAGCGAACACGACATCAATAAAATATTCGGCAAGGTTACGTATTTACAATTATATAATACATATGTAGTAAAAAAAAATATATTCGAAAAAGCGACATAGGGAATTGGAGATCGTGCTTTGAGGGTCATGAGATATTACGGCTGGTCGTTACCCTAATAATTTCACTAGCGGCAGCGTCCTCCGATTCGGAACACGGTAATATTTGTAGATAACCCTTTACCGGTACAAACAGAGGTTGCATTGATACATATAGATATCGAACTTTCAAATAATACCTTTACTGTATGTAGTATTAATTATCGTCGTAATTATTGTTTTTTTAATTTGCTAATCTCGAAGCTCGCTTATTATATATTTGAGGAGTCTAATAGTGGACATACATTAACATATTTGCTAGTTAAATTTCTTATTATAAATATAGATAGATAGATAGGATCCAGGTCCTTGTATTATCCAATCCTATCAGACTTAATGAATCCTTTTGAATAATTAATGAAATTTTATTTCAGCTCCCCCGCGAGACTGTCGTGCACTGAGAACTTAAAGGCTTTAGATCTCTGAATTTAATAGGTTGTTGTATATATAAAAGTTGCACATTTGTTTATAGTATACAAGTTCATTGTCATCCACGAAATGTACGAGATAACGAAGAGATGAAACATGAAAATAAAAAAGAGAGATACAGTCCGAAGGTTGGTTTTTTTGTTTTGCAAATCACTCATCGAGGTTACGCGTTCGAATCCGGAGCCACATGTATTGAAGTTTGAACAGGTAGCCATCACCCACGTATCGTAGTTGTGTTAAGGTATGAGATCCAGGGTGTTATGAGTATCAACGTTTTAAATATAGACCAAGTGTTAAATCATTGTCTGACTACCTAAAGCAACTAATGAATCGTTGGAAGGACTGCTGGCCGATGGGGCGATAAGGTCCCCGAGTAGCGGTAACCATTTGGTAGGTACGGGATTTGTAGGTTACGGGAAGCAGCTAGATGCGGACAGGACCGATCAGTGCAAATATCCTTAAACGAGACCAATGCTCAACAATACTCGTTTTCAGGTTGAAGTAAATTGTATAAATCGTTGAATTAACGATTAGTCAACAAAGGTAAGTGATGATGATGATGATTGTTTCATATACGTCCACTGCTGGACATAGGCCTCCCCCAATGATCACATCGATCGGTCCCGGGTCGCTCACATCCAGTGGGTTCCCGTGGTTCTCACCAGACCGTCGGTCCACCTTGTGGGAGCCCTCCCAACACTATATATATATATATATATATATATATATATCTGTGGGTGTGTGTGTGTATTTATGAGAGATTTCCAACTATGTATGCACTCATCACGATATCTCGGCAACCATAAGACCTGTTGACTTGAATCTTGGTAGGAATGTCCATTTAGCCGAGTACAGGTTAGGTAAGGGGGTCGCGAGGTGTTACGGCTGGGCAAGCGGGCGGGGAACAGTAAGTGCATTATATATGTATTATGATTGTCTAACGATTGATAAGACATTGTTTTATTAATATTCATGTGATATACACTATTTTGTTAATATATTATATCTTCCTATAATCCAATGTAACAGTTGTTCATTTCATTATATTAAAATGTTTTGTTATCTATGTCTTTAAGTAGCTCGCTGGCCTAATGGTTAGAGCGTGCGGCCTTCATTCCAAGGGTCGCGGGTTCGAATCTCGTCATGTAGCGATGACTTTAATATTTAAGTTATGTACATTTGTGAACTTCAGTAACAACAGCGGAATACAAACGGTGAAGGAAAACATGGCGAGGAAACCTGCACATGAATTAGCATTTATTGTAAGGTGAGTGTGAAGTCACCAATCCGGCCCGGGTCCGCGTGGTTACTATGGCCCATTGCCATCACATTGAGGGTAAAGGGTGGCGCCTGTGCCGCAATAGTGGGGATGTAAATATACTGTTATGATTATCTGTGTTAATATTATATAATAATTAAACAATATTGCATTTGAAATGTTTGTAGATAATGTGGCCCGACTGCGCGCTCGTATCCACTCGTACTGTGCGCACGGAACGGCGGGTGCGCCGATAAACTAAAAAGATGCCCCCGCCTCTGGGTGAAAGTCTTTTTATTTATAGATCCAAGTTTGTCAGTAAACGTCGAGTTGGACAACACAGGGCTGGCATTGTTCTACCGGCCTCGAGGTCAAACTCAAGGCCGCGGAACCCCAGCACCTAGACGGAATCCCCAGCACGATCGACTCGCTCGAAACTGCAAACCGAGCGATCGATTCGTTGTCCCACCATCGTCACAGCCGTCGAGGAATCGTCGAGGACGGTTCCCGAATCGGATCACCTCATCGCGTCCCTCCCGGCCGACCTTCGACGGCTGATCAGAACGAAAAATGCCGCCTTGAGACTATACTCTCGATATAGATCCGAGGAGACCAGGATAAATCTGCGCCGCCTCCAAAGGCTAGTAAAAGAGCGCATATCCGAACTCAGATCTGACAGATGGGACAATCTGCTTTGCGACTTGGAGCCTTCGGACGCCACTTTCTGGCGTCTGGCCCGCAGTCTCAATGCGGAGAACGTGGCCCGTATGCCTCCCCTCGTAATGAGCAATGGTTCCTCTCTTGCATTGGAGGATGCCGATAAAGCCGAGTGTCTTGCCGACAGTCTAGAGAGCCAATGCACTCCCTCAACCACACCAGTGGACCCCGTTCACCTCAAATTGGTCGAGGACGAGGTGCGCCGTAGAGCGACCCTCCCACCAGAAGGTCCCCCCCTTAAACCGGTCTCCCCCGGTGAGGTCGTTGACATCATCAAGAGGCTGAAAACCAAATCAGCCCCTGGCTCCGACAACATCCCCAATAGAGTGGTGAAAAGTCTCCCGCCTTCGATCATCGGCCTACTAGTGGCCATCTTTAACGCCCTATTAGCCGACTGCTCCTTCCCAGACGCCTGGAAAGAGGCCGTAATTATAGGTATTCCGAAGCCGGGGAAGCCGAGGAACCTACCAGACAGCTACCGCCCGATCAGTCTATTGAACACCTTAGGCAAAGTTTACGAGCGGATCGTATTAGAGCGTCTCCGCCACTTCACCGCCGAAAATAAGCTCCTCCCCGACGAACAGTTCGGGTTCAGAAGTAGCCACTCGTGCGTTCAACAAGTCCACAGACTGACGGAACACATCTTGGCCGGCTTCGAGCACAAGCATCCGATCGACACCTGCGCCGTCCTATTCGACGTCGCGAAGGCGTTCGACAAAGTCTGGCACGAGGGCTTGTTGTACAAGCTCTACGCTCACAAAGTGCCAGACTGACTCGTCACCATCATTCGAGACTACCTCTCGAACCGCTCCTTCCGCTTCCGCGTCGAGCACGCTCTTTCCTCGATCCGGCTGATCCAAGCCGGCGTCCCCCAAGGCTCTTGCCTCTCCCCGCTACTCTTCTCGCTCTACACAAGCGACATTCCCAAAGACCGATACGTTAGCCTCGCTCTGTTCGCGGACGACACCGCTCTCTACCACTCGGGCAGAGCTCCGGGTATTATAACGAGTCGCTTACAGAAGGCGACCACTCGTCTAGGCGAGTGGTTCCGGAAGTGGCGAATCGACGTAAACCCGGAGAAAAGTGAAGCCATCCACTTCACTCATCGAAAGCCCTCAACCCTTCGCTGGAAGTCGGCCCTACAAGGCCATAAACACGGCCAGATCTCCCTCTTCGGCCAGTCCATCCCATGGAGGGACTCGGTCAAATACCTCGGCGTGACACTCGACGCCAGACTCAACTTTATCGCCCACATTCGCGGGGCGAGAAACAAAGCGGCCCAAGTGCTGGCCAAGCTGTACCCCCTGCTGTGCACAAAGAGCAAGCTCTCTCTCAGGCACAAGATTCACCTCTACAAGGTGTGCGTAAGACCCATAATGTCTTACGCCAGCGTAGTCTTCGCTCACTCCTCCGAAGCACGCCTCGATCCCATGCAGGTTATTCAAAACCGTTTCGCCCGCATCGCAACCGGTGCCGAATGGTACCAGCGCAATGTGGACCTCCACAGCGACCTCAAACTCCCGACCATCGCGGAACACTTCAGAGAGTGCTCCGAATCTTTTTTCGACAAGGCGTCGACCCATCCGAACCCTCTGGTGGCCAAAGCGGCCGACTACGAGCCGTCCTCGAATCCTAAGACCAGTAAGCGCAGACCACGGCATGCGCTAATTTCGTCATCCCCAGGGGTCCCTCCCACCACTCATGAACCAATCACCGACAACACCCACGTCACCACACTCACTTCGGACGCTACCAACACGCTCCGAATCACCGCATCACGCCGCCCTCGCTTCAGAACGCGGCGCCTCAGGTACTCACACACCGCGTACACCAAGTACACCCGCGATCAGGGGCGGTTCTCACCGCCCAGAGATTCCGATACAGGCGAACGTAGTCGGGGAACGGGTCCGCGCCCGCCCTCGACGACCAAGTAGATTCGCCAGAATAACCAATAACCAGACAGACACACGTCATTAAAAAATCCGCCGTCGGACAACTACACTACAAGTAGTACACTTTTTATAAATAGGCCGTGGATCCGGGTCCACGCGCCCAATGTCAGATAAGCTGTTTAAAGTCGAATGGCTCGCAGCGTTATCATCATCAGGAATCTAGCACGGAACGGCGGGTGCGCCGATAAACTAAAAAGATGCCCCCGCCTCTGGGTGAAAGTCTTTTTATTTATAGATCCAAGTTTGTCAGTAAACGTCGAGTTGAACAACACAGGGCTGGCATTGTTCTACCGGCCTTGGGCTATTAAGACTAGAACTAAGTCTTGCCTGTCGTAGAAGGTTGCTGAGAAGGTTTTCGGGTTCGTGGTTGGGACTCCTCATTGCTCGCTAGGTGAGCCCGACAAAGACAATGACGTGGTCTCGTCTATGTTGTAACACAGCGAGAAGGTGGGGAGGATTACGACTCTCTCTGGGACCTGCTTAGACGTAGTGCAGGAAGGCATCGATGCGTCCTATAGGAGCATCCTCAACTTCTCCCACTAACGATGACCATCGCAGGGATTTTAGCGGCTACAGATCCCAAGTAACTTTGTCTTCTCACCAGAAACTGTATCTTTAGAATATTTTCAATAATATGGGTTGGCAGTGCCTGGTATCTGTTGCTAACGCTTTAATGTCTTCGTCAAGAGGCCTATTTGCCAGTTAGATTAGACTTTTTTGGAATCATGAAAGTATTCCAAATTACTTCTCTCTCACTGGTGCTTAAAGGTTGCTTCTTACGAGGTCATAATGGAGCGAGTCAACGATGCATTGTTTTGCAACGGATCTGAATCTGTCGGTAAATTTAGGTCAGAAAATTTTAAGGTGAAGATCGAGCCAAGAAAATGATTGCCAAGTAAGATATAGTTTTGGAGACTGGTGTGGTAGTAAAGGTGATTCTAAGCTGCAGGTATAAAAATGTACTGAGTAATTCGTAGTGAGACCCCGCGCTTTGCGAAAACGGCTCCAGGTCCGCAATTAGTGACTATTAATTATTCCATGTGCGGTTCCTCTAACTCCATAGATGACGTAAATATATTTTATTTAAGAATATTCTGCAATGTTCCCTGTCTTTGTAAATTATTGATTGTATATGTTAAGCGATATTACCACAGTCTTACATAAGCCCGCCGTCTGACTGGCCTCGTGTGTCTTGTCGCCATGTGCATTAAATTTATTTCAGGACACCAAAAATACAAGACAAAGAGAACATCTCTTCAGAATATACGAAACTGATCATCAAAATAATAGATACCGTAAATTTATAGACATAAGAACAAGACAGACTGATTCATATCGTAGACATAAATTATGGGAGAGGATAGACGCAAGTAAATTTACAGGAGCGGCTTTCTCGACGTGATAAGGCTCCAAGTTGCAACGTTCATTTTGTTACGTAACCTGAATACATACTTCATAAATTCAATCCTGTTTTTGGGGCGGATCCTTAGAGTCGCGTGAGTCCAGCAGCTTTGTATAAAAGTGTATCTAAGTAGTTTTAAATGGTCGATCCAAAAGGGTTCTAGGGCTTAACTTAGCATTATCAACTGGAAGCATTTTTTTAACATCATCAGCCGATAGACGTCCAACTGCTGGACAAGGGCCTGCCTCAAAGAATTTTACATCGATCGGCCTTGCGCTGCCTGCATCCAGCGGCTTTCGACGACCTTCACTCACTCAGCATGGCCTTCGGTACAGCTTAGCAATAGGGTCCGTCGTTTGTAGGGGATCTTATGGAGGGATTTGACGCATTTCTCTCCTACGCTGGTCCCGTAAATTGTTGTGCGGGTCTCCTTACATCCCCTACTCGCTTTTTTAATATTTATTTAATTCAATGAAAGTTTAATACGAAAACTGATTACACGTTTAAAATTTTTTTTATCCCTCCCCGTGCACGCAAAGGAAAGATTCTGCAATGTATTTAATGTTCATAAATAAAATATATTATCATAAACATTTATTATACGATAAATATATAATATTTGGAAAATACTGCAAATATGCGAAAGACTAAATCATGTATCGTAATGTGCATTTCTTATGTAAAAAGCTGTCATTAGTATGAAAGTTGTAAAATTTATAATAATAAAAACAATATCTTATTCAAAGTAATCAGTTAAATGTTAAAAGTATAAATAATCGGATCTAATTAGTTATTTAGTATAGTACTTAATTCAATGTTTATTTCTTTATTCAACGATGCGACGTGCAGTGCTGGTTCACGCGATGCTAAGTGGTAGTTAGTACCCGTAACAATATTGTACCCTATATAATCCCTCTAACCCTGCCAATTTAAATATTAATATCCATATTTATATTGAGCCTTGTTCAATGCACCTTTTCAATTTATCGATATTATATTGTTATTTGGGTGTAAAGGCCCCCTCCGTATAACTACTTACGGGACCCAAACCAACCTCACCAGCTCGTGGTGCACTCTGCTAATCAACAAACGAGCTTCTGGCTCCCACCAATCCGCGTTGGGCCAGTTGGGTGGTGGGAAATGGCCCAAATCCCCCCAAGTGAACCCCTACAAACGTGGAGGTCTTTGTAGGAGGCCTATCTCTAGCAGTGGACGTCTATCCGCTAATGAGGAGGATGATGGTATTTTAATTATATTTTTGTTACTTTTCGACCGCCGTATCAATTAACGGTAATGGATAGAAGTAAGACATGATGATGATGATGATGATATGAATTAAACAGAATTTTTATAACCAGACATACAATGTACGGAAAAAGCAATAATATTGTTCAGCAACGAGCAGCGCATATACAGCGCGATAATCACGAAATAAATTAATGAACTGTAGCTCAGTCAGGATCAAGGAGGCGAGATGTTTGATGGCACATTAAAAGCTTAAATCGAATTCGTACGGACTCTAATCAGTTCTGTGATGTTTAATGTTACGAGTTACACTTATTCAGCTCATTGGACTCACTTGTCCACTAAGTGAGTTTTTTTTTTATTATTTTGAAGTACGCGCCTCTAGTTTTCTTTTTGACAACTATTGTAGCTTCATCGGGCTAGGGCTCATGGATCCGGGAGCGCTTGCGAGCTAAATAAAAAAAAAGAAATAAAACAAATAAAATTGAAACCAAATGTAACTTCTTTATTGATCATTCATCATCATCATCAGCCGACAGAAATATAACATTATAATAAAAATAATCCTAACTACACTATAAGTACGCACAGAGACAAACACTAAATATATACTCATATGTAAATAATTTTGTATATAAAAGAGGAAGGAGAAAGGTGAGACAATATTGGACGAGGAAACGAAGAAAGAAAGCGGATGTAAACTAATGGATACAAAGATAAATATGTATACAGGTGGCTGTGGGAGAGCTCGCAGCATCTGCACTCGGATCGTCCCTACTTCGCGTGCCTTTTACAGTCGAACGATGACGTCACGGTGCACGTGCTCGCGATTGTGAAAAACTTACTACACGCGGACACACTCTATATACATTTAAAGAGATATTTGTTAATGCGTGGTTAAAGATCACCGTTTAATCTAGTGAACAGTAGAGTGGCAGTATTGAGAATGTAACGCTATCCTTATTACGGGTACGATTATCAAACGCACAGAGCGTTACATTGAACAGATTAATGCTCAACGGAAGAAATGAGACTTAACACAGCGACATTGATAGATGCCAATTACACTAATCTCGCTGAGAGGGTCGCGAGTAAAGATTGTGGTTTTAACGTCAGCAAGCCCCCGATGTAGCGTAGCGAGCGCAAATCGGCCACCGGCCACCGGCTTGTTTGTAGGATGTCGTGAAGTCTCGAAAGTCTAACTCGCGTTCAGTCGTTGGGGTAACCTCGAATAAAGTTTACAGTCACGCAACCGCATCAACAAATTAGTGCTTTTATATTAGATTTTTTTTTTACCTTCGCAACAAACCATTGAGGCGTGTTCGCTAAACTGTGCAATATAGCCTCCCGCGGTTTCGAGCGGTTTCAATGAGTTCGCAAGGCGTAATACATAAGAGAGCTGCCGAGCTGCCAGGGGGCCATTAGTCACACTTCACCGTGAAGTAATCTTCCTAACTTTGTTTAATGATGACGTTTTAAATCGATAAGAAACGCTGATGCCTGAATACTCTTTTATTGCGCTGAAATGACATTACCATCACTAGCTCCGCTAAAGGTCAATGACGATGATTACATTATTGAAGGGTTTCCTAACGTATAGTCCAATTGTACGGCACCATCGAACAAAGCAATCATCGAGCTAGATATAAAGTACACCACAATGTTTACACGACAGTAGGTATGTGGTTGTTAATTGGCCATTAATGACCACGGTAATAAACTAATGATATTATTGCAATTGCTTGAATTTTAATACAGTTTTACTGATGGTAGTTCACTGCCGGAGATCGTCTAGGTGGGTACCACCGCATCACCTATTTCTGCCGCCAAACAGTAGTGTACAAACGTTACTGTGTTCCAGTTTGAAGAGCGCTGTAACTAGTGTAATTACTGGGGTAAAGAGACTGAACATTCTGTGTCTCAAGGCAACGAGCGTAATATGGTGCAGTGTATACCACCTTATTACTAACCATCAGGTGACCGTGTCGCCCGTCTCGTCGCATAATCCCAAAAAAATAGTAAATTTAAACCGATGCCAATTTCTATTTCATAGAAAACGGAATAGATAAAGGATTCAGTGATTATTGAATTTGTTTATAAACAAATAAATAGTTTAAAGGTTTATCGAGAACATAGGGAGACACTTGCTTACTAAGGTCATTTCTTTATTCTTTATTGTACACCAATTATCAGATATGGAATACATTATATATATATATACATACATATATATATATATACATACATATATATATATATACATACATATATATATATATACATATATATATACACAATGGCGGCGGCCTCGTTGCTCAAAAAGCAATTTGTTCCAGACAATCCATTGGAAAGGGAGACCTGAACTAAAAGGGGAGATGACACGTGGTGCACTATATAATTATAACCTGCAACACTTGATGTAAGATGCAAGCAATTGCACAATTATACAGAATTTATAATTTATACTTTATGGCGGTAGTTATCTAAGTGTATTATGAAAGAATATAGCGGCTTGGCGACAGGAGCACGTTCGGTGAGGAGTTCCGTGAGCGGACCGCCGCGACCGAGGAGTGAAGGAGTTTTGGACAAATGAGGAGCAATGCGCGGGCACGCGGAGGGAAAGGTTTATTGAGGAGCGAAGAGCGCCACTGTGGCACATTTATAATGTTAAACGTATAAAGGTTGGCAAATGTACCTACCAGTTGACGAAAAATGTTTGGTTCCGCTCCAAGTGGTAATTTATTCCCAACCGTCTGGACTGTGCGACGCTTCTGTATTATGTAACGTCCGCTAAAAGACACTGGAGTGCGTTAGTGACGTAGTCCTCGGGGACCGAAATAATTGCTGCTGCTCCTATCCTGAATGGGGGACCCGCGCTAAATAAATTATTCAAAAGCTGCCGTTGCTGAACGTAACGTATCGTTTAGTTGCGAGGGTATGTGAATAATGAGTTATCACGCTTGCATAAAACAATGTAGCCTTAGTTAATATTTATACACTGCGCAACGATTTGTTTATTGCTTTTTAACAAACAAACGGACAAAGCTTGATGAATGTTTTTATGTGATTTTTAGTACAAGTAGAGAAAAACACTTTTATATGAATTGATATAATACTGACGATAGACCTCCACCGCTGAACATAGGCCTCCCTCAAAGATCACCACCACATCGATCGATCATGCGCTATCCTGGTTCCGGCGTCTTGCCAACTTCGGTCAATATAGCCTTCGGTACCACCAGGTGCCGTCGTTTGTAATGGTTAATATGGGGTGATTTCGGCCATTTCCCATCACCCAGGCACAATGCGGGTTGGTGGTAGCCAGAGGTTCGTTTGTTGATTGGCAGGGTGCACCATCAGCGGGTGAGGTTGGTTGAGGTCCCGTGAGTTATTGTGCGAGACCCTTTGCACCCCTTGATATAACTTTTTATAATATATGTGTTGACATCACGAACAGACATACATTTGTATAGACAATAGATGTATAGTTAACATTTGTTATATCTTCACGGGCTGATATAAATCTAGATGAGAATCTATCTAGACTATAACTAAATTAGTAAAACCCGTTTTTTTTATGGATAACCCAGTTGTTCCTTTTTGGTAACGGCTAATTTGTAAATCGGCAGACGTTTGTAAGTGAACGCTTTGTGTTATATAAAACAATTAGCTGTTTCGAGAGCAATCCACTTATCCGTTGTTCCCCAGCATTGCGTAAGGAGAACATTTCATATCACCGAGAAAGGTGATAACCGTGTCTAACTTATCATTGGACGTAACGTATCCGCCGCGTCACTCTATACGCGTGCACCTCCACGTCGCTGAATAAGGTTATTGGGAACGCGGCCGGACGAGGACGCTGCCCACGTGATGGTTAGTGATCACCGTTGCCCGTGGACAGTTGTTGTCGTTACCGATCATAAAACAATGGCTAGACCTTATTGAAGTTCTCCAAATAGTGTAAATCCAGAAAGAAAAATCGCGAATGCTGTACCCATAAAACACATGTGCCTGGCAAGAGATTGCGAACGTCAGTTCGGATTACAACGTAAAGTGAAAGTGGATATGTCTCCTACTAACTTGAACTGGCCCAGCACACACTGGCGCAGCGACTAACAGCTAATCATGTAACAAGGAAACCCTCCGATTAATTGTGAATGTACATGTCAAGGAGAATGGACTTGCAGTTCTTTCTCCTTGCAGAGTATTATTTTACTTAAGTTTTTTAAACGACTGTAAGAGGATGTGTATATACTAATATTATTTGTACGAAAATTTACTTCATGGAAGTATCAGTATGAAACTGGTGCTTAGTTGGCTATAACATCAACGTGACAGTTAATTCTTCCTTTATTCTCACTTAATTCATCTTCTTTGTATAAGTAATTATGTTGACATAAAAGACGCAAACACATTTAATTAAACTATGTTAAGGTAATAGTAGTTTATTGAGTCGCTCTCAGGGTTTATGATATAATAACGTTTTATCTGGTGAAGGTCGCGGGAAGCTGGATGCAGGTAGCGCAGGATCGATGTGGAGATCTTTGGGGAAGCCATATGTCCAGCAATGGATTTTTTGAATTTAATAGACCCGAATACCCGTATGGGGCAGTAAACATTTTATATAGAAGATGTTGTGGAAGTGTAACGTGTATTCGTTACGTTGTTAGATCAAACTCGTGGTGTTATTATGTATCTCGCGAACGAAAAGCGACGGCAGAACGAACATCGTCGTCACTATCAGCGGATAAATGTCCACTGCTGGCCATAGCATGCCTGAACAGATTTTCAAAGTATTATGTAAGTCTGTTAGGAGTAGATCGCTGTCCCCGCAGATCTCTATATAGGTACCAATGCAACAATTATTCCCCCGCCAAACAGTACTGCGCTAACATTACTGTGTTCCGGTTTGAAGGGCGTGGTATTTAGTGTAATTACTGGGGGTGACTTAACATCTTATGCCTGATGGCGACAATCTTAGCGTGGTGCAGTATAATTACAACTACCACCACGTTATAATTGGGCGGTCATATCACTTACCATCAGGTGAACGTCTTGCTCGTCTCGTCGCTTCATCGAATAAAATAAGTGATATTTTGTGGTCTTGTAGTCATTATGTATAAATACATTTTGCAGTGATTTACTAATAAGAATAGTATTATGGCTATACTATCTCTTGCTATATGTATATGTATATATGATACGGTGCTGTTGTGTGCGATTGTTGCTATAGCTAATAACCCCGCCGGTGAGATGTAAAAAGATACGTTTTATGTTCGCTACATCGGCGAGGATATAGATCCCATCTTCATTGATTAATACTAAAATGTTTTTACGTCGAGTAGTTTTTGGAAGTCAGCGCTGTGCGCGCCATATTTCTCCTTCCCCTACCTAACAGAAGATGTATCTCTTGTTTTTGTGGATAATTTTCCCGTTCGTGTTAGCAACCCTTGCCATTTATATTTTCAACCGTATCACCCGGGTTTAAGGGTAATTTAGTTCATGTCGGCATCGATTCGATACTCGCATACATAAGTATATGTTACGGGAATTGGGGACGGTTTACTATATTTATGTACAAGTAATCATACCTTAATATTTTTCATATTTCTCTATGAAGCGGAGACTTAGACTATAAAGGCAACCGATTGCAAAAGAAGAGATAAGTTCGTAGTTTTCCGGAGACAAATACTGAACGTATCCTGGACAGAGCATAGGACTAACGTCTCCATTTGAACACAGGTCCATCTCCAAATGTGCCTATCAATCATCTGTCTGCTTCGGACACTTGAGTTTTGTGGTCATTATGCCAGAAAAATAGGAAATGCCTTGGAGAAACTTGTCGCTACTGGAAAGATTGATGGTAAGAGGTTACGTGGATGGAGCCCAAATCGTTGAACTGAATACGGCATACTGCCATCTGCAGCCGAGGTGGGGTCGCGGAGGCAGTACTCTCTGCGATCAAACGGTGTCGCACCGGCGATGTGGTGGTGGTGGGGCCGCGGGGGAAGAGGAGTGTCGGTATTGCGATGCGACGTTCTCATTATCCTCCACGGCTGTTAACGGGGAGCGGCGGGCCCACATCTCTCCGCCGCGGGGAGCCGGGAGAGGTTTTTTCCCGTGATTCCCATGGTGTTTACCCGAAACCGTCGCCCGCGTGACTGCAGGAGGCCGAGGTAGGGGCGCACTGCATGTTCCTTCGCGCCCTGGAAAGTGAGGGTTCATCCGTTCCTCCCGAGGTGGGGCTGCGAAAGCGGCCAGCGCCGGCAGGGTCAGCGGTTGCGAGCGAAAGCGTTCCCGTGACAAGTCCGACATAACCCGTCCTTGCACCCGTAAGGACGAGTATGCATTTCCCCCTCGTAAAACAAAACCTGTATATGACGCTATACAGAAGGCATCAAATTTTTATTTTCATTTGTATAACATCATTAAGAACAAGTTATCGAGAAGGAGTCACCACTCTCAACATTGAGGAACCGATATAAAGAAAGATAGTCAAATTCCGCATAATTCGCCTTAGCAAGGTATACCTCTAGATATGATTGATATAAATGATTGGTGCATAATTTCAAATGGTGGTAGGTCACTGTCGCCGGAGACCGTCCAGGTAGGTACCACCGTAGCGCTTACAGCAGTTGACTAACAGTGGTGTATTCCAGTTTAAAAAGCGTTTCATGTAGTGAAATTACTTGGGTAACAAGACATCTCAAGTCTCAACGCGATGAGCACAATGCGGTAGTAGTGTGTATCATTCTAATTGGAGCCACGTAGTTTTGCTAGGCGTATAAGTTACCATCAGGAGAACAGCTCGCTCCTCTCGTTGTATCGGTGAATACAAAAGTAACAAATTGTGAACGCTGTATTTATTTGTTATATAGTGTAAAACTGACGGTGACAGTGAAAAGCCATTTTTAGATTAGTCGCCTTTTACAGTGCACTATTACATTTATTACATTACATGAAATATCATGTACGAAAAAATACAGGATAATATTTATATTGATCAGACCTTCGGTATCGACCAGCGTTCGCAAACTGGATGTCGAGCAATTTGGTACCCGTATATATTGGAAGGAAGGATGGAGGGATAATTTATCCGTTCTTCCTTCCTCATTGTTATTGGAGCGGTCACGGATTTCGGATTAGAGGCAAGCTTCATAATCCGTCACCATTTTTGCTCAATCGTAAAGTGTATTAGATAGATTCTGGTTGTGTCCTGCTGCGCTCCAGTACCCTCAACCTTTGAACGGATGCGGTCGGACGGACTTGCGGCGAGGACGTCTATTTTTTTATTCAATGAAGCAGTGGGACGAAAGGGACGTTGACCTGATGGTAAGTGATACGCCCGCTCATAAATACGCGGAGCTAGGTATAATGATATACACCACATTGTGCTCGTCGCCTTAAGATATTAGATCGTAGGTCTCATTATCCTAGTAATTTCGGTAGCTACCGTACTGTTTACTGTCTGTCGGCTGGAACAGGCGCTGTGCTGGTAGCCACCTAGACGGTCGCCGACAATAGTCTTACCATCAGTAAAAAGTAAGGTATCGTTATTATCCTTTGATTTAATTTGGTTGAGTTTTAAGGACCGTTACTTAATCGGAAAGCTTTGGTATTATGATGCACTGCGCGTGCGTTGCAGTCGGTGGGGGTGCGGCTGTGGTGATGAGTGGTGCAGGAGGCTGCGATATGTGTTAATTCCGTAAGACTATGTCGAATGGTCCGCACCGCGGTGGGGACGCGAATGTGTACGTGTCCGCGTGCGCGTGCGCGTGCGCTGTTGTGACGTGACATCGGTGCCGCCGGATGTGTTTACAGCGCGACGGTCCGCTTCCATAATGCACACAAACATTCAACGTTATATATCACGTTATATAATTCATCAGTAATATAAACATGTAACGCTTTACACACTTTAAAGTAAATGATCCTTTTTCATTGCTTTGGTAGTCGGAGAACAAAGTGGGCGCCACTATAACATATTTGCTAACCTTACTACTACTACATTAGAACGTCTACGTGTATAAAAAAAATCTAGCATTCACTCTGCCACTGAACGGATTAACGGGCAATAATATTGTAGTGCAGTGTTGCAAGTGCGGAATACATATTTTCGATAAATCCGATGACCTTAGCTGGCAACCCTGCAGTTGCACAACTAGAACCGGAGCGCACCGCTCGAACCTTGGACCGACCTTTCTAATACATTCTCCGCCGTTCAACAACTGTATGAAATTACATTATAACAGTCGTTAACGTATGAAGATGTAGGTAAAAACTGTTTGAGAAGAATCACGGATACCAACGGGTCGTAAAAAGTTTGACTGATGTATATTGTTCATTGTGAGATTTCCATTTTACTATCCACATCATCATCATAACTTGATTCCAATGATCACGGCTGTAAAGCTCGCTGTGGAGTTTAACAATTTGTTTGACGGCTATAATCAGTACATATATGAATCAATAATTTGAATGTTGCAGTGTCAAATCAATATTAATATTTTTTTCTCCTCGTTTGGTTAGGTTAATCTCCGAAACGAATGAAGCGATTTGGTTTCAAGATTTTACAGTTAATTTTAAAAAGCGGAATATACGCTCGCTGTATAAAAATGTATTATGTATATAAATATAAATGATTTAAGGTAATGTGTTATATATGTACAATGAGAATGTGTATTGTTTGTTCTCTGAAAGTCAATTCAATGAAAGTCTTTTGTGATCTAATTTCTATATTACAACCGGCAAAGTGGTGGGAATGGGATCAGCTAGTGCTTTTAAAAAATGATCCCCTTCGTTGCTAATCATAACCAAATGGTGATGGCGTAATATTTTTTCTACGTATTAAAACGTCACGTATAGATAGACAGAGATGTTGTTAAATCACTATTATTAGTCTATAATAAACGTCCACTGCTGAACATAGACCTCCCCCAAAGATCCCCAATCAATCGGTCCTGCGCTGCCTCGATCGCTGGGCACTAGGGGCTGTCTTTTGTAGGGCTTCGTTTAGGCCAATTTCCACCACACTGGCCCAATGCGGGTTGGTAGGCTATATATATATTCCAATTATCAATCTTATATGAACTTATCAGTGGCTTTAGAAATGTTTATTTTGATACGTCAACAACGAAAAAAGAGTGACGTGTTACGTATTATTAAGTATAGTAAATGTTACATAATTTGAAAGGTATTATACTTTGTACGCGAATATAATTTGTGTGTATGCCCTTGATGCTGTTCTTAACATATTTTTTATCCGCGGGGGATATGTTACAAGGTTACACGGGGATGTGCTAAGATTACAGTTGACACTTCCGGAATTCTACGCCGAGAGTAGCGCTGTATTAAAGAAAAAATTTAAGTTTTTTTGGCGGTCCTTTATCTTTCATGATATGTCAATATTGTTGACAACATTTCATGAATATATCTCATCTCACAGAGATCATCTAATTAACATTACCTATTAATAAAATAATGAATATGCCTTATTGGCTACAGCGGTGAGAATAGTGTGGTGCAGTGTCAACTAAAAGCAGTGTTGAATTTATTATCGACGATGTATACTTACAAAGGGCCGGAACAAAAAGCGCAATTATATATACAGTAGCAGTAATTAATACTTAGTCGCCGATTAACCTCATTATCCAACTCTTCGATAAGTTAAGTATTTAACAAAACGAGGTCGCAGTAATACAAGATAATCCACCTCGCGCGCTTCGTCATCGCAGCAAGTTTAATTTATCACTAAGCATGTTGTTACCGCTTACTTACTTAACGCTGATAAATCGCTGGTGGTGGGTTCCCTTTACTGGAGGCCGATAAATACCGCCGGGACACCTATACTTACCGCCACACGTGAAAATATTGCTCTGTTCATATCAATGAGTCTGTAATAGGTAGATACGTTGCTTTGTAACTATATTATAAAAATATAATATTATTTATATAGTTTTTGACATGAACTAAATTAATTACTATGAAGGAGATTGTCTAAAGATAAATTATCAAAAATATAATTATTGTTAATTATAACTTTTTTGGTGTTGTAAATTAAGTTCAAGATTAACAAGTGAGAACAAGGTGATAAAATGTAATCGACGAAATAATAATATTGAACGTGTAAGTTAAATTGGCCAACCGCCAGCCTTGGGACACGTAGCTCTAAGTGTTTACAGAATCATAGACCCTAGTGAAGTTTTAATGGTGGTACGATGAGTTCAAACCAGCAGTTCAAGAGCTACATTCATATTATACATATGTCAGCCGGGGTATTCTTATCATGTGAACATCCATTAAGTTATTTGAGATAATAAAACGTGATTAGATTTTATTACGGTCCTTTGGTGTGTGTAAAAATTAATTTATTGTACTTATTCACTTTGAAGGTTACCCCTCTTGAGAGAGGTGTCTTCGATAACTATTAAACTTAAACCACGCTTATCCTTACTTTATTATCGCCTGAAGCAACCAACGCGCTGGATCTCCCATATGAAAGGAGTGAAGTTATATAATCGTCAAAACTTGAACTCCTGTTGCTTATATTATTTATACATTAACGACAACTAAGTGTAAATGAAAGTATTATTAAATGATACATCTACTACCCAACTAGCCTGGATGCTTACTGGGATAAAGTAATGTGTGAAAATTTTAATCTATATTCAAGACTAGTGGGAAGAGTGGTGTTAGCTAACCTTTTCATTACGTAGACAAACGGCATCAAAACTATTGAACCGATACACCAGGTCACTAGTTCCACTTCCTGGCTACTCGTTTTGGAATTTGGTATGATAAGGTTTTTCCATCAATATACAGGCAATCTGCTGCCTTAACAACATTGCTGTATTCCGATTGGACTAGATGTGAGAGGCAAAGTATTTTGAGCGAGAAAGATCTCCATCCACGGCCACATTGTCCCTATGCTATCATAAGAGATGGTTCACGACAATAATTGAACAAAGATCAAACCAGAACCGATTGCAGATATAATATGATGGTAAACTTTATGATATGATGGCATACAACGTGAATTCTATGTATTGGTTTATTTTCGTTTAATGTCCTCATTAAAATTCAATTCTTCGAAATAACGTACATCTGCAGTATATTTGCGTGTCCTGTTGTTGCACAATGCATTCTGAATGCAATATAACATAGTATTGTTATCTGTTTTAATAAAAGAGAGGATATATATTTTAACGACAACCATTGTTCCAAACAACGACTCTAATCTATACTTTTAAAAATTTGTTACATATATACTAAAGTTTAAAAATTTATATAATCTCTGTGTATATATATATTCGTTAACCAGAGATTAATTGGCTCATTAATATATTTCCAAAACAATTAGAGGTAAACACTCAAAATTTGTTAGAGATATTGCTTCTGCTGTATAGAGGTCAGCTAGGAATGGATTTTGCGAAATTTCTGTCCCAAACAGAGTGGCGGGGGTGTTACAGCCTGTAGTGCAAGTGAAGTAACATACATATATATCGAACTCATACTTTAGTCTACACAACATACGTTTTACCTTTACCGAAATATAAGTGTTACGGCCAACCATAAATATTATGGTGGCCTTAACACTATTTCTGCTTTTGCTTTAGCTTGAGACTCCGGTGAAGGAAAACACCGTGGGAAATCTACATGTTTAAATAATGTCAATTTTCGTAGACATGAAATAAACCCCAACCAGCACTAGGTCAGGATGGTATATAAATGGCCTTAATTCTTCATAGGTCCCCAATCCCAATAGTGGGAATAATAAGAGTTTTGTTATGTTGTTAAAATTGATTGTTCACATTTAGATCCATTCATAAAACTGTACATAGTGTAGAAATAACAAGTTTTGACTGATGATGATGATGTTTATGTGTTTTGCTTTCGTGTCTGTCTGCTTGTCCGTCGATCTGTTTATTTGTCACAGGCAATGAACGGTTGAACCGATTTCAAGGGGACTTTCAAGGCTTATAACTCTGATGTTATAAGGCATGACTAAGGCTTTAATTTAAAGTAAATAATTAAAGTTTTTTTGAGAAAAAAAATTTAAACAAGTAATATTTTTCGGTAAGTAAGAAAAGTAATAGATTTCTATTGAAACGAATAACAATAATTGTTAATTGTAACAATTTTTTCTAATAATATGAATGTACTTAATATGCGCTGTCAACACAACGTCTGTCGGGTTTAACTAGTTTCTTAATAAAGCTTAATAAAGCTAATGAAGACGATTAACATAAAAATATGTCGATCAGTTAATTACATATTAAGATATATGTATATGATCACAAGATACGCGATGTCAGAAACAAATCATACAAAATATAATATTCTGTAGTAATTGTCTGTCGTGCGATAAGCGGGTCATTATACAATGTGCCGTATTATGTAAACGGCTCCTTATAAGCCGGTAGAATAAATTTTTAACCGGAAAGAATAATGAATAGATGCACACCAAATATTATTATATCCTGTATATAATTACTAGTAATTATTCATCACTCTTTCCATATCATACTTTCACCAAGCTGTTTGTGTTTGCCTGATGCGGGAGACAAAGGACCGATCGGTGTGGAAATCTGTGATTATAGGTTTATGTCCAGCAGTGGGCGTTTATTATCGATTTATTATGACAATGACTCTTCATTCATTTAAATTTCTTTAAATGTATGAAATTCTTATGTAAATATCGCTGTAGCTGACACGGGACACTTTAACCATATAAATAGCAATAGCGCGATGTTTAAACCTTATTGTACGTTAACACAATAGACCATAGCTTTCACCATCAGTGAAACAAAAACTAATCAACCAGTATATCTATTAAAACATAAGTTCAGATTTTGGGAGCAAATACGAAAAATAAAGTAAACTATTTTATCATCGCTATGAACTTACTGTCCCCATGGTACGAGTATGTTTTACCGTTAAATGTGAATAGGCATAATACTGAGAGGTGTAAAGGTTCCTGCACAACTGCTCGCGAGATCCAGGGCAGCATCACTTGCTATTGCTACACCCTGCCAATCAACAAACGAGGGTCTGGCTCCCACCAATCCGCATTGGGCAATCCAGCATGATGGAAAATGGCCTAGATCCCTCTATATAAATCCCTACTTGATCGATATGAGTTTTTTTTTTGGGGAGGCAGGAGTGGACGTTTATCGGTTGATGATGGTAATACTGACACCGAACCTGACCATCTCATGTCACTCGATGGTCACATATTGTTGTTGCATGAGAATATATATTAGCTTCTTAACTATTTTGTAATACTTATGAATTTATGTGTTATAAGGTTAAATGTAATCTCTATTAAAGAGATGTTATGATAACACATCTCTATTTTAGGCATTTTTCGTTAAGGCTTTACTAATACTAAGTTATTAATAGTGTGGCAATGCTGTTAGTTAACTGTGGAGATTATTATACAAAAACTATGCTTTAAGTTCATTTGGTAATAATGAAATATGCGAATATCTTGTCTGGTGATATCTACCAGAGACCGTCCGGATATGAACCATAGCAACGCTTATTTCTATAATACTACTGAGTGGTAGTATTTAAACTTTACTGTATTGGGGTTTGATAGTTGAAAATAACGTGGTTCACTAGACGATCGCTTAGTTCAGTAAAAAGCGATTACAAAACTTAATAAAGGCAAACATCGTGTTGTGATAGTGAAACATATAAGGATACTTTAAAGGTTGTGTCATTGCTTGTGTGAAAGCAAAAAGTGTTATACAAGCAAACAAATACAATTAAGTAATGTATGGGTATAACTTTGTGAGAATACTTTTTTAACTTGAAATCGAATACAATTGACTATACAAAATCGAGTCACCACATTTTAAGGTCAATTGTCAAAGTGAGGTTAAATATTAACCACCGCCAACGCGTCTAGTGGTGCGTGCGTGGGTTCGATTCTCACAGCGGGCATTCATTTTTATATTTCAAGTGCCTCTATTCTCGACTCTTGATTCTGGTGATGTAGGCGCTTGAAAGCCATAGCGACTCTTACAGCTCATCTAATACTGAGCTCGTAGAGCCGGATTCACAGCCTGTTCCTAAAAAAAGTATACTACTATTTTTACTTTCTGGCGAATGTACTCCGTCGTCGAAGATGGGCTCGGGTCCGTTCTCTGACCAGCTTCGCCTATATCGAAGACTCTGGGCGGAATTGTCAACTATTTAATTTCATACATACATATATATTTATATATAGTAAGTAGAATGAAAACCATTCTCGCACTTATATAACTTAGCGGGCTTAATCTTAACATGCGACGAGTATAACAAGTTGATTCGAAACCGGATTACGCTTCAAATTCGCCCCAAATCTCGGTTTCTTTTAGACATTAGACCAGACGGTTAGGTTTTTTTTATGAGCGCCATTCACCTTTCTAACATCGCAAAAAAAAGCCGAAATATCGACAACGCATTGCATCTTGGAGTCGATTATACGTTACTTATTATTAGCCGATGTAACTTATATCTGTGTACATAGGAGATATCCCGTGAATCATTAACTAGTCACCGAGATCTCCGAAACTATCAGACATAAACATCCAAAATTTGGTAGAGATATTCTTCTGCCGTTTAGAGGTCAGCTAAAAATGGATTTAGTAAAAACTCCTTCCTCAAAGTTGTTACGGTTAGCAGAGCGGGAGCCGTATATTTATATATGCACGTTTATAAAGGTAAAGGATCCCGTACAACAACTCACGGGACTGAAACCAATCTCACCTGCTCGTGGTGCACCCAGCTAATCGCCAAACGAGGCTCTGGCTCCCACAAACCCGCGTTGGGCCATTGCGATTGGGAATAGGCCCAAACCCTCCCATATGATCGCCTACATATGACAGAAGGATGCGGGTAGCGCAAATTATAGATCCGAATCTGCGACTACTAAAACACGACTGGCGTTTATCACTATATCATATTCACTTGTACATTATTAATTTATAATAATTTACAGTATGAAGATATGTTACCGGTACGCTCTAGTTAATATTCTTTATATGTCACAACGTGAAGTATGATGCTAAATGAAACACAAAATTAGAACAAGCTACGGGAACTCGTGATGGGCAATAAGGTTAACACTTAAGGTTAACGGAGCTGTTAATTAAAAACAAAATCACGAAGTCAAGTCGTTTGCACTCAATTATTATAACCTTTGACTTCTAAAAACAAAATCAATGTCGCTATTATCTTGACCTTCGTCGTTAAGGTGCGACCGTCAATCATTCGGCCATGGAGAGTGGGTGACGGTGTCGCCGTGGTTTTTTTTACTGGTATTCAACTAGATGTAGAGGTGAACTACTTCTTCTTCGTCGGTATCACTGATATCCTGACAGAGTGGTCGTGGTCATCGCTTCGGGTGTTGGTCGCAAGCTTAACAACACGTTGCATTCCACTCCGATGGCCGCCTCCCTAATGCATTCATACAGTGGTAACGATGATGGGCCATTTATTGCCGCCTTAATCTGGTCAGTCCATCTCATAGGTGTTCTTTCTCGTAGCCTGGTACCCTTAACCTTTCCCTTTGAAGAGGTGAACTACAGCAGTCAAATACAATACCAACATAATTCCTAATGCACGGAGATTCCTTCAACAGAATTAAAAAACCAGAGGTCCTTGCCTATTACCAGCATAAACTAAAATCTTGCTAATCTCTTGGAGTTTTAGAATGGCTTAATCGATACCATCACAGTAAAGCGAAGAATACTGTGTGATAAGTAACTCTTATTAGTAATGTAATTAGCTAAAATCAGCAGTTTAACAAGGATGGATAGAATGCACCTATGAAATAGAGCACATCACTCGTTTTGAATTGCTTTAGAGAGATCTCGTTGGCTATAATGGTAAAACTTGTTATCTACTCGTATAATTTAAACAAATCTTCTTCGAACGGGTTTAGAATATATATTTGTAAAAGGCGACTAAATGGGAAGAATGGCGGGAAAGTGGTAACAGAATTCTTTTTTACCTTTACCATGTCACTGTGCTCGCATACTTTTATGCCGAGAAAGGTTGATTGATATGTCAATTACTTCAAATCCTTTTTCCTCTTCTTCATGTGCCTCTCCATGTAATGAAGATTAGATTCTTTAAATTAGGTACGCTTATATTTAGCAGTGAAAACCAATAGGCTGATTGTGAAATTGAATACCAAAATATTGCGACTGAAGTATTCGTATTTTTTGAAATCGAAATTGCAACAAACTTCAGATAGCGCTGGACCGCCAAGCTGCTAAAATAGAAATAGCCGAAAGCAACTGGAAGTCGTCCCGCGATACGAAACGAAACGAAACGATTGTCCGAAACACTTTGTTTAACTTCTGAGGAGCAGCCCATTTCGCTAAAAGCACTTTAAAGCTGAATCGTTGGATGGATATGAAAGAATGCCCGCTGCACCACATCCATTCCATTCACCCAGTGGCTATTTGAAAATTGTTAGCTTAGGAATGGTATAAAAATATTAACGTTTGTAATTTCGTTAAGTTATATTTAATTTACAAATTGTTTCAACCCACCCCCTCGGCTCAAAAATCCCTTTTTAAGTTGAAGGGTTCGTTTCGCCGAGAGTTTTGTTGTTGTTGTTTAAGGAAATAATTAAAAACAGTAACAGTTACCCCGATTGTGTTTGATTAGTTTTTGAGGATTTTTACTACAGAGTTGTCTAGGAGATGTAATTAGGGAAACTAGGATTCCTAAATGGTTATAATTACTGAGCTGGCCTATCGCTATTGCTAAATCATATTGTACAACAGTGTTAGGGTGTTCAACACTAACGAGAAGAGCCAACTAGTCGCTCATTACTGTTCCAGTTTGAATGGCGCAGACTTTGGTAAACTTACTGGTGTAACGAGATACGCCGCTCTTATATCACAAGCCGGTGAACGCAACCTGTTGTTGTCTTAATATATTAATTAATACGAGTCTCAGTCTCATTCTTGATTGATGAGATATTATTTTTTATTTAAGATGATATAACATACCACGTGATCGTGTTCTTTAATATATAATTAGCTATATGAAATAAATCTATAATATATCAATCCAGGTTATGTTATATGTTACCATGGTACGGTACATTTATGACACCGTTCATGGATTATCTTTAACAACTATATGAAATGTATTATACGATATTTTAAGTTTACAACGAATCTATGTGCATTGCTTACCTCGTGATTGTAATATTACCTGGCCGCGGCGCCAGTTCAGCGTTTTGACCCTCCCGTGTGATGCTAATATAAAATATGCATTAGCCAACTTTGAGGTTAGCTAAAAGCATAACGTAGTTGTGTAACAATTGCCGTACATTATTCCTACACAATACTGCTGTTGAATCCGCTGAAAAAATTATTTTCACCTTTTTAAAACATCACTGGGAGCAGGTTTTTAATTTTAAAGTATGTTATTGTCCTCTATTCGAGGTCTGATTACGAGGAAGTAATCCCTGATTAGCACACAAAAAAGACTTTATGTTAAAGTAATGAATGTCTTTTTCAAGTTATTATTACATTAAGTATTGGAGTACACGGAAGTACTTACGAAAATTTTGAAAGAACAGCTCTTCGCAGAGAAACTTCTTGCTTATGAAGAAGCGCAAATGCAACGTTATTAGTGCCAGATGGTGTACAATGGTTTAAAGTATTACCCGGCGACGAGAGACGCTTAGATTAGTGTTATAATTTAGGATAACTACGATAATAGAACATGTCACAAGTGAATGAGGTTGCGTTAGTGTTCTTAAATAAGATATTAAGTGGTTACCCGGTGTCCTTTCAAATAATTCAATTGGTCGTAAATGAAAATTATTGGTTACTAAGGTCGACTGATTATTGAATTATATCTCTCTTTGTACGTTGTGAAATTTGTTTAAATTATTTTATAGTGTATTTCTGTAATTTTAACACTGAAGTTGGATGATGAGGAGTGGAAACATCTGATCGACGGTTTTAACAAGCGCTAAAAGTGGCAGTGTCCATTGCCATGCGCAATCATCTGTCGCTAAATCACACATTTTACGAACGAAACTCGGTAACGATCTAAGGGTGTTGCGTTAAGTCTAGCCGTTTGTGGAAACAATGCCTGAAACAAAGGCGATTTACAGTTTGAAACATGGTTAATTATTACGAAAACATTGGTAACGTTACGATTGTTGATCAGCTTTAATAAGGAAAACTCTAATGGGCCTTGCAATACAATGAAGTCGCACGCGTGCACTTAGGAAACGGAGAATGTACGCGTCCTCTCCGCTTAGAATGAGAAAGAGTAACGATAATGAATAAAAAATAAAATCATGTATTTCGACAGAGTTGTAAGTCAGTGTAGTCTGTGGAGCGCCTGCAGAGCAATATGAACTGTAACGGTGGTGTGGAGTGTTGAGGCGGCGCGTGAATGCGAGCGGCGGACGGTAAGGCAGCGTGTGGAGTGCGCGCGCGCCGGTCGCGAGCCGAGCGCGGACCTCGTCGAAAAGAAAGGACCGTATACTTGTTAAATGATGACGATGGTTGCACGTTACCGAGTGAAATGTTCGTAGGGATGGAGTGTTCTGACGAGATGAGCACTTCGGTATTTAAGAGCGGGTCGGCATGGCGAATGTCATCAGTTAACACGAGCTCACACCGACAGGAACATCTCCGAAGAGCGAAGTTGCTCCACGCAGTGTGCCACCAGTATCCTCGAGTAGGGTCCTCGTCTACATTGAACAAGTCCAACCCAAGCTCAATATGCGCGCATTTGTGGTAAGTTCTGCTTGCGGTTTTTTTTTTATTGCTTCTCCAATTTATGAACATATCCATTTTCTATTTGGCACATGCGATTATTTGATGTTATAGGGATTAAGGGCAAACGTTTCCAGGAGCCGCGGTACAAAGTGAAGTGTTCAGTGAATTCCCTAAGGACTGTCATGTACCAAGTATTGAGGGAAGATATTTGCTCTCAGCGATTTGTGACACGAGTGCCCCCCGACACCGTTTCGATTTTACCGATCAGACGGTGTCATAACAGCAGATTGTTTCTTTATTGAGCGTATTACACTAAAACATTTTAATATGACATGTCTTAAAACAATAAAAAAAACCTAAGAAATAAATCCTTAAATAAAGGATAAAGTTAATATTACAAGTAATTTATATACGTACAAGCATTATTAAATGCAGTTTTAAACGAGTCGTACTGACGGTGATGTATTTAAGGGTGAAACTGGCGTTCTGAAAACAAGAACTGCTTCGTTATTCAGGTTAGATCACCATTTCACCGATTCTATTCCACCAGCGGCATTATGACTTGGAAACGTCATGGAAAGTAAACCAACGATCAGTATTCCAGTCTGCTGCATTCCAAGTGTTTATTCACAACTTGCATAATCCAATCCATTTCAAATTGGTAACTACCGCGTACGGTTTATCTCGTGTTACGTCATCCGCTGTGTTTCCCAATCTCTGTTCCAATCTGCTCTAGTACCACCGACCTGTTCCTCCTGTGGTCGTAATGGTGACTCATGCTGACATTGGTGTGGGCACAAAGCTCTATTGATCGCTTTGCGAATTTACAATTGCTGTAAATGATACATTGCTGCGCCCGCGCAATCCTTATTAAATCATAATGTAATGTGGTAAACAACTCGCTCTCCTGGAAACATGGACTATTTTAACTTGTTAAACCGCTTTAGTCGACTAGAATATGATGATGCCACAAATCCAAACTGATGAAGCTGTTTGAAAGGTTTACATATCCTATAGGGGATTGTTTAGGATGTGTTAAATAGATGATGTATTTATTTTCACAGGTCCTCGCCTGCTTGGCGCTAGCCTACGGCCGTCCCGAACCTCCAGTTGGCTACAGCTACTCAGCACCGGGAAGATATTCAGCTCCGTCAGGTAGTTACGGAGCACCATCCCTAGGAGGAATAAGAGGAATCTCAGCTGGAGGACATTCCGGAGCAATCTCTGGAGGTTTGTCCCTTGGGTCCAGTGGTCTTTCTCTTGATGGACATTCCGCCGGACTTTCAGGATTCTCCTCTAGTGGAATTTCTCTTGGCGGTGGCAGTATCGGTGGCGGCAGCATTGGCGGACTCGCCTTGGGCGGTGATGCTGGTTTTGGAGGTGGATACGCCGGTGGTTATTCTGGCGCTCCTCTTGTACAAAAGCACATCTACGTGCACGTACCTCCCCCAGAACCTGAAGAGCAAAGATTGCCCCGTATCTCACCTGTCGCTCCTCCTCAGAAGCACTACAAGATTATCTTCATCAAGGCACCAACTCCTCCCACCCCTGTGGCACCAATCATCCCCGTACAGCCTCAAAATGAAGAAAAGACCCTCGTCTACGTTTTAGTCAAGAAACCCGAAGATCAACCTGACATCATCATCCCAACCCCTGCTCCTACTCAGCCATCCAAACCAGAGGTTTACTTCATCAAGTACCAAACCCAAAAGGAAGGTGGTGTCATTGGCGGCGGTGCTATTGGTGGTGGTGCTCTCGGCGGTGGTGCCCTCGGCGGTGGTGTCCTTGGCGGTGGTGCCCTCGGTGGTGGTGCCCTCGGTGGTGGTGCCCTTGGCGGTGGATCTATCGGTGGTGGAGACCTTAGTGCCATTTCTCTCGGTGGCTCTGGAATCGGCGGAATCGGAGGAGGAGCTGGTCTCGGCGACGGTTCCGGTCACGGTTCCGACATCAGCGGTGATTTCGGCGCAAGCGGTGGTGACGAAGGCGGCTCCGTTGGGGGTCACGGTGGTTCCGTAAGCTCTCAGTACGGTCCTCCCGGTCACGTCGCTGGACCCCTCCACTAAATTCAAATCATTCAAATATGCTTAAGTGGTATAAAGGGGAGTTATAATATTTATTGCTAAGCGACCACCAATTATTGGTGTACTGTCAGAGCGCCGCCCGTCGCCCTGTGAGTGAAACACGCGAACCTCGATATCGGCACGCGGAGGCCAGGGGTCGAACGCCCTGTAAATATTCATCACTAGCATTCGTCCACCGCCGTCCGCAGAATATTCGACTCTTTTGCCCTTCCATCATCACCACCACCACTCACCTACCACGCTACTTGTTATCAGCGCACACCGTGTCCATGTTGTTCCACACGAGTACTATGCGATTGTTATGTTTATGTATAATATAATAGATAGCTTTTTATTTTATTCTCTTTTTTATAATAAAACAAGATGTGATGCAATAATGTTTTTATTTTCTGCGTTTGCGCAGTTCTGTGTTCCGACCGGCAATTGCGTCACGTCCGAAAGTAGACGTGAAAGGTTGCCTTGGCATGGTTGAGGGTGATCGGTGGTTCTGTTTGAGGCTCCTTTCTCCTTTGCGACCGGTACAGCTTCGATATAGAATCAAAATCATATATAACGCGGGCCGTACACTAATAACGCCGTTACGCAACAAGGTCTACATCGAGCTGGAGAGTAAACGCCGTTGGTGGCACGACCGTTGCACACAGTAACCACCTCCAATACACAACGGGCTCACTTTTAACAAAATATCAAAATCAGTGCGAAACCTCAAAACGAAGATCGAGATTATTTTGTGAGTAACTAATCAAACCGTTTAATGCAATATCAACTTTTTTTTGGATCCTATTCGGATTTAATCTTTTACGACTTTAAGCGCCCTAAATGTGTTATTTAAATTATATTTATCTAAATTACAAATACAATCACCATTGTCATATATGTTATATTAACGTAGACTAGCTGAATAAAGATTTCGCGTATCGGTTTCCGATGCCATCGCTACGATGCTCCTTCATCTTCCAGCCTCCCGCCGCGCTCGCCAAATACACGGTCTCCGCTCCAGTTCCCGCCGCAGCCCATTTCTTACTGCTCCATCGATAGACTGAACATTATAATTACGTGGCTTTTCTTCAGTTTGTAGTGTTGTAAAAACTAAGGGTAGGTTTAAAACACTTGTCGGACCTTTAAATAGGTGTAATAATAAGGAAGCCGATTACTTTTTCTACGTCTTCTTTTTTTTTCTAGTAAATTTGCTCAGAATAATCTGACCTCCATATATTGAGACCCTTTACACAGGATTATTATTGTGTCGGCTGATTTATGACATCATGGACCATTTCAAATCAATAATCTTCGTGATATAAAACAAGTGCTAATCCAGTGCACTCTAGAGGCACTAAGAATGAGCAGGGCTGCTTGTTTATGGTCACCATAAATAGCCGCAGATTAGTGGACTAAGTAAGCAGCAGGTGTGTTACGCAGCTGTTTCAAACTGTAATGCTTCAAGGCACTTAACCAGTGACGTAAGCCGGAGTATCTCTGCCAAGTATGTTCAGGTAGAGGATCATTTACTTTTTTATTAAAGCTTACACCACAAAAACCGTAACATGCTAGTAATATGGGTTACAACAGCGGCTGTATATGATATGTAGTATTTGAAGATTGGTCCTTGTGATACAGATGTTTAGCCTTTTTTTATGGGGGGAAATCCTGCATGGATGTTTTCTCCTCGCAGGGGTAACGAAAAAGACTCTTACTGGCTAAAACCCCACGGTTTCCTCGCTGCGCCTTTGGCCGAAACTGCAGGAACGCTTTCGTACACTACCGCAATTCCGGTAACGTTGGTCCATTAATAGGCTTCGACATTATATGGGGTTCCTTATGGGTGACCCAAGACACAGTGGTTATGAGTGGATAATATTATTATTCGCACCTTCTTGGGGCTTCTTGGCGCAACATCATTCATCATTGTTTAGTGGTAAACTAAGGTCACCGACATGGCTCAAATGATTAATAGAGTTAAGTGTCAACTCACAATGCTTAAACAAGTGACGACCGATGAAGATGTAAACAAGTTGCACCTGTTTAATGGTAGACGTCCCAGAAGACCCTCCACGAAATGGTCTAACGATGACGCTGCGAGTGGCGATCGGTGTGGGAATCTTTGGAGGAGACACAGAATACATTGCCGCCTTCTTTACGAGAGAGTATTGCATAACATAGTGTCTTTGTTCACGGGTAGCCTTCTCTCTCTATCTCTCTTCCTGGCTATTATCCCATTAGGTTCACGGGTAACTAACTGGCGTATATTATTACTAATCGTGTTCTTTTTGTTTAAAACAAATTTATAACTTGTAGATTAAAATTTTGTAGATTTAGCCAAAACTTCAAACTATTATTACTTAGTAACGGGCAAGACAAATGTTTGTTTAGAGAGCACGAGTTCGCTTTGTAATTGGGCTACATTGAACACATCGAAAATTTCATTAACAGTGTTGTGGGAGGGGATGGAGAAGAGAGAGAGAGTGAGAGAGAAGGAAGGGGGCGAGCTGATGTTGCTCCAATTAGATTTGCGTACTCACAATTATGTCGCTGGTTTAGGAGGTGCGAGGATTTATGAATTCATTGACCACAAATAATCATAATAATTTATATGTCTTAGTAAAATAATATTTGTGTAGTTTAATTAGAATCAAATAACGAACTTCCCAGTGTTAGACAAAATCATTCTTCTTCTTAAAGTGCCTCTCCGACCAGCGGAGGTTGACGTTCAGTTTACTATGTTTCGTCCGGGCTCTTACGAGGCGGAACAGTTGGGCGGCGTTCGTGATCCCGGTCCACTTCCTAATGTCAAAATCATTACTAACTTGCAAATAATATTTCTTTGTAATGAATGTATTTTCTAATTACACTGTTATCGGAGACCGCCTCATCACCGTCATCATCATTAGCCGATGTGCGTCCACAGCTGGACATAGGCCTCCCCCAAAGGATCACATCGATCGGTCCCACGTTGCTCACATCCAGTGGGTTCCCACGATTCTCACCAGATCGTCGATCCACCTTGTGGGAGGCCTCCCAACACTACGTCTACCAGTACAGTGAGGGAGACCGTCTAGGTAGGTACCATCGCACCCCCCATTTCTGCCATGTAACAGTATCCAAACGTAATAGTCCTTCAGTGAATTGGGGCCGGGGCCTTGCCCTTTCTGTGTCTATCTATTTGCCGATTTTCTAATTTCTCATTTTCTTCTTTCATTCATTAATTTCTTTCATCCCTTTCTTATCTTTACCATTTCTTTTCTCGTTCTTTCTCTACCCCGTTACCTTTCTTCACGCTTCTTGTTTAAAGTAGGGAGACAATCGGTTCTATTATATACAATTGTTCTGGTCTCTGCTCTTAACTCTCCCACGCTACGCAGATTGCTCTGTTTATTTGGATCTACTCTTAACTCTCCCACGCTACGTAGATTGCTCTGTTTATTTGGATCTACTCTTAACTCTCCCACGCTACACAGATTGAACTGTTTATTTGGATCTACTCTTAACTCTCCCACGCTACGTAGATTGCTCTGTTTATTTGAATCTACTCTTAACTCTCCCACGCTACACAGATTGAACTGTTTATTTGGATCTACTCTTAACTCTCCCACGCTACGCAGATTGCTCTGTTTATTTGGATCTACTCTTAACTCTCCCACGCTACACAGATTGAACTGTTTATTTGGATCTACTCTTAACTCTCCCACGCTACACAGATTGAACTGTTTATTTGGATCTACTCTTAACTCTCCCACGCTACGCAGATTGCTCTGTTTATTTGGATCTACTGTTAACTCTCCCACGCTACACAGATTGAACTGTTTATTTGGATCTACTCTTAACTCTCCCACGCTACGCAGATTGCTCTGTTTATTTGGATCTACTCTTAACTCTCCCACGCTACACAGATTGAACTGTTTATTTGGATCTACTCTTAACTCTCCCACGCTACGCAGATTGCTCTGTTTATTTGGATCTACTGTTAACTCTCCCACGCTACACAGATTGAACTGTTTATTTGGATCTACTCTTAACTCTCCCACGCTACGCAGATTGCTCTGTTTATTTGGATCTACTCTTAACTCTCCCACGCTACACAGATTGAACTGTTTATTTGGATCTACTCTTAACTCTCCCACGCTACGTAGATTGCTCTGTTTATTTGGATCTACTCTTAACTCTCCCACGCTACACAGATTGAACTGTTTATTTGAATCTACTCTTAATTCTCCCACGCTACACAGATTGCACTGTTTATTTGGATCTACTCTTGACACTCCCACGCTACACAGATTGCACTGTTTATTTGAATCTACTCTTAACACTCCCATGCTACACAGATTGCACTGTTTATTTGGATCTACTCTTAACTCCCCCACGCTACACAGATTGCACTGTTTATTTGAATCTACTCTTGACACTCCCACGCTACACGGATTGCACTGTTTATTTGAATCTACTCTTAACACTCCCATGCTACACAGATTGCACTGTTTATTTGGATCTACTCTTAACTCCCCCACGCTACACAGATTGCACTGTTTATTTGAATTTACTCTTGACACTCCCACGCTACACAGATTGCACTGTTTATTTGAATCTACTCTTGACACTCCCGCGCTACACAGATTGCACTGTTTATTTGAATCTACTCTTAACTCTCTCGCGTTACACAGATTGCACTGTTTATTTGAATCTACTCTTAACTCTTCCGCGCTACACAGATTGCACTGTTTATTTGAATCTACTCTTAACTCTTCCGCGCTACACAGATTGCACTGTTTATTTGAATCTACTCTTAACTCTCCCGCGCTACACAGATTGCACTGTTTATTTGAATCTACTCTTAACTCTCCCGCGCTACACAGATTGCACTGTTTATTTGGATCTACTCTTAACTCTCCCGCGCTACACAGATTGCACTGTTTATTTGAATCTACTCTTAACACTCCCACGCTACACAGATTGCACTGTTTATTTGAATCTACTCTTAACTCTCTCGCGTTACACAGATTGCACTGTTTATTTGAATCTACTCTAAACTCTCCCGCGCTACACAGATTGCACTGTTTATTTGGATCGACTCTTATGCTCTTACATTTGTTATTTCTTTAACATTACTGTAATCCCGTTGTAAGCTCGTAAGGACGATGTAGCTATTTAAACTGCTACTGAACGGGAGGTAGAATTAATCACTAGGATATGAAGATATGTATTTTTTTATATTATCCTGTGTTTTTTATGTAATTACGCGCCGAGGCGAGTCGGATGTTCACCTGATGGTAAGTGATACGCCCGCCCATAATAACGTGGCTCTAGTTAAGACGGTATGCACTGCACATTGCGCTCGTCGCTTTGAGGCAAGACGTTGCGTCCCGTTACCATAGTAATTGCACTAGCTACAGCGCCTTTTAAACCGGAACACAGTAGTGTTTGTCGGCTGCAATAGGCGCTACGGTGATACCTAGAAGATCTCCGGCAAAAAAGACCTATCACCAGTAGTATTGTATAGTAAATTGAACTTACTACAAACTGTTTAAAATTAATATCTACTCATGAAGGAGCTGATCGTTTCGTTTTTATATCATATCGTATCGTTCGTCCTTTTTTTAGCTGTTTTTAGTCCTTTATAGTTTTTTTATACAGCAGAAGTATGAGCAAGAGGTAAGTGTCCGGCGTTAAACATTAAACGTTTAGTCCATATTCAGTTTACTAATTCACAGTTAGCGCAACCTAAGGCTTAATGGTTCACTTATCGCCGCCGCTACAACGTTCATAATTACCATGCGATCGCCGCCTCCATCTGGTGTCCTAATGTTCTGGTTACGAGATTTTTTTTTGCATCTCATCGTAATAGTATAAATGGGCAAGCGTGCGTGTGTATATATTACCAAAGTGCGAGTGTAAAGTAACATGGCGTACAAGTTGGTAAAGTGGGATGATGCCTCGAACTTTTGCATATCATTGATCACTTTTATTATTTTTCAGCTATTCAATAGTCAAGTTGATGTTGAGTTTTTGCTTATTCATGAAATTTTAATGTATTTACTAACTGATGATATATTAGTACTAATTTTGTAAGCCTTACGTGAAGTGGTCTTAAATACAGCCTACCACTGATAAATGTAATGGGAAAGGAAAGAACTGTAATAGATTAAGAAATGTGGTAAAGGATGAGGGATGATGAGTAGTAGAGAAATAAGAGTAGACGGAAAGGAATTATAGAAAATGTTATGGGGGAAAGAGAACAAGAATGATAGAAAATGTGACGGAAAAAAGTGAGGACTGGAATGTTAAAAAAAAGTAACGATTTAAAATATCCTGCCCGGAGTTGTACCTAGTGTTGTATATATCAGGCGACGAGCGCAGTGTGCTTGGGTGTGATCAGGTCAACGTCCCGTCGCAGATTAAATCGGAGTACAGTAATATTGCACAGTACTGTTTGGCGGCGGAAATAGGGGCTACTTACTACAGGTATAAAGAGGAAGTGGGAAACTTTTAGTAGAATTATTGTAAAACTTGTAAACGTTTAAATTTAGTGAAGATATAACAATAATCGCTGTTTGGAGACTAATTAGTATAATGTATCAGCGACAACAGAGCATAATAAACAACAAGTAGTTTCTTATTTACATTCTTTATTCCGTATGAAAATATATAAGATGAAAGTTAATTTTTTTTTCATTTAAACGCAGCACAATAATGTTAGTAGTTGTGTAGCTGGCATACATCGGAGAATTGCATTACACACGGCCGAGTTGCCCTGGAGACGTTATTGAGCACTTAATCATCCTTAACTTGGCGATATGTGAATCAAGTTGGCAGGCATTGCATATAATATATCTAAAGTCCGTATGTAGCTATATGTATACATACAACATGATAGATATGGCGATAAAATAAGTAATTTGTTATGACGCGTGCAGCACCTCTAAGAAGATACCCTCGCTGCAACCAATTTAACTGCTAAGAGGTTAGACAGTAAAAAAAATTATGTTATTGTAAGCACATATATTATTATGAATAGTATGTCTAGGGAGAAAGCTGTAGTACAAAACTTCTTCACTTGATGGTACGTAATAGGCCTGCTCATATAGTATAGTTAGGATGTTACACACTGCAACAAATTGAGCTCGCATAATATATTAGTCCAGTAATTTCATTAGATACAGCTGCCTTCAAATCGAAATACAGTAATTTTTGTACACTACTGTTTGGCGGCTGGTGGTAATGAGAGATGAATGAGAAATTGAAGCGTACTCGCCGGAAATACTTCGGCTCACTATCGGAATGACAACAAAATGTTATGAAGTTAGACTTCCAATACGCCGATCATAGGTAATAATGCGCGTACGAAAAATCTTATCCCCATCTAAACAAAGTTAGATCATGATTACTAGCCGTCAGACCCCTACTGCTGGACATCGGTCTTCCCATAAGTCCAGTGTAACCCTGGGTCCGTTATCAAATAGTCGGTCCACCTTGCGGAGGGGTCTACTACGTTACAAGGCTAACAGTCAGCTGGTAGTAGCTTTCCGTTGCTGGAGCCCGTCAAAATAAGCTACTTTTATTACCGCCGCCAAACTTTATTATGTTCCGGTTAAATAGGCGTTGTGACTAGTATAATTACCGGGGTAACGGAACTTACGTAAAAAAATACTATCCTTATTACTGATGGTATATGAAATCTTTTTTTTAAATTTTTTTTGCGTTATCACAAAGCGAAAGAACTGTTTGTATATAGAAAAATACAACACGGCTAATTTAGTGGTCTGTACAAGTCAATGAATAATGGAACATAAAAAAGTAACATTAACTTACAAAGAAAAAAAATTTGTTAAGCATACGTTGTATGAATCGCTGATGGTATTCTGCATGTTTGACAAATAGTAACGCGAACCTCCTTTTTAAGTTATTTCACTTAGGACATTTACAATACGCAAGTAACGCGTGCGTTGAATGATGAACCGCTCGGTTGGTAGTTTGTGCGGCGACTTGTAAATTATGTAAGAATACAAAATATCTAATTATAACGTGTGTGTGTGTGTATGTGTCCGTGTGTCCGTCTGGGTGCGTGTGCGCGTGCGTTATCTAACCGTTTTAATTTGGACATTACGTTAGCGATTAATAATTAAACACCAACGCAACAGAGTTCAGAGATCTTCTAGTTTATTATATACATTGCGATCTACTAGCGGAAATAAAGATCACACATACTATACTTATGAATTTTATTTCTCATATCTTCTGACACAGGTCGGAGCTCTTATATAAATACACATTTATTACACTTATTAACAGTTTTTTTTGACGCCTATTTACAATCAACCCTATATTACACAAGTTAGGAATTGATAGATGTTTTTTTTTTGTAATACCAATATATTATCAACGTCTGATTACATTACAGCTGTTGTTTCTGTTAGTATTCAATAAAAGACTTGAAAAATTGCAACGTAGATTAAAAGACAAACAGACATACAGACGAAAAGTAGATTAAAAGACTAATTAGTATATAACTGAGCTATATGATATGACTTTTTAAAGTTGCTATCGTTGCACCTTAACGAAATAAGATCTCTGTGATAGTAACTTATATAATATGATTTACTACAGTTGCCCCAACATTTGAAAGATGCATAACCCAGCATAACCCCGCCGGCTACCAATAACGGGGAATTCCAACTTAAAATGCGGGTCAATATACATTAAGTGCAATGTAAATTTGTGAGGAAATCAACCTGTTCCAAGTACAACTTTCGTGGTAATGTGACTTCCGCCAACATGCACTTGGCCAACTTGGAAAAATAATGGTATTGATTCTTGCCTTGTGAGAGAAGTCACCGGGCACTAGTAACAATAAATGTGTTATTTATGTATATATGTAATTCTTTATCAAAAACAGCTGAACTGTCATCTTCATCATGCCTGATTAAAACCATCTTCTGTGCGCTCTTCCGAGTATTAATTTTCTTCAGCGCGATAAAAATATTAATGCCGAAAAGAGAATGACAATATTATTGTTTTAGATCGTCGTAAACAAGCTCGGCTCACAATCACTTACATTTCAGTGTATTGCGTAACCTGTTTCCATACAGTTTCAAACCTTCACTTATGGCGTTAGAGTTGTTTTTCGCGAATGTTATCAACATCATTTCCAATTTCGCAACGTTTTTTTTTCTTTTTTAAAAAACTTCACACCACCGGCCTTAAAGCAAGTCACGATCGGGAAGGAAGCTCTGGCGGAAAGTCTTCACACAAGTTTATTTAGGTCAATGCAATATAAATTTTTTTCTTCCATTTAAAAATCACCCCTCAATATTCCATTTAAAATAAATGTCGAGAGAGTATCATAAATCACATGATTACATTAACTAGAATAAATTATCTTAGCTAGATTTTATAATAAAAAGAGAGAAAGAGAGAGATAGAGAGAGAGAGTTATGATGATGTTACTGGTAGTAGGTCCATGCTGCCGGAGACAGTCTTGGTAGGTCACATCGCAGCGCCTACTGCATCCGACAAACAGTAGTAAGCAAACATTACTCTGTTCTGGTTCATGGGAGTTGTTGGTAATAAAATTGCTGGATTAATGAAATTTAATATTTAATGTCTCAAGCCGCTGAGTGCAATGTGATGCAGTGTATACCACCCCAACTACGGTCACGTCGTTTACCATGAGGTGAACATCCCGCTTCTTCCGTCGACTCGTATTGGAATCGCATTACGTTGTGTACAGTTCATCGTTGCTATTGCAATGTTAATACATTGGCGAGAATCGCAACGTGCACGCTAGGCTGGTGCATGAGCTTTCGTCATGCTAGCGGACTGGCGACGTGTAATTCTGTTACACCTGATTTGGTGGAAACCGCACGCGGCTATGAACTGAATACATAGTTACATTTCGGCGTGTAGAAGGTCGCCTGATGGGAATATAAATGGGGAGCGCGACGTGAATGCCAAAATCCGAAGAAATCGAAAGTGCTGTCAGGTTTAGTTCCGCGTTAATCGAAACCAAAACGGAAAGCAAAAAAGCGGTGACGCGTGCGCACGCGGGACCCATGCGTCGGCGGCTGAGCTGGTATTCAGTACATTGGCTGGTATTATCTAACTTTACTACATAATGACTAATCCATCTATTAAAGTTCTAGCACTTCGCATCGACTTAAATTTGTTATCCTCTTGCAAGAGACGTGCAAGATATTTCGGGTAGGGTGTTCAACCTTTTCGTGGCGGTGGGCCTCAGTAGCCGTGGCTTGATTACCCACGCTGAAGCTAAATAGCCGCTCTAGGTGATCTCCGCGAGCTCATATCGGATGTGTGCCGTTGGCCTGCGGTGATAGGCATGTACTGCCCTTCAAAGCCGTGGTGGGGTCGTGGAGAGAGAGAAGTGTCGGAAATACACTTCGCCGTTCTCACTACCCTCGGCGACTAAGCGGTGCCGCACCGATGATGCGCCGGCAGTGAGGTCGTGGTAAAAGAAAAATGTTGGTATTAGGTTACGGTGCTCTTCCTGTGCTCCGCGGCCGCATAACGGTTGGCTATATAGATACAAGGCTAAGAGGACGGCGGAGGGATGAATGTTAAGATGGATGTGTGGTGTGACGAGGATTATGATATAAAAGGAAGTCTAAAAGTTGCTCCAGTCATAGAGAAATTGAGGAACAAGAGGTTAGTGTGGTACGGGCATGTTGTGCGGAGGGATGGAGGGTATATAACAAAGTAAGTAATCAGAACGAACGTGATTGTTTATAAGAGTGGAGGAGGACCGAAGAAAGTGTGGATAGATTGTGTAAGAAGAGTGTGAATTCAGACATGATGGTTGATAGAGGGATATGGACGAGAAGTAAATACTGTACCGACCGCTAATAGCTGGGAAAAGGGCAGGAGGAGGAAGCTAAGAGGGAGAGGAGCCCTATGTGTTTCGGCGCGCCGTTATAGAGGTGGAATGGCGGAGTTTTTTTATTGTTTATAATATAAAGCAACGGGACAAGCGGGACATTCATATGATGATAAGCGACCCGCCCACCCATAACAACGTGGCGTTGGTTAGGATGATATACACTGCACCAGATATGCTCGTCGCTTAGAGACATGGAATGTTGAGTCTTCTTACCCCAGTAATTACACGTAATGTTTGTCGGCTGCAATTTACTCTACGTAAAACAAAAAAAAGGTGTGCAAATCATGCCCGAAATTTCTTTGCTTATATATACTTAAAAATAAATGGTGGCATCCCCAGCACCCATTTCCCACCCAGGTATCGGGATTTGAGTCATTTGTCTCTACGCCAGCTCAATGCGGGTTGGAGGGCTCGTTTGTTGATTAACAGGGTGCACCACGAGAAGGTGAGGTTGGCTTGGATCCCGTGAGTTATTGTGCGGGACCCGTCAAATCTCACGATTAGTTTACCAAAGAATAATTAGTTATCTCAACCAAAGATCGAACATCAGACGAGCACGCAACCTCCGACACATACGTACAGAGGCTAAACGGTTTAATTTGTTAATAATGATAAAGCCTGCGCTAATACAGAGTTGAGTTTTGCTTTTAACCAGTCACGCAATCTACGAAGGTGAGAGGACAAGCGATTGGTGTAAAAGCTAGGGTTCGAAGCTCATTTCAACCTTACGTAAGATTGAATAAAGCTTATTTTCGTCTACACACTTCCGGTTGAACGTTAACAGATCACACTGTATTGAGATAGCTATTAGTAAATTGCTTTCGCCCATTATCCAACGAATGTTGAAGCTGATATTAAAATTCATGGGATGTAGTTCCGAACTTAACGTCGAATAAAACCTCTCATGGCATAATTTATTTGCACCAATTTCGCTGAAAGATCTACATGGAATACTTACCTGATTATTGAGCTTTGGGTGGTGCTCGGTTCGAAATGTAGTTTCGTTGTTTTTATGGTCCGATCGTGCGTGGAGTACTGATGCCACGTCTGAGTTTACAAGTACTAAAAATGATAATCTGAGTCCCCGGCGCAGAGTGGCGCGCCTCTCGGTGTTATGCCAATTGCATGTCGGAGTGTCCGCAGGAACTGTATGATCAGATTCCGGCGTCGACCTTCTGCCATCGGACGTACAGACACACCGCAGGCATTCATCACTACGTTTTCGACATCACACACATTAGGACGAAACGTTTCGCTTCAACGTTCTTAATGCGAACAGCGAACGATTGGAACAGTCTGTCAGCGTCAGTGTTTTCGTCCTGATATGACGTGGGGATCTTTAAGAGAAGAGTGAATAGGTTACCTCTAGACTAATGCGCTTTACTAGCAAAGACTATATCGCTGCCAATCGAGTTCCTATTTGAAATCTACGGAAGCAACTGGTGTATCGAGAAGACGTTAATTACATACCACCAGCTGATTATCCTGTGTACATGTTTTATTCTCTCGGTTTGTGTTGTTTAATTGTAATTTATATGAAATTCAAATGTTACAAACGACAGGTAGAAGGCAATAACCATGAAAAACTAAGTACGGGGTAGAAGTGTCACCGTCGCCCAGCATTGGGACCTTATAGCTTCGTGTGCACAAGTTGAGCCGAAAGTTTATTTAAGGAAAGTCGTAAATGACATATTTTGTAACAAGACAGGTTGTAAAAGACAGCGGATGTCGGATCGCATCCAAGTTTTATTTTTGGTGTACAGGAGCGGAAGTTTTACATGCGGGCGGGGTGCCGTAAAATGCGCATTTTATTATTGCACTACGAATCGGTTTGGGGGTGGGATTTCCGGGGAATTTGCAATGTGCGGAATATTTTGATGCCTTAGATAACCATACACAGCATTATCATTTTATCTCATCGGCATCTGACGGCATACAGAGGATACCTTAAATGTAATCTAAAATATTTAACTTTTTTATAACAAAATATTTATTTATGAAGCAAGATTTTTCACACGGTATAAAGTAACACAAGGGTGAGAGGATATTTAGGATGTTTATATAACACCACATTACTATTATAATTTGATTATAAATGCGGGCTGGTTAGAAATTATGTTACAGGTGAGGTTACTTGACTTCCTCGGCTTAAAACTTAAAGATACATTGAAACAAAGCTTCCGCTTAATGTGCGAGTACATAACGCGCCCTAGGAGGACAGTAAAAACTTCCAACTGGTAAATTAAAGAAGTTGCAAGTGCCATTATCGGCTGCAGGGATTATAATTCTCGGATTAGTGAGCGATGTGCTCAGCTTAATAGCGATGCTTGTAATGAAAAAAGTTCTCAAGTTAGTCAACCAACCGCTGGTAATGAGTATACCGTACGAGTACACTGCGTCTCCTTACTACATTGTAATAATATTAATATTAAAGCGTATACTTTTTTAAGCGAACGACCAAAACTCTTTTCCGTATATATATATATATAGACTAATACTTACTCAGCTGATGGTAGGTAGTATGTAGACCTTTACTAGTAAAGTGCTTCAATTACCTTACCTAATAAATGTAGCGTATACTAATTAGTAACCAGTTTTAAATGTTTGATAACAGATACGTATTAATGTATAGGAAAAAATGTATTTTTTTTTATGAACAATGGAACTACAGTTGACCTAAATTTCACACGATGTTAAGTAACAATGAGGCCGTAGGTCGTCAGGCATGCTCTCACGTAATACTCTGGCTCTCGTATACACACATATATGTATAATAGGAATAAAGCAATGTTGCTGTGGTAGCAGATTAACAATACGGGGGTGGGCTAATGAACCCGAAAAATATGCTACGACCGATAAAACTTCCCCATATGTCGCTTCTCAATCAAATCAACTGTATCTGCCAACTCCTTGCGGTTTAAATTAAGTCGCAGACAATGTTGATTAACATCCCCTAATTAACGTTGTGAATATTTATAACGTAAATTTAAATGGTAAGAATTAATTAGCACCCTTGACTCCTGCTTCAAAAGGGAATAATCTGTTTGAGGCAATTAAAACAAAATTAGAAATAACCAATCAATCGGTGTGGTGTTCAATCTAATAGTAAATATATAGTTGTTATGGGATTTGAACCAGTTCCTTAAGATTCGTATGCCGCTACGCGTTTGTACAACAGTTTGGAGATACGTAATTAAAATAAACTCAATTAATTTTTCACGGGGTGTTCAATAGGGATAGTTGTTCGTGTATACCTGTCATTATACTGACGATCGTAAGAAACAATAATATCTTTCAGTTTATATTGGGAAATGTTTAGATAGCAAACACTGTAATTTTTATAATATTTTTATATTAACAAAAAAAATGGCTTAGGTACATAGTATTTAATGTGAAAAGTGTTTTCTTAAAATGAAATCTCTTTCCTGCTGTATAACTTCTCCAATAACGCAAACAATGTTTGTTTACAGCAACGACGGCGATATGAAAGAAAATCAATGTTCTACGCAGACAAATGATTCTCGCTTCTTTCAAGAGCTTGTGGGATCAGGAGGTAGTGAATCAGAAGCCGAAGGTCGACTCCGCGCCCCAACATGCTTGACTCCGCAGCATTACGAGGTAGAAATGTGTTATTTATATCAAACTGCCACAGACCGGTGCAATTTTCTCATAGCAAATCGCAACCGAACTTTATTAATATTGCACTATTTCAGATCTTAATGTACAATCTTTTTATATAATCATTATCAGCCGACAGAGGTCCACTGCTGGACATAGGCCTCCCCAAAGATTTCCACATCGATCGATCCTGCGCTGCCGCATCCAGCTGCTATCCGCAACCATCAATAGCGTAATCTTTTTATATATTTCCATTTAAATGTACTTTTACTGAACGGCAGCTATGTCTGATGTGCGGACTATTGTATCAGATGACGCACATTATTTGGGTAGCACCAGAACAACAACCCCTTTCCTATTGTCCGTCAAAACTTAACATCATACATTTAGCTTAATTTTAACAACCCAAAACAAGTTTGGTTAAACTTAGAAAAAATAAACAAAACAAATTATAAATGTTTAGATAAATTTTAATCAGCAATCTTTCCTCCGTCCATCGGTTGAGATAATGATGATGATTCTTTTGTTGAAAATCACTTAATAGATAGTTCTTAATATTTATTCCTAAGGAAACTGTTACATTAATTAGAAATTTTCGTTGTGTGTACAATATCGTATATTGTGATTCAAATTGAATAAGTTAGGTTATTTTAGATCTTAGTCAATGTCTCCGAAGACCGTCCAAGTACCACCGCAGCTTCTAGTTCTGCCAAACAATACTGTGTAAATATTATTGTGCTCCGGGATGAAGGGCGCTGTAGCTTGTGATATTACTGAGGGCAATGAGACTTAATATCATATGTATTAAGGCGCCGAGCAGGTGCTGCAGTGTATATCATCCTAACCAACGCTGAGTTATAGACAGTCGTATTGTTTAGTATAATTGATAAGAAGTTGGATAAAGCGTCATGGTGCATCACTGTCAGCTCGCTTTTATTCTTTACTGGTGGTAGGTCTCTGTTGCGGGAAGCTGTCTAAGTACCACCGCACTAGTTTCGGGCTAGTGAGAATAGAACTAAGCTAAGTCCTGCCTGTCGTTCAAAAAGCGAACCTACGGGGAGCAAGAACGATGTATTGAGTAAGCTGCTTATGAATAGAAATAATCGGAACTATTGCAATAGAAAAAAATTACCCTTCTATATCGGTTAGCACAACACTATATTTGCAGTACATCACTAGTTCGCTTGCCTTTCGACTTCTCTCTGAATAGTGAATCTGTCCATTCAACACAGTCATGATTAATTTGCGTTTTTCTACAATAATATTAAAACAACAGGATCAAATGATAAACTAGAATTATTTAAGACTTGTAGTAAAACGCATATAAATAAGCAACTTATAAATTGTTAACCTAAAATAGAATATCTTAAAACGCTCCTGATGAAACACCAAACACAGTTACTCCGTGACCCTCGTCAGACGAAGCGGTTGAAGTTGAGACATGTTATATGAAATTCGACTGAAATGAAACAAACGAGCTGATGAGGTACATAATTGATCCTCACGTGTTCGCTGTGAAAAGATTAAGCGTGAAACAACAGTGAGTTATTAATCCATTAAATATTTTTAAGTTAGACATTTAACATGCTTTAACTGATGAACGTTGACCTCTCACCGATGCTACTTGCATCCGCAATACTCCGCAGCACCGTGCAAACATTACTGTGCTCAGGGTTTAACTAATGTTGAGTCCAGTGTAGGTCATCCTAACTAGTACCACGTTCTTATGGGCAAGGATAGTAGGTAGTGTTCTTCGTCTTGTCGTGTCGACCAAAATGAAAAAAAAAACTAAACATATATGTGTGTTTTCAAATATGTAATCTTTCACCGTTATCCCATACGGTAGTGGGGTCTTCCTTCTCTATCTTCCTTCTCCACTTCCCTACTCTTTTTTTTTTAAAATAAAATATCTGCTAACAGTATTTTTACTGAGTTATGTTGGCGGTGGATTTCGATAATTCTTTCAGAAGTGCATGTTAAAAAATATTAACAATGAACCTTGTACACGTCGACAAGCAAAAAGTATGTAGATCCGTGTCACTGATGCCGTCCGTGATCGCCGACTCGCGCGCAGCCGTGACCCGCCAGCCGCGAAACGTGGCGCGGATCGCGTGATAAACATAAAAACAAAACTGTACGCGTGACTGTCTGCTGCCCGCTGCCTGCTGCCTGCACACACGCTGCAAGCTCCGCTGCCGAGTGCAGGGTAAGTAGTTGAGAGATAAAATAAAGTCCGTTTAAACGGGGATATATCACTTCTGTTCTCGGAGCTCCGGCAGAAAACCTTTGTAGTTACGTTTACGTTTGTTTCGTTGTGTGTGCGCGGTAAGATAAACTCTTTGTAAGAAATATTTAATCGTAGTTCCCAAAGACCTCTTTAAATTAATGATGATAGGGTCTCCTTCAAATTTCCACACTTAGCCGTCACTATTATATTGTAAACCTGCCGTCACAGATCCGCCGAGCAAGTAGCTACTGTAAGTATGTGGTGAAAAGGCTTCTGTGGGAAATAGAAGAGTTGTGATTGACGAGTAAAGTCATTTAGAAGATTTTAATTACAACAACGTATAGGTTGCTTCTTTTATTATTATTTTTTGGCGAAAATGAATAAAGAAAAATCTGTTGATGATGACACGCGGCAGAGACATGTTCGGTCAACACGTGAACGTGTGGAGAGCGGGTACGTGTCGGCGAGTACGGCGGCGATGTTTACGGTAAATATTGTCTAAGCATAAATTCATGCTAGCTTGTTTACACTACTTAAAGCTACAAATTTATAATGAGAATGGGAAGATACATTAACCTTCATCTTGTCGGCAAATTGCCCACTTTAATATTAATTAGTAAAATTTTAACAGATCCCACAAAAAATATGGGCTAGTGTTCGTTGCTGTCAAAGTTTAAAGCGGCATAACAGAGGTTGGCAAGTTGAGTAAAGAACAAGTAATCTTTTAAGTTAGGAGTATAAAAGTCTGTCGTTACATACATTGTTACTAGTACGCATTAATGCCTGCACACTAATACTAGTTGACAAAGATAGCCGTCAAGTACTCAGACTCCGAAAGGAATTAATGGAATGAATGGGAGTATGGTAGTTGATAACAAAATGTCTATAATTAACTTCTTTGTTATTAACCAGTTGCTATAACAGTAACGATAAATGTTTTAAATGCTTCATTGAAAACTTACGTAGAATGTATTGCATCTTTTGAAGGTTATTACAGTAACGGACTTAGGTTTAAAGTCTCTAGGCTTAAGCTGTCCTAGGTGTGACTTGGAAAGTAATTAGATAGAAATTTTAGTTCAGATTGCATTATAGGTTTATGAGACAAATTTTGTACACGTTAAGAGCATAGATTTATTATGGTTTCACTTGCCAGGTCGTAGGGACTTAGAAATCGTTAGGCTTTTGAATGGTGGCTGGAAAGGCGTTACAGGAAAAAGGATAAAGTGTAGCACGATTCGCATGAAAGGATGCGATAGTTAATTAGCAGAGTCGTCGCACTATATCACAGTATATTTCGTATTATGAAAACATTAAGAACATGTGTTCGTAATAATTCGGCATGTTCGTTGAAACTGTCAGGAATGAGGAATGTCGACAAGTAGTACGTGTAGGCCAAGGCACGCAGATCTCACCGACCCTACCCCCGCAATCCAACACGCCGCCCCCGAACCCCTACGCCTACGGTTTACCCCACCTAAATACGGCTCGATTAGTTAACACTCTGTACACTAAATGCAGAACTGAAGTATAATAATATAAAACTTTATAATTAACTGTGATTGTTCTAACCAATGGAATCCCAGTCATTTTCTTGTATTTATGAGAAGATTAACTATTTCACTTGAATGCAATTAATTAAAAGATACTTCAATGTCTAAAGAAATACTCATCACACGCCATTACCAAATCGATTATTAATCATTTGTCCGTCTTTATAACTTTGTATATTATATACTGCATAAGGGTGTTGCGTAAGGGTGAATGGTATATGTATGGAGCGCTAGCTATGTATTCGCTTCATTAAACTGTGTCCTGATGCCTTTATTTTGCAGTGTATTTTAGGAATTTCTCCGCATTGCCCTCTCCTATGTCGTTTGCTGTTTTGATGTTTTAATTCCGCGTATTAAATTCTTTAACTTCATGTTTTGGCAGTGAAAATATATTTTCTCTCATCTCTCTCGTAAAGTAGTAAAACACTGTGCTTAAAACACTAATACTTGTTGTACCAATCGACTATGACGTGGGTAACAATGCACCGCGTGATGATAAAATCATCGATTTAACTATTCAATATAGAAAAGTAATGGTTATATTAGTAAACATTGTATTTTAATATTAAAAAAGGACCTTACTAGCCATTCGGCTGTCGGTCCTTCGAGCAATATGCTCGTAGTGTTGGGAGGCTTCCTACAAGGTGGGCCGACGATCTGGTGAGAATCACGAGAACCCACTGGATGCGGGACCGATCGATATGGAGATTTCTGGGGGAGGACTATGTCCAACAGTGGACGTCTATCGGCTGATGATGATGATGATTAAAAAAAAAAGTTGGAAAGTTATAGAAAATATGTTTAAATTGTTTAAGTAAATTTTGCAGTATTTTTCAAAACAGGCATGACTTTCGGTGATGAAGTGCACGAAAGAGGAAGATCATCTGATTCGGTGATATAACCGATCGACGTTCGGTACAAAAATATCTTAATTCATAGGAGTTAAAAATGTATGTCTTCCATTTTTCCTTTTGGCATATTTCATAGCCCTCCCCTTCACCCCCCACACTAAGTAAGTTTACCTTGGCTCTTTACTCAGATTGGTTGGGAGTAACGCCGGCGTGAGCCAGTCCACGCGGCGCCAGCAGCCAAACTTTGTCACTTAAGTTGGCAATAAAACTGAGTTCCTCCGTCCTCCTCCATTCCAAATATTACTCAATTATATTACAGTGGAGAAAACGCTGTTCATTTTATGCTTCTGCATAACATAGAGCATCGTTTATATTGGACAGCTTGCGTGCATCTATTGCTAAGTTACAAATGGTTTTGTGGAGGTGATACAGAGAGATCATATATAAAGGAGTCGGAGTATTCAGAATCAGCTTGTTTCAACATCTAAAGGCTTATTGTCATTTAATACCATGTGAAATTAAATGCACCATATACTCAAAATCAGTGGGGCACAATAACTCACGGTTTCCAAGGAAACCTCACCCACTCGTGGTGTACCCTGCTAATCAACAAACGTAGCTCTGGCTCCCACCAATCCACATTAGACCAGCGTGGTGAGAAATGGCTTAAATCTCCTCATATGATCCCCTGCAAATGACGGCCTCTAGTGCCCGGTGGTATTGGAGACTATGCTGACTGTCACTGTGGAGGTCTTTGAGGGTGACCTATGTCCACCAGTGGACGTTTGATGATTGATTAATCAAAATTAACTAGGCAGAGTAGGTGACCTATGAAGAAGTTCTGCGGCGATTAAATAGGAAACGGGAGCTTTTACTAACCATGAACACGCCGAAGACAGCATATCTAGGACATATAGTGCGTAACGCCGAATACATTCTTACGCCGATAGGAATAAAGGGGAAAGTATCTGGAAAGAAAAAGGTCGGCCGCAGAAAGAAATCATAGACAACATCAATGACTGGATGCAGCAGATCCACCTAGCGCACAACATAAAGGGACTCGCAGAACTGGTGACCAATCTCTATTACTTAGAGGGACACGAAGAAGAAGAAGAAGGAATTAAGTACAAGTCGAAAACAAAAATTTGATGTTATCAAGAAAATGAAACTGAAACACTTCAACTAACAATCGATTGCGGAAGTAATGAAGTAAAGAGATCTGAGATTAAATAATTTATTTTACTGGCAAAGGTTTAGTAAAAAAAAGGGAATGACTTAAATTCCGTCCCCAGTTCGGATCGCTGATTGGTTTCTCAAGAGCAAGCCTAGTAAATCTACGTAGATTAACCCTAATGGATTGTATAAATAAGAAAAGTTTGATAATGTTTCTCGAATTACCCTCCTAACATGTACAGAGTGATTCACTAAGTGAACACACGTAAGACAAATTCAATTTCACATTTCAGTACATTTGTTCAGTGTTCTCAGTATTACTGTATGTTGTTTTACAGCATCACGGCGTTACCACCAGTAGGGTTGCTATATCAACATAGTTTCTTGATAGATTTTAACAATACAGTTATTTGAAATCATTATCATTTCAACTGGTGGACGTCCACTGCTCTACATAGGTCTCTTGTAATGTGTTCCACAAAGCACGCTCTTGCGCTGTTTGAATCCAGTGGCTCCCAGCGATTTTCTTTCATGTCCTCTGTCCATTTATTGGGGGGTCTGCCCAGGCTGCGATTTCCGACGCGGGGTCACCATTCCAGTAGTGTAAGACCCCAAAGTTCATCGGTTCTACGAGCTGCGTGCCCCGCTCAATACCAATTTAGCCTTGCAACTCGTAGGGGTATGGTGGTGACTCTAGTACTTCTGCGGATCTGCTCATTTTTGATTTGATTACACAGAAATACTCCAAGAATCGCCTTCTCCATCACCCGCTGTGTAACTCTGAGCTTTCTTATGAAGCTCACAGTTAGCCACCGAGTTACGGAGCTGCAGGTCATCACTGGCCACACACACTGTTCGATGACTTTTCTCTTCAAGCACTGCCCATCCCAGTTGATTTCAGCTGTTTACCTTTTTTTTTCAAATTAGATCTACGTGATTGGACCGTATGCCCCACGTACTTGTAACGTACGTGTACCTACCTGTTTTAAACAGCATCATGAAATCTTGAGTTGGAATAGTCATGAATAGTTGTAAAAAGCAATGTTGTTGTGTAGAACTTACATAATCTTTATTTTTCTCTTGAAAGTATGCTAAGTTTTATAGATTTCCATCAGGTGCCAAAAGGAAACAGTGTTGTCTACTTACCACCAGCTAAACATTGTGCTTATTACGTTCATAAACTTTTTAACGTCTTGCTGTGTAACAAATGGTGATAGCACGGTGGAAATAACAGTTTTCACCTTGACCAATTTGGATGGCGTAAAGAGGGGTTAGGTAAAGGTAATGGGGTTCGCGGTGTTGCCCCCCGACACGCACTGCACACTACGGAACAGTTCATGATGCCCCGGCAAACGACAAAAGCGCTGTAGTGAATTAGAATGTCGTTAATGGCGATGCGGCGGCTTTGTGGTGGCGACTTTGAAATAAATTGGAACAGTTTATTGTACATTAGTACCGCTTACAGTTTGTTTTTACATCACCATGAACATTAATATCAGGTTAGGGACCAATTACCGAATGAAAATTCTATAGGGAATCCCCTCGTTGTCTTCGATCACAATTATATTCTTGATTAACTACAAAAATGCAAAAAGAGACTTACAGTAAGTGGCGCTAGTCAGCCTGTCAATCGTGTCTTGTTTTAGTTTAGAGTTCTTCTTGCCCATCTCGGCGGGTTTCTTGCCGCAACTCTCGCACCAAGTGTGTTCGCTGGGTAACCTTGTCACCGCTTGGTGACTCAGCACATGCTATTCAATCCTCAGCAGTTACGATCACCTGAAAACGGAACACTTCATTAATTACTTGTGACCAACAATACAGCTACAATTAAATTTAGTTGCAGTACTGTATGATCTTTGTGAAATTAGTATATCCATAAAATGGTGACGGCGATGAGAGGAGCAAGCCGTTCATCAGAAATGATACACCTGCTTATAACAAATAGATGCTAATTATGATTCAGACACAGTACGCTGCTGTACGATTTCATCTTACTAGTGTCTGTTGCCGGACTCGATCTGGATAGGTACCGTTGCAGCTCCTGTCCTACAGGAAGTCCAGACAAACAGGAGCATGCAAAAAATATATGTTGCAGTTTAGAGGGCGCTGTGGCTAGTAGAATTACTGGGGTAATGAGAGTTACCATCGTACATGTTAATGCGACGAGCATAACGCGGTACACCGCGTAATATATCTCCTCGACTTGCACTACGTTATTATGGACAGGCGTATCAAAAATAAATAATCATTATCAGGTTCATTATCATTATCATCAGCCGGTAGACGTCCACTGCTGGACATAGGCCTCACCCAAAGATCACCCCATCGATCGGTCCCGCGCTGCCAGTACAATACAGTGCCCTGCAAATGAAAGCTCTGTAATGTTTACATTATTGTATGTTTTCTATAAAAAACGCATGATTTCTGAAACGGAAGTATTTCATCGGTTCATAACGAATGACAGATGCGCCTATATCCCATGCATCTCTATTAGTAATGGTTCTATATCATCGTTAGGCAGCCGACGTGACAGACCTTTCACGTTTCAATAGAATTCACGCCTGATATGTGATAAGATAATGCCTATCCAACCCGTTTGCATTGGAGAAAGAATTTATTTAGGACAAGATTATATTAAAGATATTTAGTTAGAAATTTTATTACTATATATATATATATATATATATATATATATATATATTACCGAATTGTCATTCGATGAAGCTGCAAGAACAAGTAGCCCATTAATCTTTTAGTAAGCCGCAGAGAGGCATTGTTGTGAATAAAAGACCAAATGGCTGGTGTATCGTGCACCTATTGTGTTGTTCAAATTGTGATGTTTCAAAGTCAATGCGTTAAAACAACACTGACAAGTGACGCTGCGGAAGCTTTGTTACCCCCTGTCGATGGTCTAATGCCTTGTTAACACTGATTGGCTTCCCTTCTATCGTTTCGCGCACAACACACAACACCTTTCTTATTCAAAGATTGCGTCCACCCATTCATTATTAATGTTATTGTTCTCAATCACTTAAACAACACTTTCATCCCACATAATAACAAAATGTATACAAATAAAAAAATTGTCTGTTATATCGATGGGTTTAATGTTGATTCATAAACAATTCCATTACCAAAAAATCTAGAATTTTTTTTTCGTCTGCCTATAGGTTATCGGTAAAACTAAATGACGTTATAGCGTATAAGTTAGGATGTTTTTTAAATACTGATATATAGCATACAAATAAATAGCTTTCTGTTGTTTGAAATTGCTTGTTTTTTGAATCATCCCAAAGAAGTCGATGTTAGTACGTAACATTTATTATAGTATGGATGATTTTATTTCATATCATACGATGTCGTAATTTGTAAGGAGTTGTCATCATCAAGTTTCACACCATTAAATTAATTTAGATATATGGATCAAAAATATATATACAAATCTTAAAGATCCAACTTGTTATAAAACAAACTAAGTTTAATCATTTATCAATACAAATAGAAACACATTATTATAGATAATCAGACACACAAACATATACGATAACCCCAATGTGGTCAACTATGTTTTTGGCCACGTCTTCACAACGGACAGGAGCTACATGAAAGTATTCACGGAGCGTAACGGACAGCGCGCCGTAAATTGACGGGTACCGACTGAACTCTTTAAACTCATCCGTTTCCCAACTGTTAACTACCCACGGGCCTATCCGATGACTCTAAGCTTTATCGCTCGCTTCTCGGTAGCAGGTTATTTCTGTAACAATCAGCTGTCAACTGTTGACAGTAGAATGCCGCTACGCCGGCGGGCGAGTCCATTGTTTACATTGTTTACATCGTTTACATTGTTCCGAACTCTTTATTACCTTTGATCAATGTGAATTTTCAATGTACCTCCTTCGGACGAACAGATCGCGCGTACACCCCATTACACTGTTTTTCAATACATTTACGTGGTTGAAACAACTTATTCCGTTCACAGATTTTTGTTATCTGAAACGACGGAGAGAAACTATCGTTATTTACTTTCACATATACAATGTGTATACATATACATATTATATACATATTCGCAGTGCGTTACGACAACAACATATTGTATCGCTCGCGATAGCTACGGCTTCATATACTTTTATGATTTCCGCAAGCGAAAGCTTTTCATATATTTGTCAAAACCTATAACATCAGATCACTTAAATGTCCATAAAATGACTTCCGTAATCAAAATATCCCCACCGCGTCTCTACTTTCAAAATGTTGCTACAACAAGCTATTAAAGATAAACCAATTTTAGGACAAGAGAAGCAGTTTCCCCCATTAATTTACTTGCATACTAAGTTCGCTAGTCTGCATCCCCAGGGTGGAGGGTGCGATAACTTCCTAATTTCAGGAGGCTTGTGTTCAAAAGTGAAAATTTATACGCTGAAATTATAATGATGATAACATTGATTGTTAAACGGGTTAGACTGAGAATTTCAATAAAGGAGATCCATACGACAATTAAAGTCACCGGATTAGTTCAAATTACGAGCCTTAAGTGGCGACCAGTAATAGGCAGGACACATTATTTGCACAATTGACAACTATTTGTAGACGTTAAGTTGCCAGACCCTTCCATAATCTGGATTGGAAACTTGGTTAAGATTGCGGAAAAACCCTCAATGCGAACAGCGCAGGACTAATCGATGGATACGGACTTCCTTGGGGGAGGTATACGTTCAGCAGTGAGCGTTTTACGGCTGAGTTTGAAACCCTTTTGAACACCAGTGTGAGCAGGATAATTAATTATGAACAATGGTTTTAGCAAAAGAATATATTATCTCAATTTGGATACAAAATTCGCAAGCAATCACACGGAATATGTATTTGTAACAGTGTATAATGATGCCGTAACATCTCGTAAATTGTTATAAATATATCGGTGTGATGATACGTATCACAAATCAAAGCTCATGTCCACATTCGCCAGCAATAAATGTCCGCTGTGGGGCTGATGGAACAGATAGTAATAAAACTGACGCGGATGATTACGCCATGTACTAGATTAACCCGTGTAAACCAGCAATCGAGATAACGGAGCACACTTTATGTTAAGATGTAGATGTAGGAATAACACATTCACTGTAGCATATTGAAGGCCGCCATTTAATTAATGCTATCGCCCAAATGCGACGAGATTACACTGGGCCTATGAAGATAAAATACTTGTCTGTATCTTAAACATAAATGGATTTATTGATGCGAACGTAGAAAATAACTCGATTTTGGCAGACTCCAGATCCAAAGTCATAATAAAAATATCGATATAATAATATTATTCTTTAATTTGCCAAAAAAAATTTAAAGGTCTAGCTTTATGATTGAACATTAACTCAAAGAACGAGCACAACACTACATCACTTAAAGAAACAACAGCCTCCATCTGTGTAGATCTGCCTGCCATAAATAATCACAAAGCCCCTGATGCTCCGTTATGATTAAGAAGGCAGAACATCATCCACCTCACCCCTTGACAATGAGTGCTGCAAAATATTTGAAACGCAAGCATATTAGACCATAAATAAACGAGATAACCCCGTAAAATTTATATTTATAAACATAATACATTAACAAAACAATTACAGTACGTGTAGTTTATCAGAGTAGGCTACATCGGTTTTATATCGTGTGATGAAGTGTAGTCATTTTGACTCTTACAGCTAATGTGAATGTGTGGACTGTGGCCATGGATTCGGGTCCACGGACAGTTAGACAATTAAACTGAACGAAAGCATATTTGCCTACAATTCTTTCCAATTGTATGTTACCAGTCTGAAGGTGGGAGTGTTGGTTTGGTAGCATATTCATAATATGAGGGAGTAGAATGTAATGTTGGTTCAAAAACAGTTAATAAAACAAATATCATTGAATCAGGCACCCGCGTGTTACAAAGTTAGAGGTTATTTCGCTTAAATTCAATTTTAATGGAACGTAACAGTTTAAAAATCGCAAATTTTCCGTAACAATGGCTATGTAAATCGAGCGACGAAATCGCTGAAAGTGGAGTCAGAAAGCATTCAAACTCAATGAAGACTTATATTTAAAAAGAACGAAGAAAGTTTCTTTATGAAAAGCAAAGTGACTCCGCTAAGGACTTGATTCAACTATGATATATGATTTGATAATATAAGAGTTTTGTTACCGCGGCGAATGGTTCGTGTTTTGATGTGATCTACGACTAGATATATGAAATGTTACAAACAAAAGCGTCCTCTGTACATTGTTTCAGCGTAAGCAAATAACATTGTTTGGCGTAGCACTTCCGGCGCCAGGCGACTGTTTAACAACGAGACGGAACACGGTGTACTCGGATTGCGAATGTATATTATTTGCCTCGACGCAATCTGTTACGTGTACCAATAAATCCTATTCCGTTTCACCACGTCACAGCGGATATTGCACTTTCTTCCTGTATAAATTTCGATATTCGCTTCTGCTCCAAGGTAATGCCGTTTCCATACAAAATTGTTAAACACGCGCACGTGTTGCAAAGTGAACCATTGCCATTGCGGCGTTGCGGACAGTAACAAGTACAGCTATAACAATAACTTTCGGTCAATAAACACAATGGTACATTTTTGGTGGAGAGCATGGCCTAATTTCACTAAAAACGTATTTGGATCGCCGCCAAATTATTCACCTAGTTTCTTTATCGACTTTTATGAAAATAGATATTCGATTTCATCTCCAATATTACTGTAGTTGGTACAGATGAAAAGCTCGTGAATATGCGACAGTTACCAATGAGTGCTCGTTGCTACAAATAAACTGAGACATTGCAATATTTTCGATAAGGTCCGTGAACTTGAACGTTTCTCCTTAACGTTTTGTTGGTTGTTTGCTGCGGATCGCTCACGGACCTCGACGGATGTATTGGTGTCACGGGACCGAAATAATGTGCTAAATCAATAACTGCCTGGTTTGTGAAAGCGACCGTTGCTTAACGATTTCACTTAAATAATTTTTGGAATACACGATAAGTAAGAAAAAAATCGAAGTACTAGCTAAACGGATTGACAAGGTTAGATTTAAACCAATAACTAAGTCTAAAAAATATTCTGATAATTTAATATATAGCTATACAATTGCATGCTAGGTTATAAATACTACTAGAACGCAACCGTTAAACTTATGTCATTCTCCTATTAGTGGTGAAGGTGTATTAGAGTTAGCAGTGGACTGCATCACTGTTATTGGCATTGGTTAACTATCAATTTTGTACATTACGCGTCATTTTAGCAGTGTCCGCGTAGAGTCCGATTGGTTGGTGACGACCAACCTCAACGTATTGAGTGTGTTAACAGGATTGTGTCAATTTACCCTTTACAAATTGGAACCCTTCGCTGTAAAATGTGTTTTTGCAATGGTCCCTATACGGCAATAATTAGGTAGTCAAACGTCTTTAATAAATTCATCACGTGAACGTTAAATTCTAAAGTAGCGAGGGCCTTCAAGATGTGTTATGCAAGCCATATCGGCGGGGGCGACTCGTGAATCCTCTCATAAATTATTATCTGGAAGTATGATAGCGCGTGCTGTGTCATGACTTCACCGTACCAGTTTAAGAGACCGGCGAGGTGGGAAGATAGTCCAAGTGCCATGTCGTACAAAAACGGCGCGCTGTTTCATCAGACCCATGTTATTTTCATGTGTTTAATTATATCTATTTATGCTGCATCGACGACAGGTAAGCTATAGTGTTTTTCATCAAAATCCCTTCAATCACTGTTTGATTCAATAAATGCATGTTCAATTCCAGTGTGGTGCAATCCAATCGTCAAGAGTCCACATTCACCCCCTTGCATCTATCCTATTTTTTACTTTATTTAACTTTGCAAGTTAGTTCGTTAGACAGTTGGTTTGCATGAAATTTTCTAAGCTCCGTGTGACCCACAACCCAGTTAATGGATTGTTTAGTAATATTTTTTGGAAAATTAAAAATATATTGTTCTTGTCAAGAGGATATAAATCATTTTATATGACTACAACCGCTACCACTTCATCTTCTAATAACTCAAAATGTTGTTTTCCGTGATCATTAATATCTGTCATCTACATATATATATATATATATATATATATATATATATATATATATATATATATGTATGTATATATATACAGTTGTACATGAACGGGTGGTACAAATTATTTCTGGATGATAACCTGTCGATAGTTGATCATAAGAATTTGTACATAGTACCTATTTTAATTGATATTAAAAAATTTAAAAGCTTTTTTATTTTTCTATTCATTATTACTATGTACTAGTATGCCGCGAGCTATAGATGACGATGCACTAGTATTTATATGAAGATTTTTATTATTAAACAGTATTCGGTCGGACAACGTGTGTGATGTTAATTAGGTTGTATGTTGTTTCAAACAAGTTTCCAGTTAATTTTCCAGCGCCATTAACAAATTTGATTAAAACTGTAAAGGATGAAACTTCGTGTCCAAATACAATTGCAATTAATCCAAAATAAATTATTTCTCCATAGAGCGCCGTTCCGCGACTCCCAGCGACTGCCTCCCTCACGCTAATCCTGACATAACATCCAATTAATCGTTACAAGGAGCCCCTGTCATCGCGAGAACACTTGACAGATTTCGAGCTTATTTAAAATATAACATGAAACATACTCTATTAATTACATGCCTTGTTAAAAATTCATACCCTTTGATCATGTTTAATGTACACCAGCCAGTCGACTAAAATTCAATATTTTTACTTTTTAATTTTAAATGGGTGGAAAGTGTCCATTGTCGGAGACCGTTAAGGTAGGTACCACTGCACCACCAATTACAGCCGAAAAATAGTAGTGGACAAAGATCACTGTGTTCCGCTTTGAACTGCGCTGTAGCTAGTGAAATTACTGGGGTAAGGAGACTTAATGTCCTGTGTAAAGGCGATGTGCACAACGTGTTGCTGCGTTATTATCTTAACAAGCGGCACGTACTTACAGGTAACGACCGTTGTCAGTTTGTAGCGTCGGTGCAATATTATGTAAAGGGTGAAATATTATTTAAAAAGTTTATCCACGGAGCACAGATGCTTTCCCCTCGGCGACAGCAGCTGCGCTGTGCTCCGTGTTTTTATAACTTTTAAGTGTATTACGGACATACAACAAAGGAACAAAACAATAATCAATGTGTGTCAGAGGCGCAAGTTGTGTATGGCTGTTGGCCTTATTTAATTAGAGGTATAAAGAGATAAGGGCGCAATTGTGAACACTGTCGGTTAATAAAAGCATCCGTTGATCAGCATGGAAGTATCGCGACAATTTTTTTTCAAATATCCAAATTATAAGGTAAGAAAGAAAAATTGGTAAAGTTACCCAATAAATTTGGGAAATTGACAAAAACTAAAAGTTCCCTTCACAGCGGCGATCTTTCGCCCATTGTTTTTCACAAATTTACAAAACGTCCAAACTCAGTAACTCTCCTTTTCCTCATCTCGGCTAATTGCTGTCGGTAATCGGTGTCGGTACATCATACATTAATATATATTATCCAATTGAAATACCAACAACAGTTGTAACAGTTGCAACGCAACGCCAAAGCGTATTTGTTGTTGGCAATTCGGTGAATTTGAATTTTGCAAAGGATTTACAATCCTTTGTTCTCGAGCTGGTTGTGATAACGTGACCAGTGACGTCACCGGCCGAATTAAATTTTAGTAAAAAGCAACACAACAACACAGGCTATGCAAATTTATGTTAAAACGTACCTGCGCACATTATTTTATCTAATTTAGAAAGTACTCTCTTTATGCGCTTGGAAAATAACAAATGTTTGCCTGTATTGAAAATGTAGAGCAATCTCTTTCATTTCTAAACGTCATCCGGTTTAATCGAATCAGTTAACATGAAAACTCGTCCGATCAAAATGTTATATTTATTTTATACACAGTTTTATAGGTTAGTGGCAAAATAAAAGTAGACTTCTGTCGGAATTTAACTATGTTAAGTAAAAACTTTATACTTGCAATATTCATTTAGACAGGCGTAATAGATATTACAAAATGAAACTATATAAAGTGAAAAAAAAAACAGCTCAGTTATGAAATTTTTGAAGTTTAATATAAAAGTACTCGCTAATTAAAACCGGAGAGCTAATGAACGAGCGGTTGGGTGGTTTGAAGATTATATTTTTTTTAATAATTTTAATGAGCTTCAGTTAAGATACTTCTAGAATGTAGAAAGTTTGTGTTTACTGCTCACGCCAATGTTGTGGTATATACGACATCATCTATCAATCAATCATCAGCCGATAGACAGACGTCCACTGTTGGACATAGGCTCTCCCTAAAAATCTCAAAATGCATGGGCAGGTGAGGTGGGCTGGGTTTGTTCCTGTGAGTTGTTATGCGCAACCCTTTCACTCCCACCCCACTGTAAGTAGATAGCTACAAGTATTTAAAAATTTTTCTTCTCGCAATTTATAATAAATATCATAAATACTGTGTATATTAGATTTGTCTCATATTACGCTTATTATTTTTCACGAGCTTACAGGCCCGTAAATAATTTCATAATAAAAATTACCGCACTCGAGGAACTCGTGCACAATTTTTATATTATTTAAAATTGCCAACAGTTGTTGGTCTTTAGGCTGGTTGCCGGTGAAACATTTCGTTTGTTTCACACAATTATTATCTGTTTATTGCGTAAAATTAAATTTGCTTATCATCATGACAGCCGACAGACGTCCGTCCACTGCTGGACATCGGCCTCTCGCAAAGATCTCCACATCGACCAATACTGCGCTGCCCAAATCCACCTGCTTCCCGCAAACAAAAAAGTTTGATAGAGCAATTAAATTATGCTTTTATAAATTGTTCTAACTTATAATACGTTCGTTGTTAATTCAAAGTTACTGCTTGTTATTATCCATCGAAACCAATGTACACAATGTACACTATATATAGTATAAGGTGATGTTAGTTAGGATATTTACAAAGTAAAACAAATAAACCCACAGTAATGTACACCCTGCGAAGAAACCATCGTCTACTTGAGAGAGCTATCACCAATTAACAATGTGTATAAGCTTAAATAGTATGCCGAAAAGGAAATCAGTGGATTACAAGTGTACCAGGAACAGTTCCATTCAAACAAAATTACATTCAATAACGAATAAAACCATTTACATGGCATAGGTACACAGAAATTATCAGATTTTTAAACATTATTATCACTATAATGATGATAACTTAGCTTACTAATATTCATGCAGCATAACAACATATGCGCGTGGGCGTATATCGCTTACATGAAATTGATTTCAAGTTTTAACCCATTTTACATAAAAGATAATCTAATCACTAAGTTGTAGATAAAGTAATGGTTATTACCCGCCCGCTTTGCACAGCCACCCCCGCACCGTTCTTAGCTGATCTACACTCGGTAAAAGAAATATCCCTACTAAATGACAAGTCTGTAGGCCTTATGGTTGCGGAGATATCGTGATGAGTATACATATACACACACACATACACACACACACACATATATATATATATATATATATATATATATATATGTACAGTGGAGTAGTTGTTTTTCGTATAATAAACAGGCGTTTTGTTTAATGAAATGGCGTACTGAAAGATCAATCGTTCGGTAAGGCTTCACTTGATTATAATCAACCGGTTGACGAGAACGATTTACATCTCGTGTAGTTTTTTTTAATACCTTTTCATGAATCAATCTTAGCAATAAAGGTTCATACTAACCAAAACATACTGTTAGGTTTTTTGCAATTCTGTTCTTAATAATAATTAATATCACACAAATATAATTTGTATATCTTACGATTATGATTTTCTTAAACATCATCGCTTAGTATCGATATTGTTTAAGAAGTAAGGAAGTAATCTGTTATCATGCGTTGCGATTACATATTTTCCGTCTTAAGTCGGTTAACTCTTCATCTTGATTTTCTAATGAAGTGAATGTCAAGTGATATAGAGGCGGAAGCGTTTTCATGCAAAACAATTCAGCTGTAATACCTCGACCGAAACTGCTTTCGTGAAGAGATTCACTACGAGTGGGTGGTAGCTTAACCGCCAGATTAAGAAAAGTCCAAATGTCAATTAAACTTCATACAGCAAATTATCAGCCGCTACTACACGAAGATACTTGTATAATATCTATGTTTACGGCAGTTTGGAAAATTTACGTATATGTATATATCGCTCTTTTTATTTGACGAAACGACGAGACTAGAAAGACGTTAACCTGACACGTTTGCTCATAACAACGTCACATCTGTTAGAATGATACACACAACACCACATTGTGCTAGTCGCCTTCAGACATGAGATGTTAAGTCTTTTACACTACTTTCAACATCCATCAAATCGGAATAATGTTCGGTTTGCACAGACCTGTTAAAAAAAGAGGCTGCAAATAAACTTAAAAACTATCCCCTAATATTGGGTAATTTTTTTACTAAAGGCTATTGAATAAATACGGAATAGAAAAAGTGTCCGTTATTGGTACTGACCGCTACAACAGGAATAGGAGCTGCGATGTGTGACTGTGCACTGAATGTTGGAAAATAATAGTTAAAGGATAATATGTTATGTTTATAAAAAGATTGTATTTGCTCATCAGAATACGGATTCCGTTGTGTGAAATGCTTTAATATATAAAAGATTCCTTTCGGAGTAGGAATATGTACTCCGATATAGTAATGTTCGTCACAGAATCGGATTTTACTACCGCTCCACTGTATACATAATTTCTTGACAAATATGTCTCGTATGTGCACCAGCGTGTGTGTGTCGCACCAGCAAATAGTAGAAATCGGATGCTGTGCAAATGCTCGCTGAATTTCTGTAAAATGTCGGTATGAAAAGTCCCGGTAGGTCAAACGTGCGAGACTATTGAAAACGCAGAGTATTCCTGCTATGTGTGTGAATTTGCAGCTTAGAATTTGTCCTTCACCTCATGAAATATTATATTATATGAAAGTTACACATTTACATATTATATTTCAAATTTACGTTTGTTATCCGTTTTTATATATAGACATGTGTGCGATACATAATTCTATATCAGACTGTTCATATACTATAAAATTTCATTTAAATATGTGTTATTAAAGAAATTTTCATTCTATTTACTAATTTTCGATCTGAACTACAAGATAACTAATATAACAGGTCTAAGTTAGACTAAGTACTAGTGAATGGTTTAGTGGGAAAGCTTAACGAGGCAATTATAATAGACATTGTCATGTGAAATAATGTAAATACAAACATCTCTCAGTATATTTGTAGTCAACAATAAATTTAAGTGTTCCTAACAACATTTATTTATATATATATATTAACCGACAAAATATGAATTTTTGCTTCAGTATATAAAATAATATACGTATGTCACATAACTTGTGTGTGTGTGTGTGTGTGTATTATGGAAGTTTTCATATGTACTCCGCGACGAATGCGAGGACTAACATATTTTTCCATTAAATTCATTTCATTGTGTAAAAATGTTCACGAACACGTTTTCAAAAGAAACAGAATCAAGCCTGAATCAAGCCTGCTCGCTTGTCACAGCCGTTTTGAATTTATCACGATCGACATTTGATTGTTGTCATAAACCTTACATACGCAATCAAATTTATTTAAATAATGGAAAAGTTACAATAAATTAGTAACAACAAAAACGGACAACTATAAAGATGTTTAAGATACATTCATTTATTTTCATATTCTGTAATCAATAACTTATGTGAAATACTTAGAGATTAGAAGCTTTTACGAAATTAATTTTTTTTATCGCAGAGTCGTCGCTGACTTAACGCTGCTTTATAGTAATAAAGAATTTCAAAAAGAAAAGGTTAAAGAAGTTAAAAAATCTTGCCTTTTTTTTAGAGGAAAATCTTTTTAAAGAATTTTAATCAGAGGCAAATAAAAGATAATGTCGGGCTGTTGTTAAATCCCACAGCATCCTTCTGCACGTTCCGGGTCGGAACTACGTAAATGATCCGTACCTGAAGACATAATTCCACAAACATTGCATGTTAAATGAAAAATTGTTGAATTACATGAATACAGAAGGGTTTTGTAGCTCGCTGGCCTAATGGTTAGAGCGTGCGGCCTTCAATCCGAAGGTCGCGGGTTCGAATCTCGGCATGTACCAATGACTTTAATATTTAAGTTATGTACATTTGTGAATTTTAGTAACAACAGCGATTTACAAAAGGGGAAAAAAAAAAAAAAATCCCCAAAGTGTCCCAAAAAAAAAAAAGAGGGTTGATGTCAGGCAGGCGGCCGGTCGTAAAAAGTTTAGCCAAAACTATTTACAACATGTTCGGTAATGAAGAACATGTTGTGCCGACCCTACATAAAGTGGGACCAGGGCAGGAGAAAGAAGAAGAAGGGTTTTGTAACTGCAATATATTATATACTCCGGCACGATGCACGAAGCTTTGACAACAACGGAATCTTTTAATAAAAGATCCATACACATGGTTGAAAGGAAATACCTTTCCGAAATATCAACAATATAGTATCGAATTAATTTTGTAACTCGCGTGTATTATTCTATGTATAAATATTATAAACCTATATTAAATTATATCCGCCTGCAAAAATAAGACTTAAACTTCACTGTTTAGATGTTTGCTCATAAATATGATACAGGCGTTTCTAGAAACAAATAATGTATACTTGTTTAACTACTCGCAACTGTAGTTGATTCGTTTATATTTATAATAAAAATTTGCATATTGCTATAACAGAAGATTAGAAATGAGAAGTGGTGCATTTTTGCTATTAACTAGTGGGGGTAGATAATAAGCCATGACTCTTTGTGTGTGAGAGAAGGCCTCGAGTTCAATAGTAGAAACAATAAAAAGGCTCTTAAATTTTTTTGTTTGCAAAAGCTGGCTTTTTTACCTTATTCAAAGTGCACTTAATACTAGTGGCGAGTTCAAACCGGAGGGCGTATTGTAAAAAAAAAATAGTGAAAGTTCTCATCATCTCAACCTTGCTTTATTAAAAAAAAATAAGTTAGTTAACGCTGTTATGAAAGCTGTTTATTGTTTTAGCACGGCAACAGTTCAATCATCTGCTTCTCAAAGAGTGGGCGAACCACTTGACCTGTTTCTCCAGAATTGTTCAAAATGAAATAGCAAATTTCGGTCGAAATGCAGATTTATCTATCTACTAGATGATCTATGTTTTATTGCAGTGCATATAATTAAATATATAAATGAGTCATCAGTGTGGGAGCTGTACTAAAGATTACGAGATAACGATTAAGCTATTATGAAAGCTGTCAATCCTATTTTAAGACATTGTATGTTACGGGTTATTATATATGTATATTTGTTCATGTATTGTATCATATATCATATCATGTATTCTATTATATGTGTTATATTACGGTTGATAATAAGTTCATGTATTGTGTTATGGTATAACACAAATGAGTGCATTTAATGTCTCACCAATAAACAGCTTGTCATTTTGGCTCATTATATTATTTTGTTCATGTGTTATTTAAATACATAAACAGATAAAAAAAATAAAAAAAAACAATTAGACTGGGATTAACGGTACCACCACCACATGCTACAACCATCGTCACATTATTAGGCACCTTTACGACTAAAGAGTGTGAGCTATTCTGTTGAACTTTCTTGCTGGAGGTATTCGTTACTAACGTATAGCTTACTTCCGGCGTTGAATAAGTAGTTAGAAAACTTTATTATGTCCCGATTTAAAGGGCGTTTAGTTAAGTTACTGAAGTATCGTGACTTACATCGTATGCCGTAGGCGATGGGCACAATGTGACAATGTTACGTTTTACATCACTTGAACATCCTGTTGTCTTATTTCACTATATAAGAGAGCATTAGTAATTAACGTTAATAAAATAAACTCTTTATATTTCTGTTCTGTATCTGAGGGGTTCGTTTATCTCAACAAGGAATAACTTAAATACCATCGTTACGCAACTTATTATAACGTGAACGATATCATTGATAGTGTGTGGGTGTGTGTCCTCGAAGCCGTTTTTGTTTACGGCGACTGGTTCAGTTATTTCCACTAACTGACACAGTACAATGCGCAGGATATATTAAGGTACACTCGTCCTTACTCTTCTGACCCCAGTGGAACGGCAAACTTTGCTTCTGCGGGGATGACAGGGTTATGTGGAACTTCTACCAATTAAAACTCCCTCGGTGGTTGCTCTCAATGCATTAGGCGGGGCTCCGGCATTTCCTGCGGAAGGCACCGGTGCCTTCCTGCACTCTGGCTAAAACATACCACGGAAGGACAAGGCCCTCTTTAGCACCCACACTGTGCTACGACAAATGCAATACCACCATGCTTTTGCCGTCTTCCTAAGGCTCGCTTATTGAGCTCTGAGGGCCCCCACGGTCAAAGCTCACGAACCCGAGGACCCTTTTAATCGTCTTGTACGACAGGCAGGGAATACCTTAGTCCTATCTCTATAAATTGTTTTCAATATAGTTATTTAACAGCACATGTTGTGCCAGTTTCGCCATGTCCCATCATCACGAGATACGTAACATCTCAGATTCACGAACGAAAGTAAATATAAATATATATCTCGTTTTGCACAAAATATGAACTCGTATCGCGTTGGGGTAAAAATTGTTTTTACGGAAAGGTTATCGATTTTTCCACCCCTATTTATTTTCCGCTTCGTTTTAAAACTGCGTTAAGTTTAAAACGCGTCAAGTTCTTTATCACAGGTGACAGGTATGGGCTTGCAATATTTAATACCGCTGCCGTGTACCGAATTTATTTTTCAGCGGTTATATTCATGTAAAATATAACAAAACTAACTTTATGTTTACAACAGGGTAGGGGGTTGTGATTTTAGTACGACGTCGAGGTCTTTTTATCTTTCACAGGTGTTTAAATTGGAAACTTTCATGAAAGTCCTGTTTTTGCAACATTGTTTCATTTTATCATTACAACCTAATTGCTGTTCATTGTTCAATATAGATATATACAATAAGCGAGGTGTTTTCTATATCCCTCCCCAACCAGGTTCCCACCTTGCCGTGACGATGGGGCTCAGTAGCCGTGGCTTGGTCATCCACGGTGAAGCTAAGAGGAACCTACCCGGCCTATCCGGGAGGTAGGGCCGGTCCGAGGCGACCGCTCCAGGTGGGCTCTGTGAGCTCACCTCGAATGTTTGCCGGTGGGCTGCAGGGGCAGGTTTATACCGGAACGGCGGAACCCAAGACCAGATCGAAGACCAGAAGTCGGGAGAGTATTCTCTCGTGGCTCCCATGGCCTCTGGGTGACGAATTGAGAGATCCGTTGCTCAGTTGATTATAAGAAGCCAAGAGGAGGGACCGCTGTATGTTCCAGCGTGCCCTTGCAAAAGTGGAATGGAAGGGTTCTTCTCTCCCAAGGTGTTGCTGCATGATGCAGCCAGCGCTAGCGGGGTCGCGGAGGTGTGCGAGAGCATTCCCGTGACCCTGCCAAGCGACGAGATGGAACATCGTGGAAGGTTTTAGTCGGTGCAAGTCCGACATAACCTGTGTTTGCCCTGGCGAGGGCAGGTATGTGAAGGCATTTCCCCCCACGTAAACATCCAGGTTCATTCTGATTACTTTCTCTGTTATATGTCCTGCATCCCTCCGCATATTCTCTCTGCTCCGCGACGCTTTCAATGAATATATCAGATAAATTTCAAGTCTAATTTTGTATTAGCTGCAAAGCGGGCTGGGAACAGCTAGTTATGTGATAACAATACAAAAAACAATCTAATAGAATAAGAAGATTTGTTTAATATTATAAAAAGACTTTCATTCCGTCTTTTCATCAATATCCACTTCAATATTCCTTTTCTTCTTCTCCTCGGTATTGAAAAATCGATACCGAGCATTGTCTTCGTTCTCCGTAGTATCGGATTTGCACAACGAAGCGTCCTAGGTGGATATACGTGTAACAAGTAAGTGATGGTGGTTTAAAAAAAAAAGTTACCCTTTACAATCAAATTATAAAGCGACAAACTATTGCTGAACATGCGATAGTTGAATCTAACATCCTTGATTGTATATGTAAAACATGTTCAACGAAGGGTGTACGTAGGTCCTGACGCTGATTATGGTATTTGGTTGTACGTGGGTATAAAATATTTGCGTGCAGATGGCAGCTCGATTGTAACTCAACGAGGGGGAAAGCCCACAATATAAGTCGCTTTACTGATGTTTTATTCAAAAAAACAGGCAGCCATGTCGACAATTGTTTGAGCATCGATTTGAAATTCTCACCGTACCACACCAATTTCATTTGACTGGTGCACCGTGCAATGGTTACTGCACGTCCACACTAAGGCTTTTGTAGAATCATCGCGGTAAACTGTATCACTATCAAAAGGCGACTTCAGGATCGAATCGCAGATCCAGCTGATAAGCGAACGACACATCAGCCGTTACAGAATTTGTACTCATATATATATATATATATACACCACTATTTGATCTTATAGTAAACAATGATTTATTTATACTTAGTTACTATAAAAAAGAGATTTGTTAGAAAAGCACAGAGTATAATACTCGTATATATATATATATATATATACACACACATATATATATATTTTCTAACAAATCTCTTTTTTATAGTAACTAAGTATAAATAAATCATTGTTTCCTATAAGATCAAATAGTGGTATACGTAGCAGCAACCTGATATGGAATTGTTAAACGGGAAATGCTTGCGGATTATATTATGAATGAATGTTGCATTGCTACGGTCTCTGCATCAAGCGAGTATCTGCATCCGGGTCAAAATGGTTGCTCATTATATTCTACATCATATCTACATGCTGACTTATTGCCATCATTATCGTTCTTAGTTAATTATTAAATGTGATAATTACAAGGCAGGTACGTGCTGCAACTCCCATTCCTGCTGTTAATCAGCATTGTGTAAACATTAACTGTGTTCCGCTTTGAAGAGCGTTGTAGCTAGCTAGTGAAATTACTGGAGATAGGAAGATTGAAATTCTTGTGTCTCAAAGCAAGGAATGACAGTTGTATACAGCGTCGATCATTCTAACTTGTTGTGGACAACTTTATCATTGAATAAGAAACAATAGATCGTATAATTTGTCACTTAGTGTACCCCTTGCTTTATACTCGTGCAGTGTGTTACATGCAGCTGCACAAATTTTTGCAGTTAGCAGCATTTCAACCTAGAAGTCTTTTATACAATTCAGTATACTGAAGTTAGTGCGAGCACTCTTTACTATCCATCAGAAATCGCGTGTTAGCGCGTTGTCGACAAAAAATGGCGTGAAGATATAAATGTTAAACCTGTTTCAGTGCTCTTTGGTTCGAAGGTAAAAAATAAGGGTCGATAAGCTTATGAGTCACTTAATAATACGGAACGATCCGTTCATTAACTGAATTACAAGGGAGTGGCTCTGATGGGCGTGATAAATCTTCGTAACTGCAATTTGTCGCTTCCGCTTTATTTATTCACATTAATTTACCCTTAATACTTTATTTTTTTACGTCAATCTTCTGGGGTAGAGCCGATATCACGGAAGTACAAATAAAATTAACGGAAATAGTATATGAACTGAAGGACAAAAAGCCTTCATATATTACTATCAATATTCATATTATTTGCAAGTACTAACAACAGATTTATCTTCTCTTTAAAGAAGAAAGCCGAGACCATTTATCTACCGCAGTGTTCACGTCGCTTCTGGCGTATAGTGCATATCTAAAAAATTCAATGGAACATCGTCTTCCTCATGATGTTTTCTTTAATCAGAAGCTCAAGCACGCAGCCAGAGCCTCGTTAGTGATGTGATTAGCAGGGTGCACCGCGAGTAGGTGAGGTTGGCTTGGGTCCCGTGTGTTGTGGTGTGGGACTTACATCAAGTAAAATTCCTTAATCACAGCGCATATTGGACCTAAACGATCTCTAGTTTTTTACTTAACCATTGAATACAACTGGGAGCAGGAAGCATATACTTATATTTTTTTCTAGTAGACACAGGAATAGAGGTATTACGGACTCTCGCACAGAAGAAGAGAACACGATTTTTGATGCCGTAGGATATCCTTCAGATCTCATAACGCACTGAACGTGTTAACAAACCTCTTTCTTTCATCCGGTAATTGTTGTTTAATTAAATTGTGTACAAAAATATATTTAATTATAGCTGAGCGGCATAGCCGGGAGGCTGTAATGGAGTAGCGTACTCCATTCGGACGGTGAATGCCGCCGCACTAGTTGGTGGCTGTATTCTCTATGTTTGTGTTGCTTTAGGCGCAGCCTGAATGGCGTACCCCATCACACGTTGACGTCCCATCTTTTCAACTTTAATAACTTTATTCAGCTCTCTGAGCGCCGATTACGGGGTGCATTCGTGCAATGCTGCGCCGTAATAGAATTTATACAACAGTTTAAATCACCACGTAACGCCAACGCGAGAGGACCCTCGCATAAAATGAAATCAGCCACTCGCCTCACTCCGGGTTTTCACTAACCGGAAATTATTCTATGAAATCGCTCGTGTATATTTGAATTTTGTATTTTGAAGCAACTGACTTAATTAATGCTGTTGTGTAATGTCTTATAGGTAAGTATATATAATATATTAAACACTATACGATAATGTGCTCGTCACTTCAAGACAAAAGATGTTAAACTTCGTTGCCTTAATAACTACAACTGTCTTTAAACCGGAACACAGTAAAGTTAGCTAATAGTTACACTATTGTTTGCCGGTTTCCGTAGGAGCTGTGCTGGTACCTACCTACACCGTCTCCGGCAATAGAAACTTAATACTAATGACAAATTTTCGTATCCGCATACATATCTGCAAACCAGTAGTTGGCAAGTTTGAAGATGATCTCTTTGTAAGAGAAGACGTACATTGGTATACGAGCTCCGTATATATCCCATCTATTGAGGAGGCTTATATGAGATTTACATGTGTTCAAATATATTGTGAATTATGCTTTTTTATTATTTTCTTTTAATACTATGCGTACTAAAACATTTCTCTTTACCATAAGTTAACAAGTAGATAATACCCCTGAACATGAGTTCAGTTTTCTATGTTTTTATTCCGAAGACTGGTGAAAAATCCTTATATAAGGACCTGCCGCAATAGAGGACCGGCAACCGCAAATAATAATTAAATACTGTTCGCTTCATTACTAAACGCCGTTTACAGTTGACTTAACTGCACACCCATCCCTGGTTCATTTTTCCATTCATGTAAAAAGCAATTCAGTGCCTGATCAAAGCACGACTGCTCGGTGTATTCAAGTAAGCGGGATTACATTCATCAAGCAAAGCAAGCTAACCTAAAAACATCTTTACACCACCCTTTTAGAAACTGGTGAAATAGTACTAACACAACGGTTCAATTTCTACCATCAGTTCAAAGTCTGGAACGTCAAAGGCAAAAGTACTGTCAATTTACTTACAGTACACAATTCGGTTTTTTATTTTTTTTTTAATAGAAATATTGCTTCCGCATAACGATCATAAACTGGTAAACTTCCGGAATAAATTTTTTTTGCACTATGGTTTTTGATGATTCATGTTAAATCATCTAAGTTTGATTGTCTCCTAGTTTTATTGTAGGTTGATCCCTCCCTCTAGACATAGCCTAGACTCATTCCATTACAATGCTCTCTCATTTCTGTTCCTGCAGTACATATAATATGGTACTGTGTAAATATCCCAACTGGGTTTTGTTTATTAGGCGTATTATACACACCTTTATACGAGTAAAAGTTGACTGAGGTGTCGTCGTTAAGTTGTACAATAATGTATTAAAAAAGTAACAATCAACATGTTTTCAAAAGCAACCTGTTAATTAATTTGCAATGGTCAATAACCGTTACCTGGACGTAGGTGAAGGTGTATATACAGTGTATTCACAAGAATAACTCCCCCCGTCCCCCACATTAGCTGACCATGAATTGCCAACACGCAACGACTATACACTTTAATAAAAATAAAATCCGACCAAGGGTTGGGTTTAATTGCCTTCTTAATTCACCTGAAGCACGAGAAGTTGATTTTATACATTCTCATTCAATTACCACTGTGCGTCATACGTGTGCCTCTACTGGAGTACACTTATTACGGTTCACGTAACATATATATATATATATACAACTACACATATACACATTTAAAGATGCGTCCAAACACTGTTACTGCCCCCACACACACACACACATATATATATATATATATATATATATATATATATATATATATATATATATATATATATATATATATATTGTACACGTATTTTTCAGCAGTATTCTATACTGTAAGCAAAATTCATATCATACAAGTGTTACGTGCAAATATATATATATATATATATATAATGAACGTATCGACACGGCAACTTGAGCATTCGACGCGGAATGATCTGTAGTGGTTAAAAGCAAATGTTTTTTTTTTTACTTTTATAGATCCTTCATCATTTTATTTCTGAGTTTTATAAATTTTTTCATTTGGTGTTATCTATATGGTTGCTATAGCAATGGTTGGTACAGAGAGCCATTCGCGGTTGCGGTTGCTCTCAAAGAATATTTCCGACGAATATCTCACTCACTCAAACAACACGATATCTCAGGAACCATAAGGCCTAGAAACTCGAAATTAGACAGAAATAATATTTTTACCAAGTATAGGTCAGATATAAACGGATTTTACAAAACTCTCTCCTCAATAGTAGTTGCGAGTGTTATGATCAGCAAAGCAGGCGGGCAGCGGCTAGTACAAATAAAACACCTAATTTCTGGAGAAATCGAGCAAAACAAAACAAACACACACTCGTCTCCTCTAGACGAAATGAGTATCATTTCTATTCTCTAGACGAAATTAGTATCATTTAAAGTAATATTCAGACAAGATAAGAATAGAACTTTATGAAGTAGATTACCATCAAACTCCAAAGCTCCAAGAACATGTTAATGAATACGTAATAAGTCTTCAAAGGGGACATAATGAACCACGTCGAGACGATGTTACTGTTCATTGATAAAGATATAATCTGTTCACGTATTTTTTTCATTCTACTGATAAGCCGAAGATGAAGTCCGTCTAATAGTAAGTTATAACCGTTTCTTTAACAATATGGCGTTAGTTAGAATATTTAGACTGCAACACACTATGAACCTCGTCTTGATACAAGCTCACCTTCAGTATAAAGTGAGAGAGTGTGAGAAACTGGAAATACAGCTTCTTGCAAAGCTCTCTATAGCGGAATAATAATGTCTGCATTGCGGTGTCAGGGTAATAACAGGTGCTGTCTTGGTACTAATTTGTCTAAATCTATATAAGAGCTCTACTCAGAAGTCAACGGCGCCAGATAAGACTTGTCGCTTCGAAACAAGGTGAGTAATTACATTAATTAGTAATACTAAGTAAAAGAAAGTTTTTAATAGCAAAATATAAGTTTCCTCTGGCTAAATATAAAGTGGTGACGGTCACTGGTGGAGCTTTTGTATTTTCACTAGATTTATAAGGTACTCGTTAAGGAACTTAAACAGATAAAATATCGAACAGGAACAGGCAGGAAATATTCGAAAGGCTACAAAGGGAAATACACATTAATAAATTAATATTAATCGAGCTCGGAATGGAGGAAATAATGCTCGTACGTTAGACTAACGCGCCCTGCCTGTGACATTAGTAAAAGCCGTTTCGCACCCCCAATAAGTATAAAAAGATGTAATTCGCGTTCCATCTTCAGGATAAATAAGACGAAACAGAAATCGGTGGCGGAAATTAAAATGTCGCTTACAAACGTCTGTGTAGCACTTCCGTTAAATTTTAGTTACGCAGCGTCTGTAAACATCGGCTGAAGCTCCCGGCGACGGTCTCTAACGAGGAACTTCAAAAGTGAGCTGAGAAATAAATATGGTATAATCCTCACCACTTATACTTTAGTTATATCTGAAGCGTCTAACGTATTCAGGGCTCGATTCTATTAAAAGAAATATCATTCTAAGTATCAATTAATACGGGTGTTACGTCCACTCGTTAATGTCACATCACTAGTGGATGGATTACCGTCGGCACAACACTACATCACATCCTCACTTTTCATAGTCGTTGTGGGTGATAAAGGCGACACAGACGGTCATTCCATTGCACGGCCTCGGCGGAGAAGCAGGTGGTGAAATGTGCTTACCATACAGTTATCATAAAGTATTGCAAAAGCTATGTGTACTTAAGTAGATGTAAAGTAAGACGCTCTGGGGCTATTACCAAGACTTTGTTTGTTCAACTGAGCAACGGGTCGAGAAGGGAGTTTTACCTGATGGTAGATGATACACTGCAATACGTATAAGATCTAAGATGTTACAGCTCCGTACTGGCGCCCTTCAAACAAACACACAATAGTGTTTGCAAATTATTGTTTTTCGACAGCGTTAGGTCCTATAATAGTATCTATCTAACTAGACGATATCCGGTAATAGATATATATATATAAATTATATATATATATATATATATATAAATTATGTATACATATATAAATATGTGGGGAGCCACCAACAAAACGTTAATTTAATTTTACGTTTGCGTATACGTTACATAAGAATTATACAACGAACAAGCGTAAAGCGGCACTAAAACTAAACGCTGGAACAGATGAGCTGGTAACCGTGCATACGTCGGAGATGTGCAGGTACCACTGGCGTGTTCGTTGGAGTGGTGCATCCTCCGCTAATGCGCGCCGGTGCAGCACGCCATGCCTTTATATGGTGTGCGATTTGCACGGCATCCCACGCAGCTTGGCACTGCTGTACGACAGTCTCACTCGAGTATGAGTGTTAATATTTTATCAATATAAGTGGGTCCCATACAAATACATACAGATACAAAATTTAGTTTTGTTTATTAGTACAATTATATTATTAAAAAGGTGGCTTCTATATAAATAACGTTTATAAATGTAATAGATATATATATAGTTAATGTTATTTGAGTCCATGAACATCATCATCATAATCTCAAACGAAAGACGTCCACTGCTGGACTTAAGATTAGTATGGACTAGATCCATTTCTGTTTGTCGAAGTCATAATATTTACGAACAATTACCTGTAGTCGGTTCATAAGCAAAAAAGATCATAATAAGATCATCATAAGCTGATTAATATTATGTATAGATTATTACATATTTTGGAGGAACGACTCCAGAAATATTTTTAAAAGCGATATACCTTTTCTAGTACTACACATCTCTTAATTTTTTAAAAAACAAAAACTATTACAGAAAAATTTAATGACTGTGTCACAGTCAGCAATATACACTTCCGCATGGTTGGTATTTGGTAAAAATGGTCCTATATACATCGGTTAGCGCAACGATTCGTCAGCAGGTGCGAACACGCCGGCGGTCGGAGCACAACTGCGTCGCTGCCGGTCTCGGCGCCGGCGCGCGCTTTCTTGCCTGTACCCACACACCACACCACACCACTATCAAACATATCTTCGCATTTAAGAAATCATTTGTAGATAGAACATAAAAATTATCATTCATGAAATTTTGTCAAACCGATGATTTTTAAAACGTTCTTACTCCGATACCGGAGTACAAACGGCCGTGAACAGAGATTTCGGGTAGGTTGTAAAACCTCTTTGCTTATCTATAATTAAAAATAACCATATCAATTTATCATCAATCAGTCGAAGCATAGTTGTGTAAGTTTTGAGCGAATTGAGAGATCATTATTTAGACAAGTTTAAGGAGCTAGGGTATACAGTGCTTATTTGCTTGTATGTGGCGCACGTCCTTGCTAACGACCTGTCCCGACTACGCCGAATATATAATAATACGTTTTAAAAAATTAAACATTAGTTTAAGTTAAAGAAGAGTTTAAGCACAAATAAAAAGTTTAAACGAAAGTTACGACCATTGAAAGTAATAAAAGTAATATCCCCTAAAATGTTAAAAAAAAAACTTTGGACAATGAAAAAGGGTATAATTCACCGAGACCCGGCCGCTTAAACATGAGGTATGTGACAGGAGCACAGACTTTTTGTTTTTTTTTGGTGGGCGAAATGGTCGCGGAATATGTTCCGATTAAGTCGACATCCGGATCTCCCATACATTTATAAAAGCTTACGAACAATTCATAAGCATACTGTGTAAATTTCAAGTGGTGGTCACATTAAGGAAACGAATCCGTTCTTCAGCTACTCAACGACGTTTCATCTAGTTGTCTCAATCTTCAGTTTTAAGAAAACATTTGATAGTCATGATGATGATATTATATTATTATTAACCAATACTTAGGCTATTATTGTCGGAGATGTAAATATAATTCCTGTATTATTTACAGATAGTATATTTGTGCATACATCTAGTACAACAAAGGACCTCGACAATTTTAAGTTAAAAAAAAACTGTATAAAACGATAAAGTTGAAACATCTGCTAAATTGTTGTTCTTACTAAACATAGGATATTAAGTATAACTAACTAGATGTCACGAAAAGTTCCCAACTTCCTTCCTCCCTTCTTTGATAAATATATCTAAGCTAATTTTATAAATCAATACTTTAAAATAATGTACAGATTGTCTACAATTTCATCTTCTTAATCAACTGTACAAAATTGAGGAGGAGGAGGAGGGAGTGGATTTCAGTTATAATTACAAAACTTTTTTAATATGATACTGTTTCATAATAAGTTATTATATTTAACTAATAAACTTTTAGAGTTCCATTAATGATAACAATATTCCATCTGACGTACAGCAAGTCTTTGACTTCCGGCCGCATACTGGTAACAGTATTGGCAGTGCCCCAACAAGGTAGACTAACGATCTGGTGAAGGACACGAGAAGCTGCTGGATGCCGGTAGCGTAGAATCGATCGGTAAAAAGAGAGAGAAGTCTATACAGCACTGGTCCTCCTCCGACTGATAATGATGACAATGACGAAAGGTTTCAAGGGTCTTGCTTCAAGAACTAACGGATTGGGTTTTAATATTAAATATTTTTTTTGTTTTAAAACAATAAGATGTTACGATTGTCGTAACATTTATTATCATAAACCATCGTATAAGTTCAGATAATAAGCCACGTTGTTACGGGCGAGCGTATCACTTAGCATTAGGTGAACATCCCACTGGTCTCGTCGCTTAATTGAATTTAAAAAAAAAGATAGTGATAAAATCTGAATCTGTCTTCGTGATCACGGTACCGAAAAGAACAGCAGATCGATACGTTCCAAGGTAGTTTCCGATGCAGCAGAGGCACCCCTTAGAACGTTGAATCTGGTCCATCATATAAACATCATATTTACATTCTATTAACGTATACCGGACGGGTGACCTACACCCATGGACATATGCCATTGATATTCAAATGTTTCATCACACAATATTATTGCCCTTGCTAAGACGAATATCAAAGTCTGAATATAAATTGGACGCAAGTCGGTGATACGTGCACTGGTCACCAACAAAATTCCCTGACCTCGCACTCATGTCTTCGCGCGTTACCTTACATATTGTGGTGGGTAACCTCTTAACTAGCTCATCATTATTGCGGTAGATTTATCACTTACCATCAGACGAACGTCTCGCTCGTCTCCTCATATTGCATTTATTTATTTATTAATTTACACTTACAATACCATATTAACTAACTAAACACAGGTCAGATTTAATGCCAAGTTGTGTAAGTAATAAAAAAGTTGTTAAAAGATGAAATTAACTTTAGAAAATAATGTAATTAGTGACTGTACTTAAATGTTAAAAGTTATAAACTCTAAGTGTAAACAACTTAAGCGTCCTAAGAATGTTAATTAACTGAAAAATATTTTAAAGAAAGAATAAGTCGTTGAGAATAAGAGAGAAGTTCAAATTTAGCAAATATAAATATATCAGTTCATTTAGAAAATTTACACAGCACCATATTGCTATCGGAGCTTTGAACCTGAATGGTATGTCTCATCGTTCTAGTGGGTATACTGGCTACAGTGCCGTGCGGATCAGAACATAGGCGTTTCAATAATCCTGCTTAGCGACCTGGACGGTTTCTGGCAGAGACATCCTTTAACAAGTTGATTAAAGAGCTGCGGCAGAATTTACTGCAACAAATAAGTTTAACAGAAAAAGATCAATTATGGAGTTTTATAAATATATGCAGAAAAAAAGTACATTGTTTTGAGAGTACAAGAGATAAGATGATTTGGTATCGAGGAAGAAAAGATAAGAAAGAAGATTAAGATGATGGCAAAGAATTGCACACACACTGTAGAAAGAAAGGTAAAGCAATGAAATGAACTATATCCACTAACTTTTTACTTGGTACTTGCATAGGGGATGGTAAGAGGTATACACCGGCACACACGAGGATTCAGTGGACTCATAATAATGTAAATCAAAATGAAGCCGCCCCTAATATAATTGTACGCGTCCAATGCAATCACGTAGACGCGAGTATGTTGTTATTCATCGCTCGTGATCTTCTACAACGAAACAACGAAGGCTTCGCGTGGATGCGAAATGTGCTGAAATGGATCAATCGTTAATTAAACTTCCATTCCCATTCTATTTACATTTATACACAGTTCCGGTTAGATTTCATTATATCCTTATTCGTCAGCCACCCACTCGCTCTTGTTTTGCACGGAGCGATTTATTTAAAATTAAACACATTCGTTACTTTATTAAGATGGAGGTTGAGCTTCCGGTAAAGAAATATATCGCGAGGATACCAGTGTGATCTATTAAAAAAAGCTTTCGTAAACATGTGACATAGACCAACTCGCACTTGGACAACATGGTGAATAGGTAATCTAGGGTGTCGCCTATTGATGAATGGCTCGAATCCCAGTTGTGGGAACGTTAGTTGGAATGTTTTCTGTTTTCTGATGACATTTTATATAAATAACAAAATATCTCCTGATGATTCCTACATTAGAAGCCTTAAGCGAAATAAATATGTTTCTGTATTCGCTTTGAGAGTAAGAGCTAGGCATCGCATAGCACTAAAGTAGATTTGATTAGTTTTTACATTTTGAATTATTTATGCACTTCTGCACTTGTACTGATATTTAAAAAGAAATTCATTTCTTTAGATCCAACAGATTCAGCTTTTAGTAACATGAAATGAATAGTGCCGTAGGAGGAAACTAATAGTTATTTAACTTACTAGCTTATTTACGAAGATGTTTCCCTGGCTAGTCAAATTTCTCTTCCACGGAGGTAAATCGCACGGTTTTCAGGAATAGTTTCTATTTCTTTTAACTATTATATAAAAAAGAAAAGACATGAATGGCACGTTCAATATCCAGGGACATACCGATCAACCTTTCATAAAGAAGTGTACTGTGCTCGACAACATCATCGTATACAACGAGCCATGTGAACATATTTTAGTAACATTGCTATTGTCAACCTCCTCATTAATAATAATAATTAAAACTTTCAATATTTGTCACACGTCGGATCCGAAGCTACTGCTTATTCCCAAATCACACCTCAGACCGTTATTCTTTTGATGCCTGCGCGATGCGAACGCAGTCGCCCCTCCCGATACAAATGAAGGAAAGAAAATTTGATATATAGAAACACCAGGTTCCGTGAGTGGTGGCCGGAGCCTCCCTATTTGATTTATTACCCTCTATATCCATTACCGTAATAGGTAACGCTATTACAACACGCATTAAATTGGAATTAGTGACGTCACTTTACATACTCCACATCTATGAACAGAAGCTAACCCTCCCCACACACATTTAAATATTAAAGGTGTAAGGGTTGAGAGATTCATACAATTGTTTAGAGAATTATATTTTATGGTTTTCTATCTATTTCGTGAGGAGGCTCTCTATGTGGTGTTAAGTCGGAGTGTTACCGGCTAATATCCCATGGTGTTTCCCTTAGAAAAGCCTTTGGCCGGAAATACGGGAACGGTTGCGCACGCCGGTCGTAAACCAGGACCTGGTATTTAATTGTCGTAACATTGGATGAACTCCGACGGTTAATGTAATGAAATTGAACGGATTAAGCTGTTACCCTGTAACAGAACCGAACACCCGAATCGGTTATGAGTTGATTAAGGAGATTATTCCGCGTTATTAAACCGGTTGATACTGATAACACTGCCTGCTGAGATTATATTTTGTTGGCGTATATATATATATATATATGTATTAGCAAAATGTTTAAAAATAACTAGTAAACGTATAAATTCTATACATATTATATAATATATAAATACACATCGAATAACATTGTCGTACACAGTTCGACGTATCGTCATCCACCCCATCCGTAAGATCTTAAGTCTCGTTGTTATAGAAACTACACAAACTGATATGTCGTAACAGAAATTATTACTTTTTTTCTTTAAAGAGAAAGAGGAAAAGAAGGTATTTAGGTACTAAGAACTTTCATCAGAATGTCAGTACAATATAACAGAAGCTTCCAAAGTTATCGCGTTGGAAGACGTTTTCACCATTAATATAATACTTACGAGTAGATTATACCGAGTAATGTTTGTGACAGAAAAATATTTTCGTCGACACATCAAAGGCTTGTTGTGTTATAAATATCCTTCACACAAGTTATTCTTCACGACCTTGATGCCTGAACAACGTTTGACGTGGTAGACGACATAAATAATGTCATTGAAACCGGTACGCTTTCATTGCATCGGTTTCTTTGACGTCTTTCAGAGGATTGAGATCTCTAAAATAGCTGGCGAAACATATCGAAAATTTTTTAATATACATTAAGAATATATTTCGTAGAAGATATGATCCGAAAATTGAGACCGCCGAGACGGCTTTACCTGCTCTCTTCCCACATCAGTTAAGCTTATCTATTCTAATAGAAATATCCTTATTTCATCTGGGGCTTATGTTATAAGGTTGCTTCGAACCTATTTAGCTATAACCCTCACTACTGTAGATCAGTTCTCATAATACCATGGTTCTGATCCGGATGTCAACGCATTCAGTCACAGTAATGTGCGATAACGCTTCACCATCCATGACTTTATTGTCATATAACGCTCTGTTATATTGTAGTGTGGGGTGTAAGGGGTCCCGTACAGGAACTCACGGGACTCAAGCCAAGTTCACCCGCTCGTGGTACTCCCTGCTAATCAAGTAACGAGGCCCTTGCGCCTGCCAACCCGCATTAAGCCAGAGTGATGGGAGTAGGCTCAAATCTCTCCATGTGAATCTTTACAATCGACGGCATTGATGGTATGGGGATCTTTGCGGGAGGCTTATGTCCAACAGTGGCCGTCTATCCGCTGATGATGATGATGATTGTAGTGAGCACATTGTTGGAATTAAGAAGAAACATCCAGACATCACTTCAAGTACAACAACTTTCATAGGCACGTGACATCTACCAACTGGTACTTTATCAACCTGTACCCTACATATAGTCGTGAACTATATCCTTGGAGGGAATTATCCGGGTTATGTTTGTTATTCGATTATCGAGTTCCGATAAAGGTTTCTTATAACGATGGCAAGTTACGAGAAAAGACAAATGTTATACATTGTGATTTCCGGTCCAAATGTTTTTGCTAATTTGCTAATTAAATCGGTTGGTTACGGAGAAGTTTTAGAACATGGAAACACAGAGCAAGCGAAGAGCAGGTTGTACACTAACTGTGCAGTGTTTTAATTCTTAAAGCGGAGCAAAAAAAAAAAAACTTTTTCATAGAAATTTTTACACGAAAAATTTTAACGAGGTTATATGTACGTATGAAATATTAATAAGAGTTGGCATATGGTGAGTTTGTCAGGTTTAATAATATAACAAGTTTTCACCAATTTTTGAAGATGGGAAAGTTGCTAAAAGATTATTACACGGTGTTCTTTGCGTTCAAACACGCAAACAATAAAATGTCTATAGGTTACCCTTAACAACAGCTGCTTGGTGAACGGTCACTGTGACGTGGAAGCCCGTGGCTATAAATGGGGTGGTTGACTTTGATAGATTGCATGTCACGAGTCTTAAAGCGATAAAGGACTAAATAACCTTAGGAGTACGTCAACCTAACACGCCAAGTTTACATTTTTGTAATACTTCTCAATGATACGAGCAGTGCGGAGATATTTGGGAGGTTTTCCGGTGGTGGTGGTCTGTCGGCTGATGGTGACGCATCCCATAAAGAAATATGTGGTTTAATGACATAAATGGAATTCAACGACACTACGAATTCAGACGGATAACTGAACATTTATGGAGGATCGATTCTTCAGTTTCTATCCTTGGTTACCAATGTATAAACATTAAAGTAAGTAAGTAAATCAGTCTTAGAGATGATGATGAGATGAAATAACTGAACCAATGATATTTGTTATGGTGTTTCTTAAAACGGTCAAAGTAAGTAAACGATTAAAGTAGACTGATCAGTATTTAATAAACCTTTCTATCTACACCTTTATTTGCATACATAACCTCGCGTCAAAATTTTTGTCAAGATATAACATTTTCTCAAAATACCCGCAATTAGCATATACAAGTATAAGAGGATTTCCTTCGGCATTGAATGTCGGAAGTGAGAATCTATTTTAAATCTCCTTCCTCACCTATATATAGATCTTTTGCCACGGTGCTCGTATATATCAAATAATATTATTTTAAATTCTTAACACTAAACTAATAAGTGAATTGTGACCTGAGTGTTAAATATTCAGAATAGTATACATAATTTTCATCGGTTACATTTTAGCTTAATTTGGAAAGGCCAGCTCCTTTATGATACTAGATCTGTACTTGGTACTCCTCTCCAATGTCTGTCTCTGAAAAACTACGACGTTGTCATGAGTTTATTAAATGATCTCCTTTATATAATAACTATTGATGAAAGTTATCTCGTTATAGTTCCGGCAATAATTCCTACTTTTCCCCTACTTAAGTAATTAACTTCTCTATTCTTGTTCAAACCAGTTTAACTATGCTGAATCATTCTAAAGTCGTAAACACGCGGACTTGCACTGAACCATTGCTAATAACTTAGTTATATTATTGGAAGGTTGTGATATAAAGTATCGTGGAAAGCATGACTTAAAAACTTTTTAAGGAGCTTACGTCCTATAAAATAGTTGTAACGCTTTAAATAACAAAGACCTTGTAGTATTACTTCGTTATATATCTGCTTATTATATAAAACAGTATTCTATACAGTTCCAAAGCTATGACATATAACAAAGCTCGTGTTAATGTCTATGTTATAACATCTAAACCTTGTATAGAAGGGATCCAGGTAGAAGAACTGTTATTTTGAAGAATCTTTGCTTACTTCTTTTCCACTTCATACCTCTTACGTTGCACGTGAAACAGTTGTCATCACCATATACTCTAATTGTCTTTTAGTTTGAAATATTCCTTAGCCAAAAAGACCTAGGCTTTTTCTGCTATTTTATCCACATAATATGTAACGTATATGTTTTCACTGATTCTACGACAGCACCGATCTTATTTAGAAAGCAGTTGTAGCTGAAATACCCAGGCGCTAATGAGTCACCACGCTACAGTATTTAACTGATCCAACCTTTTATTGTATATGTTATAGTATAAGTATAATTCTACTGTAAGAAATGAAAATACAGTTTGTTCAGTGTGTAATTTATCGGACGTCATTACACCAGAACGGCTCGCCTCGTAAACTTAAGTGTTAATGTCCTCTCTACATTTTTCTCTTGCCGTAAGTCAATAATTCAGCACGTCAAGAACCGTTTCCACTACAATTTACTTAATGGCCTACGATGAAAACAATCAATTTAAATACGATAAAATTAATGATAACTCACCTGATATTAAACTGTCTCATTGCAAACATTCTCTTTAACGTAGCAGTGTTAGCAGTGATGTCATTGTCGCACGTTAAATTCGTGTGGTGTTAATTGGCGAAGAGACCTGGCACTTGATGATGATCAAGTGAATCGGTGGACCAGCACCATTGGGCATCGGGCAAAGTAGCACAGCGAACGATGGAGAGAGCTATGCTTGGTGTTTCTCTAAGAGACAAAATCCGGAACGGAGAAATTAGACGGAGAACTAAAGTTGTCCATGTAGCTCTCAAAATCTGCATCATGCACAGGATGCAGGGGTAATAGACGCCCATCCGCCATATCGACCAACGACATCGTTAGAGCGGGCGGAAAGGGGTCGGTCGGAAGTAGATGGATGCGAAAAGCTGAGGACTGTATATGATGGAACACATTGGGGAAGGCCTATATCTAGCAGGCAGTTAAGAAAAACCGACGAGGGATGACGTTAAGTGACAGTGAAGCCGTAGGTGTTGAAGAGTGTTTATCCACAATACCCTGGCTCTCATGTGTTGGCAACCGGAACACATTGTTATAGTAATATGGGTTAGAAGAAAGAGTCAAGCTCCACAACTTATGACGTCGGAATCAAACCAGTTTTCTCTATGTTACAAGGTAAGAGCTTAGTCACCGCGCTATGAGGGCACTTTAAAATTAACTTGATTTGTACTTCTTGATGTCTGGTCTTATTGCCGTATCCGCCACCCTTGGCGTGGTGGTTGGCATGCGCAGTCTGTCGATCAATGTCACACGCTAAGATGCATATTCAGAATTCTCCTTTCATAACCTCCTTTTTAAAATGCTAACGATATACTGGTGGTAGGTATCTGTTGCCGGAGACCGTCTAGGTAGATACCACCGCAGCGCTTGTTGCAGCTGACAAACATTACTGTGTAAACATTAATGTGTTTCTGTTCGAAGGTCGTAGCTAATAAAATTACTGTGGTAATGAGACTGAACATCTTAAGTCTCAAGGCGGCGAGCACGATGTGGTGCTGTGTACACCGGACTAATGCGTCACGTTGCTATGGGCAGGCGTGTCACTGACTTAAAAATTAAATAATGGATGTGAGCATACTCTGACCAGTTCAAGATTCCACATTAACACCGGGGACTAATATTTTTGTTATTGAGAAATTGTTTAATTTATTTTATACCAACGAGATTCTGGCTTCTAACAACCAGAATTGTCTTAGTGCGGTGGGAAATGGCCCAAATCCCCTCACATAAATCCCTACCCGCTGTGGAGATCTTTGGAGGAGGCCTATGTCCAGCAGTGGACGTCTATCGGCTGATAATAATGATGATGAATTTATACTCTATAATTATATCATATTCTTTGTATAATTAATACAAATGATAAGTTTATCGTTAATATTTTCTATCAGCCTCCCTGTGGAATGGCGAGAATTCCTGTCAGGCCATTTCTATGTTAACGTACATCCATGGTCACTACATATATATTTGATTTTTCTTTATACATTGTAAATACCTTTAAGTTTGTGGACGTATTAAAAGATTTTTTCATTACTAACAGAAAAGAGGGAGAGGTTACAATGAAAAAAGGCAAAACGGTGGAAAAGGCCAAATAACATCTAAGATTCGCTTAAAAACGTTTCAGTTAGCTTTCTCGACACTTGACGCCACTTGGGCGCGCTTAGATTTTTATTGCTGCCACCAGAAATGCTACAAAGGAAAAAGCCACCTGAATTCTAATATCAGCGGAAAGCTGGCCATACACACACTTATCCGCTTTTAGGAAACTTATTTTAGATCTATGTTTAATCAATTTACTAAGTAACACCAATAAATTTAAGAGTTTTCTATTAATCTTTTCACTTAACATAAAATCAAGAAAACTAGACAGGTTAACAAATAAAGTAGGCCGTCTGACTACGTTTGCAACTGGGCGCTGCAGTTTTCCCTTCCTGGTCGGAGACCGACAGGCAGGCCCGAAACAAAGAGAAAAAATATAGTGTTCAAGAGACGTGCGTGAGAGCCAAGTGACTGACAAGGATCTCGAGGACAGAGCGAAGTGGAGAGGAAAAATAAGGAAAACTGACCCCATCACCGTATGGGATAATAGCTAGGAAGAAAGAGAGACTAATTTTACATCACTCGTGATGGGTCTAGGTGGTAATCTCTACGTTGGCTTTACGCAGATGTAACACTAGTAAGTTTACTTAGGTAATGTAGCATAATATCACGCAACACAATTTGCTATCCAGCGTCCCACTCCTCTTGTCTTCTAGTTCTCCTTTCCGTCTACTAGTCAGGCGATACGGATGCGGACAAAGTACTAACTACAGAAGGGCAGAGTGCTTTCAACTGGCCCATTTAGATCTAGTTAAGGCCGGAAACCGGGGGCTACGAAGTCAATATCTGATGAGCCGTATAAATTCGAAAAATGATTAACAGCAGCATCAGTCAACAGAGAAGATAAGGTCCCGTTTTAATCTTCGCGTTAACCCGTCATCACACAAATTCGGACCACCTACTGTTCAACAAATTGTTTTCTAAGTCATGTATTCTTGATAAATATTTGTTAGCTTCATTGGAAACGTGCGATAAATGAATAAACTGAACAGTTTCACAGCCATATGTAATCCTCCTAACTGCATATCAAGTTACCAACTTTTACTTAAAGTTTAACAACATCCGTGCACTTCCGTTCAGTTTGCAACTATCATATAAACCTAGAATATAGTTTATTGCTACTAGTTCATGTCTACAATTGAACATGGGGCTCATAAAAATTAAATTACTTTATTTTTTTATACATACAACTACATCTTCCTTTCTTCCTCCTTCCCTTTCCCCATCTATGTGGGGTCGGCACAGTATGTACTTCTCTTCCATATCCATCTATCTATCAGCAGTTATATCTGAATCCACACACTTGTATTCATACAACTACGAAGCTAATAAATGACTCGCAGTCTAGAGTTTTTTATAAAGAAAGTTGTACCTTTAGAAACGAATTAAATCATTTAAAAAAAAAAACGTATTAGTTAGTATTTTACTACATTTTAGTTATGTTTGCTATATGTAACACGTTTTATTTATATTATTACAGTATTGTAATATAAACACGAGGACGCGTGAATTTAGTGAACTCTTGATGAAATGTTGTGTCAGAACGGGCACATCAAAGCTTAGCTTCCTTTGTGAAACTGTTATGGTACAAAAGGGGGCTGCCGAGCGGGATCGGGAGAGGACAGACCCAGCTCGGAGACGAAGCCGTCGTGGCGCTGAAGCGTGTCAACACGTCGCACCGGGGAATTATGTTCCCTTACTTTAATCCCTTCAGAAATCAGAGTACCTTTTCAAAGAGTTCCCCCTCCGAAACCTAAAAAGGGCACATTAAATTCATAGAAACTGCGAACTATTTAACTTTGTAATAACAGAGCTAAAAATATACAATCCGGCTTTCCTGTCTTTGTAAAGTTTTGTAGCTTTATACTATCCGCGTGAATAATATCGCTTTCTGCGATTGGATCATAATTTTTATAAGTTTACTAAACAACGAGGCGGGCGGGACCAGTCAGCTGATCATAAATAGTAGTAGTAGTAAAGATGACACGCACAGCTACACACTGTGCTCGTCACCTTGCCGTATAAGATGATGAGTCTCATTACCCCTTTCATTTCGCTAAATGCAACGCCCTTCAAATCGGAACACTATGTTTGTATTATACTACTGTTAGAAGGCAGATACAGTAAGAAGTTATCAGCAGAAAAATAATATTATCAACAGTAAACGTTTAAGCTTTAGGTTTATTATAATCAACTCGAATAATTGCAAACTGACTTCCGTCACAATGGCTGTTAGACGGAAATGTTGCCGTAAGCCGTCAGTTGCAGCGAACTTTTGCCATATCTCATTGTCAGCCCTCGTACGCATAATGAACTGAACCCGCGCCAAACGAGAGAAGTGGACCAAATCTGCATGGAAGCTGCGAACCGCCACGTAAGCCGGATATATTCGCGGATTTGAGTGGACGAGATTTTGCCGCTCTGATTTATGTGAAGCTGGAGCGTGTGACGCCGAACGAAAAATGAGCATGAGCAATTTTTGACAGCGGACGAGCTGGACGGACATCTCGCAATCAGCGTAACACCTACCCGTAGCCATTATGAGACATGTCACAACAGGTTTATGTTACCGCAGTAACCTAGCTATGAACCGTATACAGTAATAGTCGCCTAACTAAATAGACTTTGCGGTGGAATGCCAACGTTTACCAACCAGCTACGACCTAGCACCAAATAGGTCCATTAGAGAAAATTTTCAGTATAAACGATTATGGCGTGTGTTCGTAGAGCCATTTCACCTTTATATATGTATGTATGTATATGGTTGCATGATTCTTATATTAATAAACCTTAAAAATATACACTGCCAGTTCGTTTCGAGTAATCTTCGAAATGGCTTCAGCAAAAAAGAGGGAGCTTAATTTTGATCAGATTAACAATAATGACAACAGTTAAAAGTCTACCTTTATGTAAGGGCTGAATAAAATGTTCGTGAGCTTAAAAGTTTCTATATATATATATATATAATGAAAATGGGTTTTCTTTGTTCGCCAATCACGTGAAAACCAGTGAACGCGAAATGATTTGTAGATGGTTATAGGATATTTATTTTATGAATTTCATAGATCCTTCATCATTTCTATATTCTGCGGTTCCGATCGCTCTCAAGGAATATTTCAGACAAGTTTCAAGTCTAATTCTATATTAGGCCAAGCAAGGCAGCCGAGGAACAGCTGCTGCATCTCAAGTTGACAAAATATAACAAAGTGGATATCGAGGATATATTCATTCTATTAAAATTTATATCATAACCATATTTTCTTGTGATTATCTCGACAATGTATACTTTACTTTTTATAAACATTAAATTACTGAATGAACTCAGTTAATCGAGGGTACAGAGGAAGTACTTAATCCAACTGGCTCATACACTTTTTGTTTCTAAAAAGGAGAGAAATAATTTTCGCCTTTGTCCTAAGTTTCTCTCGCTGTATTTCCCGGGCGGTGTAATTTTTGAGGGTAAAGGATTATATTTGACTATTCGTCATCGCTCCTTTTTTAAACGGAGAATGGTGTGGAAAAAATTGCTTCCCGGGCATTAGTATTCCCGGAATGTTCCCGATTCAGTATTGCTGGAACGTAGTCTGCTTGCGAAGGCGCCCGGTTTCACCCGCTCTTATTGATATATGGGTTTTGTGACAGGAAACATTTTAGATTCGCACTAGAGCATAAAACAAAGACTAGTAAGCCATACACACGGATTTGTTTCGCGCTTTGTCAATGAACTAATTTAGCATTTGTTAATCATTTGAGTATGCCTGTATACAGATCACGAGTAAACTCTGCTCTCTGATCTCTATTAGCGCAATTAGATTGAGATTTTTTTTTTTTAAAAAAAGACTACCAGTATTTTTGTCAGACCTGTATTATAACAATGTCAGTTAAGATCGCCTCTCTGTTTCCGTCCGGCAACACAAATATCATCAAATGTGTTAACAGTTAAAATATCTAGTTTATCTATAGATTTATTACCACTAAATACTAAGTAGATTCAAATAAAGACCCTTCGCAATCTTTTACAGTTTGTATATTACCGTTTATTTAATGTTTCGTTATAATGAATGATACTTTAGTTATTTATCTTTCTGATGTAAATGATCCAAATCATCAAAAACCTATGATCTTATTTAGGTCATAGTAATGTAAATAAGCGCCGCCGTTGCTTAAACATTTAATATTACTGAAAGTTTCGTCGCACTACTGTTATCAGCACGTGATTTGGAAAATCTGAAGAAGCTCAAGATTTAAACTCTCGTTAAATCATTTCAACTTCAGCACTTTCATGACGATCTTTAGATTTATCACAAAGTTACGATATCACGAATGCTGAAATTGTGAAAAGATCAGCTAGTGTATTTTAAGGTAGCAAAATGACAGATAAAATTCATTAATATTTTTAAGTTGATAACAGTGACAATAAATTACAGTAGAGTGTAGGCTTTGGTATGGTTTTCACGGGGACTATCAGTGCATCAAGCGAATTGATACGATCTCGTTTGTCCGATACGTATTACCTGCATCACATTATCTCCAATCTCATCCATTTTTCAAAAGCTTTTAATACTTACAATATTACACAGAGAACAAATGTTACTAACAATAACATTTGAACCTTTCAATGCATTTAATTGTAGGTGGTCGTTTATTGGTAGGAGCTTTTGGAACCCCTCTGCTTAATTACCTCCCCCATATTTATAACATTATAAAAGCATAACTGTGTAGCGGAGGTCGGCATATTGTATTAAAGCTATTATTAGCATAAAAAATATATCTTTTAGTATATTCATCACTTAATATTGTGTGAAATCGGGATGAAGTAGCAATCGATAAGAGATAACAACAATAAATATTATTACTGTAGTACCTCCGAGTCCAGTGTCTGAATACTAAGTGTAGATCTAAATGTAGCAATTAGTATTCTAAAATTAACAAAGAATCCAATAAAAATATACTTTAAAAGGTATTAGAGCGAAGATAATTTCTAAAATTAATTTAAAGAGTATACAAAGACACAGCTACGTTACGCAAATAACAGTGAAAGTGATTTTATACAACATTAGGTCGTGATAAAGAACGAAGTCTAATAGAAGCAATATCGGAAACTCATTTAGCATAATAGTCGACCTTCACCGGATGAATCTATAAAATAAATTTCCATTGGGATTCAATCGAATATTTTCTTGTTTCTTATTTTTATATCATCATCATCATCACCATCACCAACCGATAGACGTCCACTTAGGTGATCATCATATTACCATACTACATCATCATACATTTGAATATTAAGTTATTAAGAGAGGCATATCGGATTTGACGTTAACACAACTGTTACAACACATTCTAAGAGTAAGAGATGTACTTTAAAGTTTACTTTTACACAGTAGGTGGTAATTAACGAAGTTGATCAAGTCTCACAACTGAAAGCGCAATGCGGTGCTGTTGATGTTTTAACTAGCATTTTATTTTTATGAACAAGTCGTGTACCAGGTGAGCACATTGTTCCAACATCAGTTTATATATATATACCAGTCCGCGGTTCTGAATTCTTAAATTTAATGAACAATTCAAATTTTGCATCTCTGTGCCGCGGTGTGCTTCTGTATGCGTATAGCCGAATCGGACTAAGTGGAGCTCCGTGGGACAGGCCGATGTCGAGCAGTGGACTGTTATATCCAGCTAAGTTCCAGGTCGGAATCGCTGTCTTTTCGTCCCCGTATCGTCTTCTTGCTCTGAATGGTGAGGACGCGCTGCTTTTCGTGTCGCCGGAGTACTCTATCACTTCTGCTCTTTAACGCAACCCGACATTATGGAAAAATATTCCTCATTACACACGGTTCCAAAAAATGTATAGGTACTTAAGTATATTATCTTTGGTGCGGAACTATCCCGAAAGAGTTTTTCACTAAGGAATCATTAATTATATGACACAATATGTTGTCACAAGTATAACAATTTACTATTGAACACTTTGAAATGGTTATTGGAAAAAATATTTTATTTTGAGAGTATAACTAGCTACGTTTAACACAAATGTCATCATCATCATGATCAGCCGATAGACGTCCACTGCTGGACATAGAACTCCCCCAAAGATCACCACGTCGATCGGTCCCGCGTTGCCCGCATCCAGTGGACTCCCGCGACTCTCACTTCCCAACGCTACGCGTACGCGACACAAATATAGTAGATTCAACTAGCACATGAGCAACATCAAAAGTTCGAATTAATGTGAAATGTGTATATTTGCGTTAGAGCATGTCGTTTGAGAGCAAAGTTTAATACGATTGCTGAAAACGCTCCCTCTCTTCTCTCTATTTATAATCGGATTACGCGATATTATGTGTAGAAAACAAATATATACATCATATCCGCTTAGCTGTGTAATATAGCAAATAAATTAAACGCCAATGTCGACGTCATTCTGTTTACTTCCGATACGGGCCTCGTTTTTCTATTTGGCAAGGAAACAAATAGCCTAAGCATAGATTGAAAAGAGTCTGACTCTCGCCAAATAGGGCGGCGCGTTCGCTAAAAATGGCCGCCATAAAATCCTCACAGGGTTCCTTTAGCAGACGAGCTTTGCAATTTACGAATATTCTCATGAACAGGCTCACTCTTGACAGAGTGATCGTGGCGACGGAATGTGGCCTGTTTCTGTTATTGGTCGTCTCCACTAGTCTCTATTGACTGTATATTCAGCTCATTCCGTGAAAGGGATCTCAGCGACAGATTTTACGTTGTCTGTCCATTGTGTTAGTAATTGACAATGTGATCTACGCTCTCGACTCTTGTTTGAGTTACCAATTGCGACATAGAACTATTTTTGCGTGTAACAGACCTAAAACAAGTGATGATTCATAGAAGCACAGTGAATGACTATATTTAATATTTATCCCGTTAAGTATAGACATTAAGTCCGGTGGAGAGTCCGGCTTATTCTAAGCATACATCTCCGGCAATCACGACAATTCGTTTTTATTGCAATGTTTTAAACGGTACGAACCTATTAAGCTCAACACTCCGGGAACAGAACACAGAAGTAAAGGAGATAAAATAAAAGAAAGGCTAAAGCAATTAAACGTTAGAAGCTTTCAAATTTAATCGCTCCGAAAGGAATCAAAGGCGGAAAAAAAATTAAATCAAGCTGTAGCAGGAATACCAATTTCTGTTTAAGAAATATATATTTTAGTTGTTATTAAGCCAAATAGCAGACCCTGGCATCAAACACAGCTTCCGCGGAAGAAAAGATTTTTCATTTCCGTCTAATAGAGATTTCTAATGTTGTGCCAACAGAGACGTTTGCTACTCTGAAATATTGAAGGAGAAAATCCGTGAAATTTAATTATATAATAAAGCAAACTGGAATTCAACAGTCACTTATCTGACTTAAAATCTGGTGATACTAAACTAGAAAAAAATGTAAAGTTTTATTACAAATGTACATTTTATCTGTGATAATAGAGTACATAGATATTGTCAGTGTTCCCCGGCGTGATGTTTTTGTAGGCGGCGATCGGCCGTGGCAAATGCATTAAGTAAAGTGGTTTTGGGCTAACCCATTGTAAATCCGATGAAAGCGATATGAAGGGCCTCGTTCCCAGGTCTGAAAACATTACAATTTATCTTTGAAGTTAAATGTGGTGTAGATAAATCGAACCCGTATTGTTTGCAATCAATCAATACAATGCCGCTGGTCCGTTACACGCCTGGCTAATGTTCCTTGTACGATTTCTTAACACCTCTGTTTCTTAACTGTCACATTATTTATATATGACAATCATTTGAAACTGTTCTCGTCCAATGACGGGCATTGTTACGCGCTCATTTACATTTGGATGGAATTAAATGATAGTCTGAATAAATGCTTTTATGCGTCCTTAACAACAGAAGTCCAAATGATATAAACTCTTTTCAAAATGTAAACCGCTTGGCATGTCGCACACCGCTCGTCCGCTCTTCCGCTCGTCCGCTCGTCCGCTCGTATCGTCCAAACCAAACCGATTAATCGTAACATCGCCGACCCTCTGCATACATCCATCATACCCTACATCGTCCGTCTATCAGCTAGACAACACCTTCTAGTGAACAGCACTCCACATAGTCCACAGACGTTTCCAGAGAGCTCCCTGTTCGCTGATGCAATATGGACTGTTGCTAGAGAGGACTCACTCGCCGCCGGACATCCCGTTCGCGACACATGGCTCTTCAATGTTTTTCTGGGATGTTCTCAAACTATATTCGATCGCGATAGATTTTTGTAACAATGAGTCAAATAATGCCGGCCATGTAGAGAGAGTGGATGAAAGAAGATTAACGGAAGAGGTATACAAGGTAAGAATGATTGGACAAATCGGTGCTGGTCGACCTAGGCGGACATGTTCCGATCAAATCGAAGACGTCCTAAAGAAAGGCCGGGTCAAGAGTACTCGCAACCGATGAGCATGCATGAAGACGCTCATGAAAGGAAGCGAAGGCACCTCCTTCGTCATTCAATGCCAGGATCGTAGCAAGTGGAGAGAACTGATCTGCCTACCCCACTGGGAATGGGGCGTGATAAATACGTATATGTATGTATTATGGATGTATGTGTCAACTAAGACCTGGTTGTCAGGTGGACCGGGAAATTGGTGAAAGCAGAGAATCGACATTGGTCTGATCGATCTGGAAACTGACTAGAGAAATTCTTACGACGCTTACGACACGATCGTGATTATTTTTTTATGGATATAGATTTTAAATTATCCTTACCGTCATAAACTAGGGCGGAGCGTGTGTGGCGGTCGGTAATCGATATGTAATAATAATTTTATAAGTTCTCGTGATTAAAGTAATCAATAAACGTCAGCTAAAAAAAAACATCAATTTTCAATATAACTGTACGTCGTAACATTGTTTTGCGAATATAACAAAGTAGTATAACATGGCAGTCCTACGAAAACATAAATCAGTGATATCGCGAATCATCTATTACATTTTATCTGTTTAGTGAGGACGGCCTGAACTTCACTCATACCGTTTTTCTAACCAAAACGGTCAATTTTTTTTTATTTGTTCTTTCAAACATTGATACGGATAGATCACAAGAAAGGTTTTTATTATATCAAACAAATAATTCTTAATATATAAATAAATTCTTCAACCGGATAGTTCTTTTTGTAAGTTACTAAATTGTTTATTAAGTTTCTATTAACTGACTGTTCAAAAGTATTAAACATCTACCTATGTGGATATATATATATATATATATATATATATATATATATATATATATATATAAATATATGATAACATTCAAAGATAAATGTTTATATCATATATTCAATGAAGATCTATATATAAAAGCAATTCATAAATAAAAAATAATAACAGTAGAATTCAATCCGACCAATGGTACAATAAGCCGAAGTCAAGAATAGGAAACACGTTTGACCTAAATTAACTCGTTCCAAACTAAAACAGTATGGACAGTTTTAGGCTAATCAACCGACAAGCATTAGCTGCTTGGTTAACCACTTGGATAACTGATCCATTGCCTCTATCTGAATTGAAGCAAACGTCTCAAAGAATTATAAAAAGTTGAATACTTAATAACTCTTTTCTCACGGTATAATTTTATCTATGGGTTTTACAGAACGTACTTCTCGTACACCATCAGAGCTTCGTTAGTACTTTCCAATAGATATCCAGCCATAAATAAATATGTAAGACAAAGGTATGGCTGTAACAGGAAGTAAACAGTGAAGCAAATTACGGACACCATTCAACGTCGATCTTAAACGGTACCGGAATGCCTCGGGCGACGCTGTATAGTCTAGGAACAATAAAACCTACCCCATAGCATGCCGAACGAAATAAGTGTAAATGGAAAATATAAATAAACAAATATTATTAAAAAAAATAACACAGTAAAAAAGTACTTAAGATTCAGATATATTGGTAAACTTTTACTGAACTATATAGTATTACAATAATCCAAATGTTCTCGTTAAGTGATATTTAGGACGGCATAGAGCAGACTTAGAGATGATATAGACTTAAGGGTGTAAGAGGTTCCGCCCAATATACTACGGAGCCCAAGTCAATCTCACCTGCACAAGGTGCACTCTGCTAGACAACAGACAAGACTCTGACTACCCTCCAACCCACACTGGGCCAGCGTGGTAGGCTACAGCCCATTTCCCCTTAATGAACTCTATGGAGATTTTTGGGGGAGGCCTATGTCCAGCAGTAGACGTCTATCGGCTGATGATGATCTTATAATAACAATGCCCGGTAGTTTTTCAAACAATATTCCCATCACTTCGCCAAACGCGAAATACGACCAGTCCTCAGTAGTCGTCCTTCTGGGTTATGGTGGACAAAAACCTCCATGTAACTCGGACATCTCTCCAGATAGTAGGGTATATTTATCGAAATATACCTTACGATATAAAAAAATATATATTCATATGTCATCATCATCACCATTATCAGTAGCAGATAGATGACCACTACTGGACCTAGGCCTTCCACAAAGATCTCCACTTCGATCGGACCTGTTCTGCCCGCATCCAGCGGCTTCACGCGATCTTAACGTCAGTGTGGCCTTCAGTACCGCCGGGCACTAGAGGCTATCGCGTGTAGGGGTTCATATCGGGGGATTCGGGTCATTTCCCACCACGCTGGCCCAAAGCAGGTTGATAGATACACCGTGATCAGGTGAGGTTGGCTTAGATCCAATGAGTTGTTCTTCCTATGCCGCGTCCTAAATATGAGATTTTTTTTATCTAAAGTAAAATATCGCAATGATGCCGCAAATCTTAACATGATCCTGTTCGCGCGTACGCCTCCAGTTATTTTAAACGGAAAGGATTTATATCGGTACGACTTCCTGTTGTACTTTTAATTGAACTTACGTCCGAACAGTACTCGCTGCAGATCCAATCAAATTAGTCAGAAATTCAATCGAAGACTGCATCTGCATCAGACAGAATCTGAATGATGGTTAATTAATATATTCCACTCCGCGGTCACTCTACTAATAATATATACTTGTTATATCTAAAAAATTATTTTGCTTCATAGCGACTGCTGCCATCAAGTTATCTGTTTGGAGACCATCAGACACGAGAAGTATGAATTAATAATGAAGATGCGATGTAAATATATAAAGCCAATTGGTGAAGAGTAGTAATGTAAAAACTTTATTTAAAAATAAATCACAACTCCTCGTTATCATCATCTCAACCAATGGGCGTGCATTGCTGGACGTACGTAACTACTAATTGCACATTTCGATTGTTATGCTTCATGTTAGAAAAGTAAACTAATAACATAACACTCAAAATTCCGTAAACATATTGCTTCTGCAGTTTATTTATAAAGACTGATATTTATTAAAGCGCAATTAATAACAATAATTTTAATATATATGTACTAATTTGTATAGAGAAAAACATATATACTCGTATGTATATATATATATATATATATATACACTTACCGATGTTTCGTTTTACACTTACACCACATTAACTACTCACTAAAGTGAACTTACTTAAACCAGTTAAAACCAAGTGTTAACACCTGCGAAGGCGACATTCCAGTAACAATATTCCTTCACAACAGGACATTAGTGTAATATTTAACCGTCGTTTTTCCTGTTATCCTTATTACTGAAATATTCCTTGCGGTATATACATGATATGGATAATCCGTGCGACGCGTGAGTAACAGTTTTGATACAAAATTAAACTAAGAACGGAACTAGCAATTTTTGACTATTTGATTTTTTTTATTTTTATTTATTAAGAATCCCCTGCGTGTGGTGGGTGGGTCAGGGCCTTTAGTAGCTTTACATATACTATCAGGTTTTTATTTACTCGTTTTCAACTCCTTCTCGTCTTGCTTCCATCTTATCTTTCATAATCCGCTCTTCTTTTACACTTCTTTTCTACTATCATTCTGCATCCTGTTCCCTTCTTTCATACCTCTCTCGCGAGTGAAGACTGTCGCCATTTTTATTCTTTTATATCCTGTAAGAAAACCTAAAATACATGAAGCATCTATTCGTCTATTTTTATTTCTTGTTCTTAACACAGACAGATCTCTGTTGCCGGGTACAGTCTAGGCAGATACCACACCACTGCAGCTCCCATTGTATCAAACAAACAGTACGGTGTTCCGATTTGAAGGGCGCTGTAGCTAGTGTAATTACTGCAGTGACGAGACTCGATATCTTGTCTCAGGCGACGGGCGCATTATATTGCAATATTTATCATCCTTACTAGCGCCATGTGTTTATAGGCAGACGTATCACTTACCATCAGGCGAAGGCGCCGTTCGTCTGGCCATTTAATTGTATAAAAAATATTTAATAAATTAATGATTTATCCATACTTTCAACATCAAATATAACAACAAAGATCCTCTTCGTTCGTGAATACGTAGAAAGTTCTTTGAAATTTAAGGTTTCTTTTCATAGACTATCATTCAATATGAAATGGTGTATAAGGGATCTTAATCATTTTTTTATTTTACTAAGCGTAAAAACGAGCGGGACCATTCACCTGATGGTAAGTGATACGCCCGCCCATAACAACGTGGCGCTGGTTAGGGTTGAATGTGAAGATGTTGAATTTTTTTACTCCAGTAATTACACTAGCTACAACACACTTCAAACTGGAACACAGTAATGTTTGCATAGTACTGTTTGTCGGATGCCGTAAGCGCTGCAGTGGTGTGGTACCTGCGTAGACTGTCTCCGGCAACAGAGACCTACCACCAGTTTATAGAAAGTTCCTATTAGCTACGATTACGATATATATACGATATATATAGGATATCTGTAAAGAGGTATTATTTAAAATAGAGAGTCATACCTCGGATAGGATATTCGATAATATCCCTTTCCTTCAATCAACTGTAGATCAGTCAGTCAGATCGGTGCTCGACATTTTGGCTAGGGGTTATAAATCGGATGAACAAAACCAATTTTAAATAAGCCGATGCTGTGTCAGGGGTGAGTCACACGGGAATAGACTTGTTGGGAGAGGACGGGGTCGATGGAGATGGGGTGGGTAGGGGTTAGAAGGCGCAAAATCGCATCATTTCCTATCTGTGCAGTCGTACGTCCGCCGCTCGCAAAGAGCATTCTGCTGACCGAGTTACAATGCAACTGTCTACTTTAACTTGGTGGAAACCCTTACAATGCACGATAGAGGAGCTTAATAACTTCTCATACGTTAACAATATAAACAATATGAAAAATAAGGTCATTCCAACTGCTACAGCTATTATCATCATCAGCCGATAGACGATATAGGCCTCCCCCAAAGATCTCCACATATGGTCATCATAGTCTCCGGTACCGCTGGGAATTAGAGGCTGCCGTACTTAGGAGGTCATATGGGGGGATTGGGGCCATTTCCCAACACGCTGACCCAATGCGGGTTTGCGGAAACCAGAGCCTCGTTTCTTGATTAGCAGGATTCACCACGAGCAAGTGAAGTTGGCTTGAGTCCAGTAAGTTGTTGTGTGGGACCCCTTACACCCCCATTGCCCCTATTACTACTTATAAATTCTACCAAAGAAAGTGAACTGGTGGTAGGTTTCTATTGACGGAGACCGTCTAGATTGGTACCGCCGCAGCCCTTATTGAGGCCGACAAACACTACCGTGTTTCGGTTTGAAGGACGCTGTAGTTAGTGAAATTAATCAGATAACAGGGCATAGTATCTTATGTCCCAGGGAGACGTGCGCAATTTGGTGCTGTGTATATCATCCTAATCAGTGTCGCGCTATTATGGGCGTTGTATCACTTACCATCCGGTGAACGTTTCTTAGGAAAATAAAAAAAGAAACATTAAATTAATGCAACATTCTGGTGGCGGATCTCTGTTGCCGGAAGCCGGCTAGAAACGTTTTCCTGCAGTCCCTATTTCTGCTGCCAAATAGTAGAATACGAACATTACTATATTACGGTTTGAATGTCGCTGTAAGACCCAACTTAAACCTAGTTCACTTGCTAGTACTGCAATATTTTCAATTTTCATACTTTTTTTCTTATTATGAACTATTAGAGTTTTAATGAATATTGGACAACTTTTTACTACACCAAAACTTTTTAATATAATGTAAACATTATCATCATCATCAGCCTTTGTTTGTCCATTGCTGGATATAGGCCTTGCCCAATGTCTTCCACCAAATGCGATCCTCAGCTGTCGGAAGTGGGTGGATGCGTGGAGCCGATGATCGCATTTATAACATAAGGGTTACTAGTTAATTTTTTTTTGTATGTTTAATATATGATAAATATCGTTTCACCAGTTGAATAATAAATTTATGTAACATTGAAACACAGCGTTACGTACACAGCAAGTGAATATTGCCGTAGTAAAGAAAAGGTTCAAGCAACTTTCGTTAATACTTATCGTGCGGTGTGTTTGTTTATCCGATAACAAACTTTTCACACACAAACACTCATAGATCACTCAATTTCATTCGTTTATTGTCAACAAAGTTAGACATTGTGCAGAGGAACAATTCGCGTCGCCTTTCCCTCCTCTCAACTTTCGAGCCAACCCGGTGTTAGTAACAACGCTGTAAACATTCCGAAATAATACACGGATATGATACGTACAGTCATATACTATAATATATTACTATTATTCAATTAATTTTAGAGTTGTGTATGCTCCAATAAAACTAAACATTAACATCTACCCATACTGTAATTTTTTTATAGGAAGTGTGAGCAAACGAGCGAACAGACCACCGGGGGGTCGCGGCTGCATAGCCGACCTTTAAGGAAATAATACCCTCTTCTCTTGAAGGCATCCATGTCGTATTGGTTCGGAAATACCGCTGGCGACAACTGATTCCACAAAGTGTTGATGGTTGATAGAAAAAAGTATGCGTCTAATAGCCTCCTCTCTATCAATCGGTTAAATGGTTTAAGTAAATGAGTTATATAATATTACAAGTCATTGCCATCTTAGCCCTGTAAAGTCCTACAACGGATAGCTTAAGCATTTGAAACTACTCTCGTAAACTACAAAGAAAACATGAAAATTACAAAAAATCTTCTTTACGTTTACCACACATTCTTATACTTCTTCTTCTTCTTCTTCTTCTTTGTCGTAACCTCATGACTGAGGGACGTGACTATGGTGCGTTGCCCTGGCCACCATTTCTTTCCAGACATTTCTGTCTTGCGCCATTTGGATGGATGATTGTAGGGTAGCTCCCGTAGCGTCCTGAGTTGTGCGTGTCCATCTTGTAGGATACCGCCCTCTCGCTCTTTCCTTCCACATAACCAGTAATAATCAGTCTTTCCATACTGTCTGGGCCTCGCCTGACCGTGTATCCGAAGAATTTGAGGACTCTCTGCCTACAGATTGTTGAGAGACGTGTTGTTATGTTCAACTGTTTGAGGATTGACTCATTTGTGCGACGTTCCGTCCAGGATATCCTCAGCATTCTGCGCCAGCACCACATTTCGAACGCGTCAATCCTCGATCTCACTCTCGCTTTTCGTGTCCAGATTTCAGAAGCGTATAGAAAGATAGAAAATATGAGCGTCTGCATTAGCTTCTTTTTGGTGTTGCGGCTAATACCCCTGTTCCGCCATAATCGCTCCAATCAATTCTTATACTACAACAATATTAAACAAAATTTCGTTTCATCCCCAACAATGGGAATAGATGCCCAGGCGCCGTATGCGCCCCGTCAGTACAAACACGCAGTGCAGTGGTTCACTTCTTATCCAATGCTGATCAGAAATGTGAAGATAAATGGAATTCTACAACATGTTTGTGTTGTTCTGTCTTACAGTTGTCTCTATTCACCTAATGATACTCAGTTTGTACACCGTTCAACTCCCGCTCGTCATCAGAGATGAACTTTGTTCATTGCAGCAATACAACAATGCTGCTATGACAGCAGATTATTATGTTCTTATCAGCCTGATAAAACTGCTGGACATAGGCCATCCACAAGGAGCTTCATTGGGAAGGAATTAGGCGTTAGTCCCACCACGCTGGCCTAGTACGATTTGGTGGGTGGTCGGAGCTTCGTCTGTTGTTTAGCAGGGTGCACCGCAGGTGAGGTTGACTTGAGCTTCGTAAGATCTTGGGCGGAACCCCTTACACCCAGATTATTATGTGGATGTATAACTTGGCGACTTGAAGAAAATCCTATCACTGTCTAATCCCAACATATATCTTCTACTATCGGCAGTGGTGAACTTTATATAAAACTAGAAATTTGATCATCAAAATGAAACTTATAAAGTAATGATTTTTTATATGTTCACAAATAATATATATCTGATAACCTTATAGAGGTTTTAAAATAAACATTACAAAAGCGGCAACAGAAACTGTGACCTTAAACCTGTCGGCCATTAAAGATATGATCTCAAGGTGGCGGGTACGGAGTGAGCTTCAAAGAATTAACATTTAGTGAACACACCATGTAAACATTTAGTAAATAAGTTTGGTTCGACATGCGAAACGAAGCAGTTATTTCTTATCACAATTGATAACACACATTACATATTGTTATCAATCACAAAGATATTCATAACTATTGTATTTAAAAAATATTATGATCACTCCATGGGGTTGACCGTGGTCGTATGTTTTATAAGTCTAGGCTAAGTTAATTACTATACTACTGCATTTAAATATTTAATATACATAATACGAAAGTATCAATCGATCAATTTAAAGAAAAAAAAATTGTAAAGGCTAATAGTATAACAAACAAGGCTGTTATCTGCAATGAAGTTCCCCGTCGCCGTGTTTGGTATCCATTCGTTATGTACAGTTGGCGAGATTCAAAGTTGCAGTGACTTAAGTAAATTAACTTAGTTCAATTCCTATCCGCCGACGGAAAATTGTCACGAGTCGTTTACCACTACAAACTTAAAATTGATTGAAACATTTAACAAGTGTAACGTCTATTGAGGTTGCACAAAGTTTAACAAAATTACTCGACAACATAATAACGTTTACTATCCTGTAGTAAAATAAAGGAAAGTATTTCAAGCTTCAGCACAAACACTATTTGAAATTAAATTCCTCGGTAAACTGCGGCAATTATTAGAGGTTACCAGAAAGGAGACATCCATGTCCAGCAGTCTACACGCACAGACTGTAATTATGATATTCCGGTGACAATGATTCACACTGTATGTATTACATGCACCGGTGTACAGGGTAGATCCGTGAGCAAATCACCCCGCTATAGTCAGGGCGTGTTCGTACATTTCAGCCGATGACTCACTTCCGTTTCCACTTTCATTTGAGTGGGCTCAGTCGCTTCTTTTTTACAAGGACATTCTTTGACATCAATTTAAATGTAAACACCGTGCTTTAAGTTTCGAATTTCAGTTCTTTCTATCATATGTGATATTTTTAAATAAAGATACGTCCACGTGATAAACAAGAGGTCTCGACCAAAGGTCTCCATGCCAGTGGATCTTGTGCTGTGGTTTCCCTTGGTTCCCGCAACTTCGAGTATAACGTATGCACCACAAATTTCATTACCATACTTAAATAATATCCTACAAGAATAGACGAAATATTACCGTCGTAATATATAATCAGTAATCATCATCATCATCAGCCGATAGACGTCCACAGTTGGACATAGTACTCAGTCCATGAAAATAGATCTGTCACATTATTATCGCACTTCTCTTTATAATATAATCTTCGTTATCTCCAATCTATGTATGTGCTATTGAAGTGTGTTTAAGTGATGCATACACACCGGAGACAAGCGTCGCGTATCAGGAAGCAGAGATATCATTTAGCGACAGTTTCCGACGTCAAACACGCCACACTCACCCAAACACAATTTATCAACTTGGTATATCACCTACCGATAGAGGTTACGACGTCGCCTATAGATAACTTAGTCAATACTACATCCGCTACGTTATATATCCGTCTTTATTGTTCTCTTTGCTTTTAATCCCTATTTTTTTGGTCTTCCTTGTCTCAAGTCTCTAAAAAGTATGAACTTATGAGACTTTTTCCGAGGTCTTAAGATCTATTTGGACCGTTGATAGACAAGTGTTAGGAAGTTTTTTTTGTACCTGATCATACCACCTTAAGACTACGTATCATCATCATCATCAGTCGATATATAATCACTGCTGGACATAGGCCTCCCCCACATTGATCGATGCTACGCTGCCCGTATCGCCGGATACTAAGAGCTGTCGTTTGTAGGGGTTCATACGGAGGACTTTGAGCATTTCCCACCAAGCTAGCCCAATGCGGGTTGGTGGGAGTCAGAGCCTCGTTTGTTGATTAGCAAGGTGCATCACGAGCAGGTGAGGTTGGTTTGGGTCAAGTGAGTTGTTGTGCGCGACCCTTTACATCCCCTACTACATGTATTGGTGCCGGAATGATGACAACAATTATCGTAACATCTCACATGTGTTTATTTAGCTCGCTGGCCTAATGGTTAGAGCTTGCGGCCTTCATTCCGAAGGTTGCCGCCTACATGCAATCTGATTAAATTCTCACCTGCCAGCACATCGTTAAACTTTAGACGTAAGTTAAAATTTATCTTCTTTCCCAAAAGGATTATGTATATTCTCTCTACCATACTGTACTTATTACCAGCTTCGGGAGCACAATATTTATATATATACATATATGTATGTCTCATTTATTTTTTAATTCTATCTTAAAAGGGCGGATTGAACATAATATTTACCTGATGGTAGCGCCACCTAGATTCATGCCTAAGAAGCGCTAGTTAAGACGTACACATAGATATTCATCATCACCTTGATAAAATGTAAAACTTTCATCACGTTACTGTAGTTATTACTGTGTATATTGAAATATCCGGCTATAAGAGAGAGAGAGAGAAAGAGAAAGAGTGGTATTGTAATTCCAACCTGAAATATAGAAATGGTTAGTGACAAATATCGGTAAGATTTACGTTTTCTTACCATCGAGAAAAAGTTTTCTAAACATATATTATTCTGAAGAACTCAAGGGTAACTGCGATTTGTATCTTCAAGATCTCCGCAGTCACCTTCAATGCATTGTTAAGGCTCTAAGGAATCCTCTAAAATTGCACCGGTGCTCACCTGCAATGTATGAGTATATAAACACATACCAGAGAGGAGCTGCATAGTACCCCCGCACAACATATACGAAGCCGTTTCCTATATATCACCCTCCCCGGGCTCGTTTCACCGGCTATGAGGGTACACAATTTTTAATCGCCTTTAAGCACAATCAAGAGTCACATTATAATACTATTTATAAACGCTCGGGGCTCTGTACTCTATATACTGTAACCTGCTCTTGTAACATTTACAAAGCGCCCAGTAAGATCCTGAAAGATCAGACGAACACAGGTACTGTTCACAGTAAATGTGATATCTATATATTCTATAGGCTTCTCTTATGGGCTGATAGAGAGATATGGAAGAGAAGTACATACTGTGCAGACCCCACATAGCTGGGAAAAGGGCAGGAGAAAGAAGAAGAAGAAGATGCTTCCAGAATGTACTCTAAATAAAACTAGCTTATTTGAATTTCTATATCTTCAGTGATATATATATATATATATTTATATACTAGTGAAAATTTGGTCAAAATCGGTGGAACGTTTTCCGAGATATTCCTGTACAAACAGAGGCTAAGACAAAAAGTATTTATACTTAACTTATACTACAAGAGGAAAAGAGATATAGTAGAAATCTAAAATAATGTGTATGTATAGATATTTAATGTATAGTCAAAACTATGTACAGTGTTACGTTCACTCGTTAATGTCACATCACTAGTGGACAGATCACCGTCGGCACACGACAGAGACGGTCCTTCCATTGCACGGCCTCGGCGGAGAAGCAGGTGGTGAAGTGTGCTTACCATACAGTTATCATAAAGTATTGCAAAAGTTATGTGTACTGGATAAAGTAATTGTAAAGGATTTGTTGAGCTTGCGACCAACAACTAGAGTGATGACCACGACCACTGTATCAAGAGTGATACCTGCTAGGAAGAAGAAAGGATTTGTAGTCCTTCTGGGTGTTTTTACAAAAGAATACAGAAATTCTATTCAATTAATAAGAGACCAGCAAATTTGACAATGTCAGGATGGAACCAGAAAAGCTTGGATATGTAACGTACAATCCAGTGCTATCAATAACATAGGTGTTGCGTATTTCGGGAGCAAGTTACCCTATGAGATAACATCTCGTCGATCGCTGTGAGAGTAGTGTATAAAAGACGAAGGGCTTTTATACATTTTTTTTTTAGACTAAGCGAGTAACCGAAAAAAAATTCTATTAGATGGTAAGTAAAATGCATATCCATAAAGATATGAGGCTAACTAGCTAGGATGACAAACATGACGCACATCACCGACCAGCGAGGTGATGTCTAGGGGCGGAGGGTAGCAGTCACCATACGTATATCGACTGTTCACAACGATAAGTAATGGACCAAGAACTGGGAAATATTGATTAATACTTTTTAGACATTCTTCGTTATTAAAGAATGATAATGATCATCATCATCATCATCATCGTCCGTCGGATCTTCCTGATATGAAATAAGCGTGTTCCTCTATTGGCTATCACACGCAAATGTCGGGGTGCTCCAACAGAAACAACTTCATGAACCGGGTTAGCGTAACGTAAGTCAATTTACAGTTTACTCAATTTCAACAAAATCGTCGACACAACCATGAAACTCCATTTATAGTTAATTCTAAACGAAATTGAGTTGTGTAAATATCCTGATTCTTATTTGAGACTATAAACGTCGTGACTGAGTAGAAATGTTTCAAATTATTTTATAAATTTGAGCAGGAAGGAGTAGGAATCTTTTTTATTATATAAAGCGGGTTCACCTGATGTTAAGTGATACGTACACCTAAAACAACGTGGCCCTTATTAGGATGGTATATACTGTAGCACATTCTGCTCGTCGCTTTAAGACGTAAAGTGAAGTCTCATTATTCTGGTATGTTTATTAGCTACAAGGTCCTTTATACCGGAAGACGGTAGTGTTAGCCACACCACCGCTACCAGCTGCGTGGTAACTAATTAGATGGCGTCTTCTCTCCTCTTACTAGTATAAAACTCCGCCAGTGCATAAGTAGCAGATGAACAACTGCCCGTCTCATCTTCTTCTTAGCGACTAATCTAACATTCGGATCTAGCTACAAAATCCGTCAGGGTCTGGTGCGATGGTAGTCTGAGCTTAGAGCGTTTTATTATTTACCCCAACTCCTGGTTCATTACCCCGGATTCGATCGATAATTATATATTATGACATCGCAGAAAATTTCTGGGTATTCCGGAAGGTCGCATTCACTTTTCCCATAAAAGTAGTATCCCATGTTTCCGTTGGAGTAAGAACCTCGGACCGCTCCCTGAATAGATTTTCGCGTGAATGTGGGGCTCAGTAGCCGTGGCTTTGTTGCCCGCGGTGAAGCTGAGAACGACTTATCTGGTTGGCCCGATGCGTAGCGTCGGATCGAGATGGCCGCCCCAGGTGATCTCTAAGAGTTCCCTATGATGTCTGTCGATGGGCTGCGAGGAGAGAATTGCACTGCCCGTTGCAGTTATAAGTTGCGGAGGAAGAGTAGTATCGGTATTACGGTTCGCCGCTCTTCCTTTCCCACGGCGACCGTATGATATCTGCTTTTGCTCCTCAAAGGTACGTATGCGAAGGCATTTCGCTCACCTAATAGAAAAATTAAATCTATCCTCGTAAATTCCATGTCCAGAGTAAATATCTGCTTTACTTGGATATTACAGATGCTTCAACAGAATGTTGTAGATATTAATAACGTTATTTTCAAATAATGGAAAGTATTTCAACTGATGCCTTCATTAAACTGTTTCGCTCGATCCGTTCGTTTCCATTAAAAGTTATACGTTGCATATTTCATTATAGTGTATACTTGACTAAGGCTCATTAATAAACAATTACGCGTAATTTACCAATGTTGCCCGCTGTAATTGGATCCGAAATACCGTCCAATGTCTAACTTGTTACGCACACGCGCACACACACACGCACACGCACACGCACACGCACACGCACACGCACACGCACACGCACTGTGCTCAACCGTATAAACCCATCAAACACAGATTAATTTAATTGCGCTGAAATTATTCAGAGTAACTGGCGTTGGCTTTCGACGCCTGTTCACTTGACTCCCGATGCTCGTCCCAGTGCAGCGGCGCTCAACCTTTAATAATCAGCGACGCACCGACGTATATAAGTGCAGATAGGGAGGGTAAAGGGTAAATGTACAAAAAAACCGTTGGTTTAATCCATCCAGTCTAACAAGATATTTAAAAAAATAATTATAAACTCGCTACTAGTGGTAGATCTCTGGTGCCGGAGACCGTCTAGTTAGTTCCCACAGCACCTCCTACTTCTGCTACCAAACAGTAATGTGCAAACATTACTGTCTTTCTATAAGAACGGCATTCTTGCTAGAGAAATTAGTAGGAGTAATGATATTTATCTTTTTTTAAAAAAAAAATAATTCCCCCCGTTATGTGAGGCGGGGGCCCTGTTTACTCTTTTCTTTTCTCTCTTTATTTGCTTATCATTTTGTTATCCTATTTTTCGTTCATAACGTTTATAAAAACAACAAACACTTCTTTATTTTCTTCTGCTTAAATTTTTTCTTATTTTATTTTCTTATCTTTTACTGCGTGTCTGGTTTTTATTTATAACTCGCCCTATTACCTCTCTACAGAATTTTAGGAATGTGAGCCGACTGTTGGCATCACCCATCAGGGAGGCAATGCTACCTGCGCTTTTGGTCTTCTCCAACACGGTATCACATTCGTAGCGCTTTTTTTCATATAAGGGACAACTCGAGGTCCACCGCTGGGTCATAAAGGCACCAGGGACTCTCCTTGAGCTTAAACCTGTGAAGGTAATCAGAGAATTCCCTATGCCGAGTGATTTTTTGGCCAGTACCGTGTCCAGCTCTACGTGGCGGAGTGGCCTATACGCCGATGCAACGCTCGGAAAACATATCCGCGTTGTTGCAACCCTCGTGCCTCCCACATAACGCCTGTTCCACTCGCGCTCAAGCGTTCCCAGCCTCGGCTGTCGCTTAACGAATGAAACTGGACACACCTCATACACCCAATATAATCTTACATACATCCCTTTCTCTCTCGCTCTCTTTATATTCTCTTTCACTCTTAACGCTAAGGGATGGAGGGTGTCGGGTATTGCGACCGTTTCTAGAGCGTTCATCGTAAGGGCAGGCGTATTACTTATCATCTGAACTAATTTCGCTAGCTACAGCGGCTTTCCAATAAGAACAAAACTGGTATACTACTTTTTAGCCGTAAATACTAAACACTGTTTGTGTGTGCTAGTCACCTTGACACTCGTTAGCTCATACATTTTAGCTACAGCTTTACAGTTCAGAGCAGATCGAACCTACGCCTCTAATAGTCGAAAAATGCATTATTCCGTTATTCTATCATCATCATCATCAGCCGATAGCCGTCCACTGCTGGACATAGACCTCCCCCAAAGATCTCCACATGGATCGGTCCCACGTTGCTCGCATCCAGTGGGTTCCCGTGATTCTCACCAGATCGTCGGTACACCTTGTGGGAGGCCTCCCAACGCTACCTCTACCGGTGCAGTGCTATTCTATGCAGTTTGAAATTTTCGTCATTATCGGGTTATTCAAAACTATAATAACAATTCAAAATGGGGATGAATCGAAGTAAAAGTAGTTTCCTTGAGGATGATGTTGACGACCTTGACAATAGAGATTTGCGATATACCGTTGCTGTTCCGTAACCGAGCGGGGGAAGACTATCGCAACTTGAATCCATTGGAAAAAGTTTATTAATTTCCTTTCGTTTAAACAGGAAGCAGTACAAGAGAACTGGTGTTCATAACGTTTTCTATTGTCTGTGCGGTGCGGTGTTGCGTTTCTATGCCACGTCGACATCTCCGTAGACAAGTATTCACATTCACCATAGAAATCATTGTTTTATTAACAATTGTTATAATATTATAAACTCCTATATGTATATATACTAAATTTGATACCTTTCACTTTCGTGAAATCGATGTTTAATTTTTTATGTACATATACATCCGACATAAGTAAAGATGATATGTATTGCAGTTAATGTTAACAAAACAATTATATTACATTGGTTAATTTATATTAGTGCTTTTATTGTGATGAATTATGTTGGAAAAGGTCCCATCATCATCACATCAACATTGGCTTGTCAGTTTGTCAAGGATTTTTAAAGGTTAAAGTCGTGATGAGATTAAACATGTTACGAGTACATGGGTAAGGTACAATTATTGATCTTCGTACAAATTAATAGAAAAAAAAAATCAAAAATAATGTATAACACCGTTGTAATTTTTTTTTAATAAATGAATATTTCTAGTGTTATTTTGAGTCGAGTGCCGGACAAGAGGCCACTTTGAACAGCCTTTGATCTCGAGTTTACATGAAGGTTGTGTCAGCAATATTCAAAAATATTTCATAATCAGTGGCTGTAACATCTTTTCAATATATTGAAATAAAAAAACGTATGGTCGTAATATGATGTTTGTTACGGAAGTAGTTAATCTAAAACCATGACCTTAATTTTATGTTGGAGAAACTGAACTGTGTGCTTGGTATTCCGGCATCAGGTCGATTTGGCAAACATTTCATTTGTATAGTATAGTTTACATTGTTTATACTCCATAAACGCTAAGTAAATGTGCAAAAAGAACGTGGACATCGTGCCAAGGATAAATAGAACATTGAAGTCTTGACCTTACTCCAGATGATGGACGCACAATAAATTTCTATGTTTTCTTATAAATACAAACAATTCTAAAGATCTGTGTGTTTGTTACGGGTGATCTACGATCAGGCATGCCGCCGAAAACATAAGATAAGTTATTTACACTGTCGGGGGAGTAAATCCACTGCCTACATACAGAGTACAAATAAGCACTGCATACCCTGGCTCCCTGAACCTTCTGCTTCTCTTTCGTATACATTATGACTGAAGGTCGTGCTTGTTCTGAAATGCTCTTAATGACTCATCAATCAGCGGCCTCCACATCGCTCTGTTCTCAGCGCCTCTTAGGGCATTCGGAATATTGGTGCCTAAAATTGCCTGATCTGGTTGGACCATCGGGTAGGGCTACAACCAGCTTATTCAAATTATCTGGTTGTCATCGGGCAATATGGCCAAAGTAACTTGCGCGAATCCACCGGCCCGCGTCGTTGCACTCGGCCTAGTGCTTGCTGGACTGCTTCCTCTGAAGCTTCGGCTTCAAGAAGCAGCCACCTTATTTGAGGTGAAGCGTAGGCACTCCCAGGAAGTACTAAAAGACCAATAGCTGGAGGTGTCATTAAGCCACTTGAAATTACCATACCCGTCCAATGACAACGCGGATATGTTTCCCGAGCGTTGCATCGGCGTATCGAGTATTCCGCCATGTGGAGCTGGACACGGTACTGGCCCAGATGTACACGGGGAACGGGGGATTCTCCGAGTACCTTCAGGTTTAAGCTCAAGGAGAGTCTCTGGTGCCTTTGTGACCCAGCGGTGGACCTCGACTTATCCTATATATATATATGCAAAAAAGCGCTACGAATGTGATACCGTGTTGGAGAAGACCAAAAGCGCAGGTAGCATTGCCTCCCTGATGGGTGATGCCAACAGTCGGCTCACATTCCTAAAATTCTGTAGAGAGGTAATAGGGCGAGTTATAAATAAAAACCAGACACGCAGTAAAAGATAAGAAAATAAAATAAGAAAAAATTTAAGCAGAAGAAAATAAACAAGTGTTTGTTGTTTTTATAAAAGAAGACAAATAAAAGAAGTAAATAGAATGGAGGAAGATAGGAGAAAGGAAGTTTGTGTAAAGAAAGATGTGATAGAAAGAGGAGAGAAAGAAGAGAACGAGAAATAGGATAAAAAAAGATAAGCCAATAAGGAGAGAAAAGAAAAGAGTAAACAGGGCCCCAGTCTCACATAACTGGGGGAAACGTAAAAAAAAAGAAAAAACTAACACAGGACTCGTTTGTAGCAAATGGTGGACAGTCTGATGGTGATTTTGAGTTGCTCGATAATAGATTTGTTGGTTCTCTTTATTGCCCATGATCCATTTCTGAACCTGTCTGAATAATATCTCTCAACTCGCTCAAAACTTACACAACTGTGCTTGGACTGATGCTAAATTGACCAAATTGCTTAATTGGTAAGTTTATCTTTAAGTACACATAAGCACAGAGGTTTCAGGCGTCGTTTTTATTAAGAGGGGGATGCTTTCGCATACCTGCCCCCTCAAGGGTAAAGATAAGTTATGTCGAACTTACACCGACTGTAACCCCTGCGGGTCACAGGGTTGCTATCGCAAACCTCCACGACCCGTCGAGTTCCGGTTGCAACGGCCAGCTCCTTCTCGAGGAGAGAACCCCACATTTCCACCTGTGAAAGGTCACGCCGTAACAGACAGCGCGCCATTCTCACGACCTTTTACCGTCACCTGGGCAATGGGATCCGTCCCGAAGCCGTAACCTAGAAAAGCCAAGAAAACCCTCCCGATTTCCTGCGACGGAACCAAACAAGACTAGCATGGGCTCCGCTGCCAACCGTTACACGAACGCGACGGATAGGGGTCTCCCTATCCGTCGCGTTCGTGTAACGGCGCTGTGGCGGAAAGCAATACCGACACTCCTCTACTGACACGATTCAACCTTGGCTGCCAAAGGCAGTGCAAGCCTGGTCCTGTAATCCATTGGCACACATCCGTGGTGACATCACGAAACTTTTCTGGAGCGGCCTCCTCGAGCCAGCCTTAATCCTCGGGCCGACCGCGTAGGTTCCTCTTAGCTTCACTATGAGTGACCAAACCACGGTTATTAAACTCCTCCGCCTCGACAAGAAAAGGAACCTATTCGGAAGGTGGTTTACATACCCTACTCGAAACCTCTGTGCGAGAGAGAGAGATCCGGGGCTTTATATAGCGTCCCTGTATAGGATAAGAGTTTAACCAACCGCCGCTGCTATACAGGGGAATAATCATACGGATCACTCGAGAGTCAGACATCCTTTTAAACAGCGATTGTCTTGGTTCTCATTTTACCTCCGAACACACTAGAGGATATATATGTGAGAGTTCACAATCGAAATCATACCATCTGTAAGAGTGGTGGTAGAAACTCAGAAGAGGAACTCAAGGTGGTGTAAGGAGCGATGTAGGACGATCACAATGTCGCTTGCTAACCTTTGAAAGAGAGGTGCACAGGTGGAGTTGAGGTCTCCCCTACAGAATCACTGCCCAGTAAGATTGTATGCGAAGAGACTGAGAACTGCTTCTACTGCGGACAAGGAAACCAAAATTCCATCTAAAAATTACTATAAAACATTCGAAACTATAAATCACATATATGCAGTCAGCACTGTATCCGGTTTGAATGGCGCTGTAGCTAGTGTAATTACTGGGGTAATGAGACACCGTATTATGTCTAAGGCAAAGTGCAATGTGGTTAAGTGCATACCATCTTAACTAGCACCATGTTGTTATGAGCGGGCGTATCACTTACCATCAGGTGACGTGCGGCTCGTTTAGTCGCTTAATTACATAATATATATATATATATATTGTTTTTGTCTAATTCTTATAATAATGTCATATACGCATAAATGCATACATTAATTAATATTGTGTAATTAATAATAAGGAATGAAATTGAATGTAAGCAAGACGAAAGTAATGGTTTTTGAAAGAGAAGAATGTGTGACAAACTGTGACGTTATGATTGAGGGACACAAAGTGGTACAAGTGGAAGAATTCGTGTATCTGGGTTCGCAGGTTACGAGAGATGGTAATTGGGTATGGCAGAAGAAACATGAAAGTAGGATTAATGCTGTGGAGATGAGAAGCCTGAGAAGTGTAGCTGGAGTGAAACTGATGGACAAAGTGAGGAACAGTGTGATAAGGGAGCGGTGCGGCGTGGTTGAAGATGTAGTGACAAAGATAGAGAAAGGGATGCTTAGATGGTTCGGCCTTGTTGAAAGAAGATTAACGAAAGAGGCATACAAGGTATGAATGATTGGACAAATCGGTGCAGGTCGACCTAGGTGGAAGTATTTCGATCAAATGGAGGATGTCCTAAAGAAAGGCCGGGCCAAGAGAACTCGCAACCGACGAGCATGCATGAAGACGCTCATGAGAGTGGAGGTAGCGAGAGAGGTGCTGGGATAGTAGCAACTGGAGAGTGGTGGTCTCTGCCTACCCCCCTGGGAACGAGGCGTGATATATATGTATGTGTGTATGTAATTAATAATAACTGTTAACATAATGTGCCTTTCATAAGAATATCAATTCAGGATGCAGGATATAATAAACTTATAACGTAAATTGTTTATTAACAAGTGCCGCAGTACGGCAGTAGACAAGCCATTAATTATTTCATTGATGTTGCGATGACAAATTCATTTTAAATTGAATACATTGAAAACGGCGTCAAACAGGATTATATAGTATCAAAACAGATGTTTATAGCGGAACGCTTTACTGAGCGGATATTATAATGATGTATTTGTTCATGTTTCCGTGTATAACGTTTCAAGAGACGAGTTCTGACGTGTAACGACTATCCGTTTGACTTGTGACATAGGGATCCTCGGTTCAATTCCAGGGCTCCATGTAATGTTATTTCGTTGTATATTCTTCCAACCCGTCTGTCTAAATATCACACTCATATTGTGAACCTACCACAACACCATTCACAACTTTAACCGTCACTCCCTGAGTATTCTAGGACTACGTTTCACTTTCTTCAATCTCATTGTCAGTATGCTATCGCTAAAGGCGGTGTATCTTAGAGTACTTTACAAACTCAGTTCTGGATCAATAGATATAGTCGACATCAGACAAACATCAAGATTCAGAAATAAGATATAGGATACACCAAAGTTAAAATCAACAGGTCGGCTACATCCGCTGAGTCATGATAGATGAGGGAAAAGGTTGGTAGCCCGCTGTAGAACGATGGACAATTTGGTCAGAACTACCGGGAGATATTGGATATGATCTGATCCCAATAGAGAGGGATGACGATGAAGAAACAAAATTCGTTGCTTAATGATGTCATGCGTATGTTTAATTCGTAAAACCAATAAAAGTTGGGGAATTTAGATTTTGGAATCCTTCACCACAAAATGCGTGATTGGCAGACCTACAGCAAGGTAAACCGATGACAATAAAACAATCGCTGAGACTGGACTTAAACAGCTGAAGACCGTGTTATGTAGAATGCATTACGAGATATCTAAGTCCAGTAGTGGCAGTCGATCAGTTTGGAAGATGCTGCTTTCACTTACTGCAATCAACCTACAATTTAGGATACGAAACCTAACTCCACTGCTTTAAGACAGATTCAAAGAGATCTTCCGCAGCGACTAATTAGTATTCGCGTTACAAAAGAAGTAAAAAAAATAATTGTAACTCTCCCTCTCACGCCTGCGTACACTGTAAACGTCTTTGAAGCAACCTACATTATCTCGCCCACCCTTACTTCTTACTGATATTTTCATTCGGCTCGCTACCCTTGTGACGTCTAATGACATGTTTGGAAACCATTCAAATGTACCCACGTTTATACAAAAGTATACATCCACTCCCTTCGCCGCTTAAAAATAGAAAGATGGGGGCACGGTAACAATAGATCATTTCTTTTATATAAGTTATTAATGTGGTGGTGCGGTGGGGTGAGGTAAGGGGAGGGGGGGGGGGTGATAACTATCAAAGTAAGAACGGCTGGTGGAAAAACAAACAACAATTACAACTCTTGCAACTCTCTCTCCTAATGGCGAGGAAGATATTGCAGTATGAGAAATAAATGCTACACCAATAACCGGAACGTTGATCAATAATAATTTAAATTTAATTAACTATGTTTCTGTGATAAATATGGTAATAGTATATCGAATCATGAAATTGGTACAGCCATGCCAAGAGATATGTGATGAAGGAGGCGTGCAGTTATTTAGACTGTGTTTCAGATTTTTAACTATTTATAAAGAGACAAAGTAAAAAGAAATAGTTTCTTTTTATCGTCAATGTGCTGTAAATCATCATCATCTCAACCGATGGATGTTCACGGTTAGACAAAAGTCTCTTGTAATGTAATCCGCAAAACACAATCACGTCATCTCAATTTTTTTTTTATTCATCGAAGTCGCGAGACGAGCGAGACGTTCACCTGAATGTAAGTGATACGCATGACTTAACAAAGTGGCCCTAGTTAAGACGACATATATAGAACAAAATTGTACAGGTCACTTTGATACATAAGATGTTATGATCACAGTATATACTAGTGGTAACCTCCTGGCGAAGCGTCTTCTTCGCCTAGAACACTCTGGTACTCATATATATACAATCAGAATACAGCAATGCTGTGATGTAAATTTACAATATGACGGTGTTGGCTCCGGAATCGAAGCAAGGATCAAGCGCCAACCAGCAGCAACGCTGTTAAAGTTGAGGTATCTAGACCCTTATTAAGATGTCTAGATCCGGTGAAGTTCGCGTGAAATTAGAACAACGTACAACCGATCGACGTGGGGTTCTTTGGGAAAGGTTATGTCTAGCTGTGCACGTATTTCAGCTGATGATGATGATGATGTTTAGGATTACCAACTATAAGAACATTTCTGGGTTATTCTTGGGTTAAATAGAATATTAATAATATTATACTTTCGTATTATAATTCCGTTTCCGAGCTGAGTTAGAATTTATTGCTAAAGTTGCTCCGAAGCTTGCATGAGTTTCATATTGAACTTTAAGAAATTTTCTGTGCTCGGATTTTGGCCGGAAGCCACTATCAGACAATGTCGTGACATTTTTAAAATTTTCCTTAGAAACCTTATACGTTATCCTATACCTTTTATGTCGTTACACTCGTCGTTCAACTTGATCTAATGTTACCTGATAACATTGTTCACATCTCAACATAGGTAATGAGAAATTAATTTTACATTCCCTCCATATTATCTGTGCGCCTAATGTAGATTTACTGGTGGTAAGTCCCATAAAGACTAAGTCGTGCACCAACCAGTTGGACTGATCAGATTAAAGACTCGCATTCCTCCAAATTTTACACAGTCGTAAGAAATTCGCTCGACAGGAACCGGTAGATGAAGATCGACCACGATCCTTAGGCATAAGGGAAAGAGACGTCCCAGTTGTCAGTGACCGTCTAGGTAGCTATTGCACCACACCACAGCACTGCTGTCAAACATTATTGTGTTCCAGTTGGAAGGACGGTGTGGCTGGTGAAATAACTGGGGTCACAAAACTTAATATCTTGCGACACAGGGCGACGGGCGTAATATGGGGCCACGTTGTTATGAGCAGGTATATCACTTACTATCAAGGGAACGTCCCGCTCATCTCGTAGGATTAAAAAAAAACTTCGTCTAAATAAAATTATTAGTATTTATTTTTAGGTGTCATAATACGTTATGTTAGTATTTTGGTAACTTTCAGCAAGCGCTCATTCGAGTACCGGAAGCGTCATATACGAGAGAACTATTTCCTATTTAAACTTCCTAACTAAAATTTCAAGTAAGTAAAGATTGCGTTATTTTCAAGCACTGTCAGACCTAAACAGAATTAGACACCTGTATTTATTAGTTACGGTTGTACTTGCATTCACTAACTGAATTTGTAACGACACTAAGTATACTTAGGTGACTGTGGAAATGTTTTAAGCTTTTTTTACTATTACATTCATTAGCATCTTGCGTTAAGCAAGCATAGGCAAAAAGTGTAGATAAGGAAATTATGAGATGCGGACCTTATGCTCAATTGAGTTCTTCAAGTAATTTTCTTGTCATATATATATATATATATAATAGTGAACAGTAAATTTCGGTCCGGCATTCCCCTGGCTTTTACTTACGCTGGTGGCTCTATTATATCGATGGAGTAATTTGTTTGTATGACAGAGAATATCATTTTTCTGCTTGCTTTATATACTTTTAAACTATACTAATCTATGTAAAATATGTAGCTACATGTTAAATTAACTTACTATCATCCTCGACTGAATTCGGGGATTGTAGGAATGGTTAGAACTTCTTCGAATAACCCACGGGAAAAGGGTATTAAAGGATAACGTCAGAAATGTTTCTGAACGGAGTCAGTCTGGTCACCATATGCTAAAAAAACTGATGGTGATTTCGTAGTTGAAATCTAAATCCTGACAACTCTATCTTAACCTTTCCTAAGAGACAAAGCACCTCCACTCCCTGGTAGCATAGCTGCTATGTTGTTACAAACAAACCCGTATGAAAGTATTTACAGGGAAGAAACGGTATAAGGATATTTTATAAATTTTCAAGTTCGACTACTTGTGGAGTCGGACAATTGTTGATTTAAAGCATTTAGCGTTTGCCGCAGTTTGAAAGTTCAAAGCAATCATTGCACAATGTTCTTGTAATTTGTTCCACGCGATTCACAATGAACCACACCAAGATCGATGAGATATACTGGCATCGTCTACGAATTATAAAATCAATGTTCTTACTTAACGATAGTGACTAATATAGACAACGTCCGCACTAGGTGGAATCGTGGTCAATCAATATTCACATTGTCTTTCCAATTACACTGGCATAGGTACGGTCATCACTGAGCTTGAGCTTGAGGTGAAGAAAAACATAGTGAGGAAACGGACATGACAAAAAACAAGACAACCTACAGTTGACCAGCGTGGTAGATAAAGGGCCTGAACTCCTGACAAGCCTTCGTGTATTAGCGTAGGGAACACTGAGAAAGTTGTTTGCAATTATAATTGCACCAATTACAATAGATTGATTATACACATTCTCTTTTAATTGTACATTTATTCTGCAACATTAACAGAAGAATTAGTTCCGGTTAACACTTCAACTTTACAAAACTTACACGATACAGGGATATATATATATATATATATATATATATATATATACACACATTCACAATGAAACTGACGAATGATTCGATATCGTCCAGAAGTTGACAAATATTTTGAACACTTTGGAAATATAACGAGTACTACTTGCATAATTACAAGTGGATTCTTTTCTATATAGAAAAAGAAAGTTCTGTGACGGCGAAGGACATTCGTGTCCTAATGCGGTGATTCGTATGCTGGTCCGTCTGTATCTGCAGGCCGCTTTAATAAGTGCCCGTATCCCAGAGGACCTCTCAACCTCGGCCTCTTTATGCATTAAACAAACATTGGATTGAGGGAAGCACAAGTAGTCAATCCATCTCGTCCGTATGAATTTGAGAAAGGAAATACACTTTATCTAGAAGAGATTTAAAGAAAAAAACTACGAATCTAAGACGACTTTAAAGATATTAAAGGAGTTAACAGTGGATTACAGTTATTAGTGCCTATAATTACAAATTTCAAAGTTATGTTATATAAAGTAGTACTAGTAAAACCTAACAGGCTTACCTTAAACAAAAAAATAATCGATAATACAATACGATAATAGTTGTAATTTTTTTTATTTAACAATCCGACGAGACGACCAAGATGTTCACCTGATGTGATACACCCGTCCATAACCACATATACTCGTATTGCACTACATTGCGGTCGTCGTATGAGACATAAGATGTTGAGTCAAGTTACCCTAATAATTTCACTAATTACAGCGCCCTTCAAACAGGAACATAGTAGTGTTTGCCCAGTGCTGTTTATCCCTATGTCTCCTGCGCCAAACACCTACCAGCAGTGAAACTTGACGCATTCTAAATATTATATAAAAGAAAAGAAGTGTATTACTTAACGTTTCCATGGCAATGTCCAATTGAAACCGGAGTTCTTAAATGAAAATTTAAGATCGCAAACAATACATACTTTGTGTGGGGAGAGGGGTGAATAAAAAATTAATGAGGATATTTCCCGTTCGCAATTGCGGTCCACACAATATACAGTAACAACGTCTACGAAGTCAACTGTAAAGTAAAAAGTCACGGTGCAATGAAAGCGAATTGAAAAGAGGAAAATCAGTCTCAATCCGGGAACAATTTCAGCTAAAATTTGTGCCGACCCTCGGCGGCCGAAGACGGGGAAAGGGGCTGCAGGGGTTTGAAGAAGGTCCTCTCCGTTATGATTCATCGGCTTTAGGAGACATCGAACGATTCACTCGGCGCGATAATCCCTCCCTCATACCCACACACCCTTTGTTTGATGAAACTGTTGCAAACAATGTCAAATGTATTTTCACTTTGAATATTTTATAACATTCAAGATATAATGAGAAAATATAAATCATAAGCGCGAAACTTAATTTGACATATATATATATATATATATATATATATATATATATATATATATATATATATGTATATAAATGTATATATATATATATATATATATATACTAGCCGCTTTGCTGGTCTGCAGTAATATAGATTAGACTTGAAATTTGTCTGAAATATTACTTGGGAGAATTGTTGTAACCGCACAAATAACACCAAATGAAAATGCTTATAAAAGTTAATTAGAAATAAAATAACGAGGTTTTACGAAATAAAAAAAAATGTATAGTCCATGACCATCTACAGATCATTCCGCGTCGAATGCTCATGTTGCCGTGTCGATGACTTCACGAGTTTTCACGTGATTACCGAGCAAAGATTAATCATTTTCATTATATATATAGATGAAGAGGGCTACGCTCGGAGTTTCTCTGCACGCTCCAATCAGAAATGTGGAGATCCGCCGAAGAACTAACCTCACCGGCATAGTCCAAATGATTGCTACACTTAAGTGGCAATAGTAAGGCGCATTGCTCGAAGGACCGACGGCCGATGCGGCAGCAAGATCCACGAGTGGCATCCGCGTAATGATAGACGTAGTGTTGGAAGGCTTCTGACAAGGTGGACCGACGATCTGGTGAGAGTCGCGGTAACTCACTGGAGGCGAGCAACGAGGAACCGATCGATGTCGAGATCTTTGGCGGAGGCCTATGTCCAGCTGTGAACGTCTATCGGCTGATGATGATGATATAGATAGATATATTTATAAGCTATTATATCAACTTCCAGCAAAGAAGCTTTAAATAACCTCTCTCATTGCTGCTAATGGATCACAGAAATAATTCACATGAAGAACAAATTGCTACTATTGATAGAGTTAGACATGTTTTTAAACTAAACATAATCGCTTGTGGAAGGGGCTGTCGGGAATAGTGTAAGTTTATCGCAGCGATCGAACAGTAGCACTTGAAGTTCGTAGTCGAATGGAGCAGTAGCTATTGATATTACTCGAGTAATGAACATCCTAAACAAATTGACAACAGTTTATCCTAAACCTTTGTTAGTTAGTCGAGTAATTGAATCCTTAAATGTCTAACGCAACGCACTCGCACGCCGCGGTAACAGTACTGCTGAAATGTAAAAAACAAATAGCTTTATGAATAAAACAAATAATAGATCGATCAAGTGTTCGTTAACACGCATGATACTGGTAAATAAATTTTTATTTCTCTATCCTACCTCCCTTGCTGTCCACCCCATTAATTAACTTCGCTACATAATGAAGTAGTTTGAAAATTTCCTTTAATATTTTTTTTTATAAATTATAACGGATACTTAAACAGCGTTTTTAAATTTAAATTGTTACCGGTAACATATTACTTCCTCATATGAGCGTACACGATACGTAATAACCATGGCGTATATTTTAACTAGCAATTAATAATGTGAAAAACTTACTTCGTCCAAGTTAGAACAATATTCTAGTTAGTGATGTAACTGAGCTAATTAAAGATTCCATAAATAGCTCTTGGTTTATAGGTAAAAACATAACCAACTTAGAAATAATAACTTATTACTTACATATAATTATCTATACTCATATATGAGATAATACCCATGAGCCCACCAACCCGTATTGGGCCAGCGTGGTGGGATATTGCCCAAATTCCCCCATATGAACCCCTACAAACGACGGCCCCTACCGCCCGGCGGTACCGGAGGCCATGCTGACTGTACGTGGAGATCTTTAAGGGGGGGCCAATGCCCAGCAGTGGATGTCTATCTGCTAATGATGATGATGGTGTGGCGTTTTAAAAAAAAAATCGATAATTATAAATACTCTTTTAGGTATATGAACTATATAGCACTTGGGAAGAGTTTAAAGTTAATATGGTATACGCAATTTAAATTACCCCGCCCGGTATACGTGACCACGTTAAGTACCTTTGAAGTACGGAAACGTTCGGTTAATGATACCTCGCGCCCACCCATCCGAGTGCGGGACAAGCGAAAACGTTGCCTACATTCACACCGACACTTTGGTAACCGTTCAATCGTATCCGTTGAAAAGAGGCTATACTGACTCCGTACGAATATATCAAAATAGACGTAATGTTGGGAGCTCCCCCGTCACCCCACAAGGTGGACCGACGAGGGTGAGAGTCGCAGGAAGCAGCTGGAAGCCGGCAACGCGAGACCGATCGATGTGATCTTCGGGGAAGCCTATGTCCAGCAGTAGATGGCTATCGGCTGATTATGATGAAAGCAAAATATGTTATGCTTAGAAATTATTATAGTAAGCTATACTGGTAAATAGTAATGCGGTGATAGAGAAGAATGATAAGAGCCGCATCCTTACTATATTGTATGTGGATTAAAGTCTCTTCCATCTTAAGCTTGAATTTTGAAGTTCACAGCTCGGATTAAGACATAACAAATATGTATTTTTTTTTCACCCGAAGTAACGACAAGACGAGCGAGATATTCACGTGACAGCCCACGATCACGTGCGCATAATACACATGCCCATAACAACGCGGCATTAATTAATATGATATACACAGCATCACATTGTGTTCGTCGCTTTGAAACAAGAGGAGGGAAGATATGATAATGTGGGATTTACACCCACTAAAACCGCGTGGGATCTTCTACTGAACACACCGGTGCCTCTCTGCACTGCGTCTATGTCCTCTCTTTGCTACGATAAGCATATATAATGATACACACAACACCACATTGCGCTCATCGCCTTGAGCCATAAGAGTTGGGATGACATAGTAATGTAAGATTTGTGCCCACTAAAAACTCCTCAGTCATCATCCTTAATTATTTATTAGTCTTATATCAAATACAGAAAGGACCGTACCACGCCAATCGTCCGCCTTCGCTAGTTGGAAAGGCACTTTAAGAAGAAGAAGGTCATCCTTAGTACCTTGCAAGAAGCCCTGGGATCTCCTACGGAAGACATCGGTGTTTCTCTGCACACGCCTAAACACGTCCCAGGTAATACGTAATCCGCCCCAGCACCTTCTTTTTGTTACTACAAGCACAAGTCCACCTCGTACTTATCTTTCATCCAGGGCTCGCTTACTGGGCTACGAGGGCCCCCATCTCCACCGGCAACGGAGCCGTACCACTACGTTTATTCAAAGCTCCAATACTCAGACAGCTTCTGTTGAAACTTAGCACTGATATAAAATATATTTATTCACCCCCGGCCCGTTTATATTTTTTCAGTGAATCTTTGCTGTCCTATGTAAATGTGATATGATAAACGAGTAGACTGTGTAAACGTAGTGTTTAATTATTGTGGAAATTAATGTTTGAATATGCATCAAGTTACGAGCGAAGTGACTTAAGCTGTTCATTTGTATCAAATGAACTGTGTGCATCCTGAGACAACGGTTATACGTTTTGACAGCTTGGTGAGGAATATTCATAGAGTTTAATGAGGATAATCTTCGTGCGTCATACTTCCACATTGGCGCCGTTAGACCTGTATAGGTTACTTTCATCTGCTTCACTAGATAATAATAAAATTATTGGTAATTCAACTGTAAAGAAATTATTTCTTGACATACGAAGCGCTTATTCATCACACATACTTTCTAAAAAACAATTATCCTGTATCCTCCATCAGGCTACTTAAAGACATATTAACGCAATTATAAAGTATATATGTATATATTTCGTTATTTGACAATACATTTGACATTCTATTGGTAGAGTTCATGTTACTTTGGGTAAGTTGGAAGTGCGCTGAAAGCTTGTTGAAACGTTGCCTAACGAAGCGACTTTCAAACAACAAACATTGTTAAAGTCAACTTGTAATAAATCTAATTTGATCAAATGTTAAATAACGCTAAAGCTTATGAATCTTCACATACTTTAACGTCAATCAACTTTTAGGTCCAACATCCAGCATTGGACTTCAATCTGCTAAAGTGATCATCCCGAGTCCCTAAAGCATACGAGGGTTCACCTATCTTTGTGTTGATTCTAGCTCGCAGACACAATCGGAAATTAACAAAACGGATATGATGTCGGATTGTCTGTAGCACTGCAACTAACCAGGTCATCTAATATTGATACTAGGGAATTTGTGTAAAAGACAATTGGTTTAGCTGCTGCACTATATAGTTGAAGTCATAATTACAGATCATCGTAGCGGCTGCTGGGAAAGTGTATGCTCGTTTTTAATTAAAAAAAAATAACTATTTAACAACTCACTATCGGCACGTGAACAATAGTGATGCTTTAAAATTGGACCATTGTATTTTAAATTAATTGTCAACATTATGTGAAGATATGTACGTACAAACGCTACTGTAAACGCTGTAATTCATTAAAACGTTTAATTATACTGAAAATACGTGTGCACTGAAACATTCAGCTCGGCGAATATGCATAAGCAAGCAGACCGTGCCCTAAACTCGAGCATTGCACGTCTAATACCAATAAATGTTAGTGTTTAAAGTTAAAGCGATTAATAAAGTTTGTTTTACACGAACACTCTCCCGCGGCTCTACGTGCGAATGCATCTTATTAAGTATTAAAAAGTTTCCCACATCGTTCCGAGAACTTTTGTTACCAACAAACTTAAATAAATTAGTTAATACAAAATATATATGTCGCGGGTTCATAGTTTCACTCCGTCAAATGACAAACTAATTAACCGGAAGCTAGTGAAAGAGACATTTATGAAAAAGTCTGTATAAAACTGTTTGCAACTGATCTATAAGTTTGTGACAGTAATCTTTTAAAACGGCTCATGATGACGAATCCTCTAAAAGGCAACAGAACTTATTCTCAGCAATGACACAAATGTTTCCACGACACGATAATGCAAACTTTTTTTCTATAATAAATTAACACGATCTCAGTTTGGCGCGATGGTACGTGAGGCTGTAGATGAGTAGAACTTTAACATCAACCAAACACACTGAATCGAACTGGGGGCAATGTTACTAAAGCAAACGGTTATCTACTCCACCACGGCTTTATTTCGTAAATGCCACATAGGTTTTAACAGATAACCTAAAAGCATATCACGTTTTTATAACAGAGAAAGCTTCGTCGAATATCACGATCACCTATTAATCAACCACACCAAAACGGAAGTACACATTGAACAAACACAAATAATATGTTATTAATTTAATTAAATTAAAATAATTCGACTCGACGATTGCCTCATTAAAATTGCTCGACTCCACGCCCTCGCACAGAATTTCAACTTTCCAGGTAAACAATTTTTTCGTAGTATTTCCTCCCGCAAACTGTTCACATTTTTTATAAATATGTTACACTGATATTTCCGTTGTCGTGAAAAAATTTATTTGACATATTTCAACAAAATTATTATTACTTTTCAGTAAACACGGCTACCTTTAAAAAAAAATCACTTTCCACTTTATGTTCCAATAGACGAGAGACTCGGGCCACGCTAGACCAGTGCGGCGTATCCTCAAGACGTTTCTCCTTGGAACCTGTGCGTTTGCTCACCGGAAGTTCCAATGACAGAGGTCACTCAGCCTCTGATCACATATAACGGATTTATATTTACAAACCGAGCTATCAAAAATAAAATGTAAATAGATGAATAATACAAATTTAAAGAGATTTATTATGAGTACGAATTTCATACACATTAGGCCGGAAACCGTGTACGCTTAGATTATTTACAATATTAATATTTTAACAAATTTAGTGGAGCTCATTTTGTGTTCCGCCGCACTAGTAGCTATGTCTACGGTCAGTTGAACACTACCTTTAAGCCAACGCCGCCGCAAACCTAAAAGTTATCCGAAACCCTGGGGTTGAGTTCATACCTTTGAAACACGGCACATGTAAGCTCTCTTCTAATTTAAACAGGAACAAAATTCCTATTTTTTTGTATGTACACGTTAATTATATAGTAATATGTAATTCCCCTATTCTCCCTTCACCACCCAATCACTAATTTTCGAACAGAGATCTTACCCCCTCGTTCTTCATAAGAACAGCCAAGGAGTGGAACGACTTGTCAGCGTCAGTGTTCCCGCTTAAATGCATGGCTATCTTCAAGAGGAGAGCGAAGGAGATGTTAATAGATTAGCGCTCTAGCACTTTACTATCACAGATGAAATTACAACTTAACATCAGGTGTGACCTTGACCTTAGATGGCGTAAGGAATTGAAATGGACACATTATAAATATATATAGCAACAACGGCTCGACATATTATCAATAACAGGATTGTCTATAAGTTTATATAAACTTTCACCCCTTTCTATATTTAGCATTGCTGTATCGAAGTCACTACTACATTAACCCTGTGGTTTGATCTGTATCAACAGTCCAAGTTCGCGGGCGATTTTGTGGTGGAAACTTTTGCCGTATACTGTTTACATAGGTACTACCCTACAGGAGCTTTTTGTTCCAGATAATTGCTAAGTTAAAGAAAGAGATTCAACATCTTAAACAACTAAGTGACAAACACAGCTCAAGAGTATGGATTTTTTTTACTTTATTATCATCATAATCATCTCGTCATATGAATCGACAGCCAAAAGATATACAAATGATTTCTTACGTTCTTAAACCTTCTGACTATTTTGTTACTGTTACAAGTTAATGTGTTGTGGCGTGTGTCCATCACCACAAGAGTACCGTCGGGACGCCGCTCTGGATAGACGTTCTTTGTTATTCCGTCATCGTCCTCTCATCTCGCACTTGAAGACTAAGCAATCAAATCTGATGCTTATATTTGTAACAAACGTTGCGTTATTAATTTGTGATTCCTACGATGGCGGAGTTAACTGTACATACTAATATTAATTCTCCTATATCATTGTAAAGTGAATTTTACGAAATACATGGGTACTGTTTGAAACACGCGATTTGTTTACATGAACTAAACTTCACAATCCGCATATCGGTGACCCGGCTTCAGCTGCAAAAAAGCCCATAGTGTAATAAGTTTATATGCGTAGGACCGATCGATGCAGACACCCTCCAGACTTATACTCAGCTGCGAACATCATCCGGCTGATAACGATGATGATGATGGATGTGTTACAATCTTTATATTCCGTGCGACCTGAATTCTTTATTTTTAGGACGTTAGGTTTTTTATATAAAAATAATTCGCATACCTTTTATATACCCTTAGCGGGGTCTCTAAGGGCGCTTTGTAATTTAACCGTATTACGCATAGTGTTTATACATCCCCGTGACGCGAAAGTTTTTCCATAATAATAATTTACGGCAGGAGGCGAGTCTCCTGCGGGACTTTTAAACTGCTCTGAACTTGGCAATGTCCGAAAGTTGGTACAATGTGTGTGTGTGTTAGTGCGGTACTATTTTAAGGTAAGCATTAATTGTATGTAATGAAACATCCTAAACAAATGTGCTACGTTATAAACATACTCGTAGATTAAATTAAATATAAACTCGGAGAAATATTCCAGAAGTTAATGAAACTAAAAGAAATGTTAATAGAAATCATTAAAGAACCTTCAGATATTTCTATGTATAACAGTTTCTTAATAAATGCCATCCAAACTAAATTTATGAATCACTACGCAAATGATCCCGATTTTAAATCTGAACACCATGCTTAGTAAGTTATCCCGGTAAGCACTTAAACACAAAATCTTTAAAAACAACTGTTAACACTAAAAGTCAACTATGTTATTTGAAAATAAATTAATCTCGAATAATACAGAGATTCCTAGCTTTACTCTATTGCGGAGATGGATGATGATGGTGGTAGGAAGTTTCGAACACCCGCAAGCTATCACTCTCATAATCTGACGTCATAACAACATTAATACCATCTCCGGCTTCATTGTTACTTAATACTATAATAATTAAAGAACCCATTTTAATGAACTTAAGTCATGAAGCAACGAGGTATTCAAAATCGTATGATAGTAATTTCCAACAGCAGGAACATATAGTGCGGCAAGCGACCAGTTTACAGAATAAGTTGTAAACTTTGCACGCACCACGCTAGGAACCAAGAGCGGTTACCTTGAGGGGGTCAACCGGATTCAGTCAGACAAATGAGGCTAGTACTTATCCGTCTAACTAATTCCCATTTGATTAGGCAAGAACACAAACAACAACGAAACAATCGTTAGCAGCATCTCAAAATTTTAATGTCACAACAATATAAATATATACAACAATGAAACGAGGGACCTATCCATCACCAAAAATGATATCACTCATGATGACCCACAAATTATTAGCACAATTGTACTCCTAAACGTAGAATTAATACATATGAAGGGTCCCTATTATTTAGATTTTTATCGACTGTATTTACAATAAAAATGATCATCATTCAATCATTGTTACTTTTCCCAGTGACACAAGTATATTTAACTATGAATAGGAAAGATGTTCCTCGCGAAATTATTGTTTGTGCTCAATCCCTCATATTCCTAGATTCCATTGCATGGAGAGGAACATTGTTTTTTCTATGGAATCATGGACAAAGTTAATTAGAGTAATAGAGAAATTTGATATCACATGGAATGTGCAGTGAGTATATTTGAATCTTGAGATGTAATTTTATTCAGTTATAAATACTTTTCAGACCACTTTCATTGTCGAGTGCTTCTTCAAATCACGCTTAAGAAGAAAATTCCACCCTCTAATTTCCAATACTCCGGCACTAATCTTTAGACATCCGGCGGACCAATATAGTAAAGTTTTAAAATAAATATGTATAAAAATTTTCTTTCATATCATATCAAATCTTCAGTCATAGTCATTTATGAAACTCACCACGGTAAATTAACACATAAAAATGGCTCTGTAAATATACAATCTTGTAATCACTAGTATGTATTTAAATAGTTTTTATCGAAACCAGAGGAGAAGTGAAACGTTCACTTGGTAGTAAGTGATACGCCCGACTATAACGATCTGGCGCTAGTTAGAATGATATATATTGATCTACGTTGTGTATATATTTTTTAGCTTTTAACACAAGTTTAGATGTTATTAATAAACTCTCCAGGCACTTACGTAACGCTGGAGCTAACATAATCCACGTGACACTATTACCCCCAACAGATTCCCGCCTTGTCGTGTCGGAGGAGCTCAGTAACCGCGGCGGGGTAGCACACGGTGAAGCGGAGGGAAACCTACCCGGCCGGACCGCGGTGAAGGGCAGCAGTGAGTGATATTGCTTATTGACCCAAGTCAGTGTACACAAAAATGTACGATGCTTATGGTAAACGATAGCGAGATGTACTATTTATGGTGGCGCCATCTGTTGAGTCGTTTGAAAACTTCTTGTTACAAAGTATTATATATATATTCAAAGAAAATAAAATAATTCATTTGTTCACCTGTTATAATTATCGTAATACTTTTTATTAAAAGAATATTTTTACCCTTATTTAGAGTTAAATCCAAACCACGGACACAGCGACCGGTACCAATAAAGTACCTATCATTTATTGAGAACACCCATCACCAGCACATACCTCACAACTATAATTTACGGTGAATTAATAAATTAATCAATAATCATACCGCAGCGACTCTCACTCGTAATAAACAAGATGGCGATAGTTTACATTTCGTAACGACACTTGTGCTGCTATTTTATGCACTTCTTTAAATTTATCGGACGCGGATAGGGGTTGCTACCCCTATGCGTGCACACACTAAATCAAATATTTGAATGTATCAGATGTAATGGTCCAATGTGTGAATGTATTAGGTAATGTACGTTGGATGTACGCGGAGTAGTGACGCGCCTCGCCGCTAGGGGCGCCGCGGGCGCCTACACTGGCTGTACGCGCCGAGTAGGTAGTGGGGGGGAGGCTAACAGTTTATTGGCAAGCGTCGGCAAGCACGGGCGGCTTCACCTGCGGTTCTTATTGCATCAAATGAATTTACAGTGCATTTAGGTATTATTGTTATATTACATATGTATTATTAAACGTTTTTTTATATTATTTAAATCCTTATTTAACCAAGCTTAGTGAGCTAAGGTATGCAATACTTATTTGCTTTTATGCAGCGCATGGCTCTCCGGTTTTTTTTTAAAAAAAATCATACCTTCCAGTTTTGTTGGGCCTACCTATTTACACAGTTATTTACCATCTTATTTTGCATTTCCTATTCTCCTCTTTTACTCTTTCTTTCCTTTCATTATAATTCTCTCTTTCATATTATTCTCTGTCATACTAGTTCCAATTTCCTTCTGGCATCCATCTCCCATAAATGAGGACAGAGTTCGTTCTTTATTTTGATTTTACATTTTTTCTTGACTGGTTATACGTCTACACATTCTTAATACATATTATCACCAGGACCTGAACCTAAAAGCAGTGCAGTGTATATGGGGGCTGGTCTCAGAGTGAGACTGTATGTATGGGTGTTGATGTGCATCACCGATCATAGTAATATGAGAAGATCCGGTGCTTGTTATTCTGACCGTTAGTGTCTTCCGGGAGTTCTAGGCCTATTCAGTAACTACTTATCGCTAAGTAAGAGCTATTATGCTATATCAACACTCCTATCGTGCGTCCTATTGACAAGGATAGTAAACTACTTTGTTGTCTTGTTAACTGGTGGTAGGTCTCTGTTGCCGAAGACCGTGTATGTAGGTACCACTGCAGCTCCTATTGCAGCCTACAAGCAGCACTGTAAAAACACGACTGTGTTCTAGTTTGAAGGGATTTTTAGCTACTGTACCTACTACGATAAAAGGACTTTTTTTATCGGTTTAATGTTTTTTTTAGATAATTCAAGGCTCTCATTGTTCTATTGCTATTTCTTGTTCTAATTATTTGTTTTATATTCTGTATTAATTTTCTAGTATTATTATTAATTGTTCTTCTACGGATGTATGCGATTTCATCACTCCTTAGTTTCCTATCTTGTTGTTCATTCTTACACTGTTTTGTTTTAACATTGCGTATTTACACTAACAATTTTTTAATTATTATATTTACACTAAGATGTTTATGTTCGTACCAAGTTTTTAATATATTGAATTATTTGTTTTGATTTAATTATTTTTATTTATGACTCTCTTCACTACACAGTTACAGTATCTAAGAAACCGATATCTAAATTTTTCTTTCGCTATCAGTTCACCTTAATGTCTTCTATTTTTAATTCTAATTCTATCTTTTAGCCGAGATGTACAGAGCGGTCCACTAAAACATGAACAATAATCTCCACTCTGTCAGGGTCACAGCTGCATGCGGGGCTGCCTTTGCATTTAGATTTGTACAAATACTCAGCAAAGCCGCTATGCTCCGTGAGCACTTGTACAAGAATCGATTCAGTTCCATCTTCCTCACTATCCAATATTCACTAATAATATCAGCGAAAAATAGTTTCGTTACTGAAGTTGTTTGTCTCTCTTTATATCACCGATTCCACTCGTCAAGGGATTCTAGTCTTAAGTGCCTCTTGACGTATGAAATCGGACACTTTCATAGTCTCTTTTTCTTTTAATTTTGCTTGCCGCCTCTTTTGCAATCTGATCCGCCCTCTCGTTCCCCTCCAGTTCCGCATGTGCTTTAACCCAAAATAGGTTAATTATTTTACCATCTACTTTAATTTGTTTTTTATTTTCTTTTACTCTAACCGCGAAGGGGGGTGGTGAGGAGTGCCTGGTGCTAAAGTTGCGAAAGCGCATCGCGAGTCGCGGAACATGTTGTAGCCGTGTGCTTAGTGCCGTCTAGCGTATTCGATAGCCTCAGCCAATGCCAGCCGTTCTGCCTGATAGACGGTGCAAAAGTGTACTAGTTTTAGCTTCTACATCTTTATTTCTTTCTTATCATTCCAAATTACGATTGCTACGCTAACTATGCTCTCCAACTTAGTTCCATCCATATAAATTGTGAATTCTCACTTGTGCATCATCAGCTAGGCATTTAAACTGCAAATTTTTTTGCTGTTCTGGGTATGGAAGCTCATTGTATCTGGTTCGCTTTTAAATTTGCTGTCTCCAATTACATCGTCCGAGTAACCTTTTTTAATTTCATATATCTTCGCTGCTTCCCTCTGATTCAAATATCTAATAAAAGCAGCCCCGACAGCAGCAACGCCAAATTTAAGGACGTCATCCTATATAACCCAATGATTATTTGGGTGAATTCCCTCTGCATCCTATTCAGCTTCTTGCTAATGCACAGCTTGTTCATAACAAGCGACCACGCACATAGCCCGTATGTCATAATCGACTCTCCTATCACTCTATAAGTGGTTCTAATAATCTCGGAATTCAGCGCTAAAACCACGACGTCTGTGAACGCTTGCGCGTAATCCTCTTACACACTCCACGTCCTTAACCATTGGATTCAGAAGCAGGTTCCAGAGAACTGTTCCTTCCATGGATCGTTGTACGCACCCTTTCTCTATCCGCCTGATATATTCTGCACCTGCGTATCTGAGGCGCACCGGCCTGTCCCCGAAATAATTGCCGATCAGGGCACCTCAAATTAGCAGGACAACCGGTTTCCGCCAACTTACATCGGACGGCAGACCACCGCGCTCCATCAAAGGCCGCCACTATATCCAGTGAGATCAATAAAAACACTTTCTTGTCTTCATTTGTATTTTTATTATCGATATCATGGCCTAGGGAGCATCTACAGTGCCGCGTTGCGGTATAAAACCGAATTGTCTATAGCTAGTTTTTGGCAGGATGTAATATGATATGCCTCGAATTAGTGTTTTTTCGAACATTTTCATCAACTCAGGACAAACAGCAAGCCAATAGGTCTCTATGAATTTTGGTGCGTATAGTCCTCCTGTCTCTGGTTTTTGAAGATAAAGACAGTTGCCTCCTTATAGGTATCGTGAAAATATGCGAGAGCTAGGCATATGTTGATTAGCACCAGGAAGATATCAGGTTCACAGGTTATCGATGCCAGGCATATATCGGCTATGAGATCTCCACGGGAGCCTTTTTGGTATTAAAATTCTTAGCAACGTTTATCGACCCATTTCTAGTGAAAAGTAGATCACATACCTCGTGATGGGTTAGAATGTTTATCTTATCTGCAAATGATCTTACGTTTCAATGTTCAGATGTATCCTCGTCTCTTCTATCTTTCGGGTAAAACGCCTCCGCTACAATCTTTGCAAATTCCTTTCCATGCAAGACTTTTCCGCTCAGGACAAGAGGTGTGTTCTCCTTCGGGGTTGTTGTTCTATGACCTGTATTTATCCTTCTACGTTGACTCCCGACCATATTTACAGCAAAACATTTTTCAGCTGGTGCTCAGCATTCCTCACTTCTTGCTTATATCTCTCCTTAGCCTCTAGGTACTGTTCGACCATCCATGGTCGTCGAACAGGCGCCGCGTTGGAAATTCAGCGTTTCTTTCTAACGACTTCTCTTTTCAGAACAGAGAGCTCGTTATTCCATCAGGACATTCCGATACGGTAAGTTATTTCTATTTTGGGTATATTCTCTTCGCAAGCTTCTATGACTGTGTCAGAGTATTCATCAATTGTTTCCTTTAACTCCACTATGTTATTAATTTGGTCTATGCCTGCCGTGGTTATGTTCTTTTTCTCCCAAGTTTGAGCCAGTTCGTTATGAAAATCGCTGCAATTTTCTTTTCTAGTATTGTATATTCTTTTTGTCTTTTTCATTTCTATAGTTGTTGATTATTGTAATTTAATGTCGAACAGGATTATCCGGAGGAACAACAGATTTCAGTCTTTCCTAAAAAGTTAGATGAGCAGGATGTTATGTCTATATTACTGGTGTCTCTTCCCCCCAGGTATGGTATCAAATGTCAGCCCAAGCCCGCAATTTAGGACATGAAGTTGCATCTCATCCAACGCGACAACCATTTCTTTACCCTTTGCGTCCACCTCACGACTTACTCACCTTAGCCACCATTCCATGCATTCTCATCTTCTTCTTCTTAAAGTGCCTCTCCAACTAGAGAAGGTTGGCCTTTCTGTCTCTGGTTGAGCGGAACAATTCAGACGCCTCAGATATGCTAGTCCATACCCTGATATTCCTCAATTAAGACTTTCTTTCTCTCCACTTTTCGTTTTCCATGTTTTCACGTCTCCTCCCAATATCACGCTTCCACTACCCAACTTGTGGATTACCTTACGAATCATTCTGAGGTACGGCTCCATAGATTTGTCGCTTTCTACAGAAGGCTGAAATCACTTCTACAGTCCATGCCCTGGTTCTTAATTTGGCTACAGCGATATCGCCGATACAGCCGACTTGACTGCCATACTCGCGGAGTCTTCAAGCGTTGCACCATTCTAGTCCACCAGTATGGTTTCACTTCACCAATTCCTCCAGTATACGATTCTTGAATAAAGGCAAATTACTGCGACCCTACTGTGGTGCAGAGTATACCATCCTAACTAGCGCCACGTTGTTATGGGCAGGCGTATCGCTTAACATCAAGTGAACGTCCTACTCATCACTTTGTTGAATAATAATAGAAAAAAGATATAAAATTATCATAGATATTGTCATTGATTAATCGACGCGGACAAACGTACGGTTCAAAGACAACTGAAGTAAATATCACGGTAGAGCATGGCAGGTTGAACGTGTTACCGCCTCGGCCGTGTCACGTGAAGCGGCTCATGTGACACGACCCCGAGGCCTGCACTAGCCGAACGTCTCGCTAACATTGTTAGTTTAGGTCCTGGAATAACATTACCGAACGCCGTCCGACCTATATACGTCTACAAATCACATTAACTACAGGACATCTTAATATATTAAATATTAAAGTGATAGCCCGTGCACTAGGTGCGAGTACTGTATAATATATATAAACTATCATCATCATCGGCCGATAACCGTCAACTGCTGAACAGGAACCCCCGCCAAAGATCTCCACATCGATTGGTGACGCGTTGCCCGCATCCAGTGAGTTCTATAACTATCGTTTTCAATATTTCAAAGTAAATATGTGTTTGTTTTTTATACAACAGAGCGGCGAGACGAGCAAGAAGTTCACCTGATGGTAAGTGATACGCTTGCCCATAACAATATGGCTTTAGCTATAATGACATACGCTGCAACACATTGCGCCCATCGCCTTGACACATAACATGTAATGTCTCGTTACATCAGCAACATCCACTAGTTACAACGCGCTTCAAACCGGAACACAGTAAGTAAATATATTAGAAGACTGTTGAAATTTACTGATGACTATGATAGGTCTCTGTTGTCGGGTACCTATTACAGCCGACACTACTGAGCTCCAGTTTGAAGGGCGCTGTAGCTAGTCAAATTAATGAAGTAACGAGGCAGTGCATATCATCCTAAGTAGCGTCACGTGGTTGTAAACAGGCGTGTCACTTATCTTCACGTGAAAGACTCGATCATCTCATCGCTTCGTAGAATGTATGTTTTTTGTTTATATTCACTACCATACCATACCATACCACATTGTGCTCCTCGCTTTGAGAGAAGATCTGGGATCTCTTTACCCCAATAATTACACTAGCTACAGCACTGTTCAAATCGGAACACAGTAATGTTGGACACTGTCTGTCTGTCTGTTGGCCGCTATAGAAGCTGCGGTGGTATCTAGACGGTCTCCGGCAACAGACACCTACCACCAGTGACATGAATTAGTTTTACAAGAATAGTCTTTTATGAACTAAATGGATCATACTAAAAAAGTGTGGAGTGATCGTTTTTGATTCATCATCATCATGATCGCCAGCCCACGGCAGCCAGATCTGTGCTAATATTAATTTAATTTCACATCGTCCTTCGACTGGATTCTGATAAAACACGTCTGGTATCAACCCTAACATAGATTGATGGGTTTCCGTCTCCACGAGTAGGACCACTGCCATGTTCTGCACTTATACATACGTATACATACTGATTACATATAAACAATATATATATATATATATGCACTTGTGGTTTCTAATTATCTTTCATCCGTGGGCTGGCCACCGCAGTTTCTATTTGTGCCGCTAAACAATAGTGTTGAAACATTATCGTGTTCCGGTTTGAAGGGCGTTGTAGTTAATGAAATCAACCGGGTTTCGACATTTAACATCTTACGTCGTACGTGGAGCATAACTTGTTACTGTTTATATAATAATAGATAGTGCATATGGATGGGCTAGTTCACCATCAGATCAGCGTCCTTAGCGTTATTGAATAAAAAAAAAAATTCAAGCTTTTTTTACAGATAATTTTAAGAGTTAATTATAATTTGAATAGATATTCCACGAATAGAACACCTGTAGTAGTCTAATAATAACTAATTCCTATTTATCTCATGTCGTGAACGTTGACATGGTGGTCCGTAGCATGAGGGACGAGGACATAACTCCTGTTAAGCATCATGTACCCTTTCATGGGTGTCATCGTAAACAATTTTCGTTTGCGAACTATTGTGTATTTGCGTGGATAGAGCTCGGGGCTCCAATTATTTAATGGTAGTTACCCGCGCCACCACAGCGTCCAGCGCGCCGGACAACGAACCAATCGTGTTTTATTACTATGTGAAAAGATTGATCATTGCTTATGAAGCTATAATATACAATGTATCATACCTATTTATGTGATATTATCATATTAATGCATACATATGTTATATATTTATAAATACAAAGATAGCCGAGTAGGAAGGGAGGCCCCTTCTTAGGCTCGAGATGTGAATAGAGACCATATTATAATGGGTTATATTTCTGATTTTTTTAAGAGAATCTAACTTCTCTCTTTTTCGTGTACTTCATGATTGAACATCGTGCTTATCCTGAAATGCTCTTAATGACTCATTAACCAGCCGCCTCCACACCGCTCTGTTCTCAGCGCGTCTTTAGGGCATTCGGAATATTGGTGCCTAAAATTGGCTGAATCTGGTCCGACCATCGGGTAGAGGATCGACTCCGTGATCTTTTTCCCTCGATCTGTCCTACTACAACCAGCTTATCCAGGTTATCTGGTTGTCTCCGGGCAATATGGCTACAATAACTTAGGGACTCGTTTATAGCTTATGGTGGACAAACAGGTGGTGATTTTAAGTCGCTCGAGAATGGATTTATTGGTTCTCTTTGCTGTCCATGAGAATCTGTATTGTTATTGTCATGTTGACCGGAACGTAGTGACGCCGATAAACTCCACCACATGGGGCTGGAAGCAAACCAGCACTGAGCGATTACGCCTCGATGATAGTTAATTACATTGTACCATCGTATTCTGTCCACCGTCGGCAAGCATCAATCGTGTCCACCAGACCGAAGCTCTAACCTAGAGAAATGATTGATCTTAAAAAAAAAGTCCAGATTCCAGTGTGTTTATATATATTCAGCAATTTAACTGAAACTTGTAAATATCTGAAATATTTCATTGATTGAATATAGAGTTATTATCCTTAACAAGTTGCTATTATATCCATTGTAAAGTTAAAAATATTGTAAGTACAGTGGAATAGACAAGATACAGTGGAAATTTGTATGTTTCTAAATGACCTGTTACAGGGTGAAAGTATCAAAACGTATGATTTTAATAAACAAACATTTAACCCCCGTGTTTAAATTTGCGGTACGTAATTCAATGTTGCAACATTACCGAACAACTATTCGATACTATTCGTTTGTGGTAACCGTTCACCATCACATATTTATTTGAGAAGAGATTAAGTTCATCCAGTAAGTTGTAGTAAGAATTTAATCCTGTCATCACATTTCTTCTTTTTATCTATAAAATCGACTAACAATTTAAATCAATAGGATGTTATTGACACGATGTTAAGTGACGATGAAACCTAAGATGGTGAAGTATGCTCACGCCGATGACTTCAGCCGTCTTATACTATCTGTTCTTTTATTAATATGTAAGAAATATCTAGAGATTCATTGAGGCATCACAAAATCTCTGAAACTGTTAGACATAAACACTGAAAATTTGGTATTTGACTAAATATTGTTTCTGCCATTTAGAGATCAGCTAAGAATGGTTTTTACCAGATTCCTTCCCAAAAAGTAGTTCCGAGGGTGTTACAACAGCCAAGCAAACGGAGAGCAACTAGTATAAATTATGTTTAGTTACAAAGTTATCTGTTTTAAACTATACTATGCGAGCAACCCTTCGATAACCATCATCATTATTGCAACATGTATATAAACCATCCACAATCACGACGGAGCAGGAGGTCCTCGCGAAGTAAATATTAACTTTAACTATAACATCGCGTATTGTCCGATGCAAACGTCATGTTTGGCTGGCGATCAAAATGTTGAGAGTACGCGACGTCAAATATCTAACAAACAGAGTAACGAGTTAAAATCAGATGATTACAAACAGAATCATTCCGTTGATTATAGACAATATACAAAATTGTCTATTGTAAAATGTAGAAATCAAAAAAAAAAACGATTAGGCTTTCGGCTGCTTAAGAAAAGGCTCACGTAACTTTATTCGTCTAAAGGAATTACTATTTGGGAGTCCCCAAAGATAAACGAGGAACGTCTCCACCCATCCCAACCTAAATTCCTGTACGAAGAAACCATTGTTGGGCTTAAGGAAAAAAATACAAGAGTTTCGTCCCGACACGATAACATAATAAAAATAATTACATGTTAATTCAATTTTTTATTATTGCTATGGATATTTTGGTTTTTTTCACCAATGTTGTTTGAAATCGCCGAAATTGTTCATCTGCATGAGAACGAAACTTTAGAAATTTATTTAAAAAAAAAACACTTTTTTCAAATGTATCGGGTTCATTAATTAATATTTATTGCGTATATAAATAATAATAATAATAATTTAGATCTTGAATGGTATATTCATTAGGAATAGAATATATTGTTGTCTTGATTAACATTGACGTCATTAAAAGTACTAGTTATATTGTGGTTGTTTTATTACTTTGCCCGGGCCGAAACTAAATTAACCATTTTTTTTTTAAAACCTAAAATATTATAATTAAGAGATTATATATCAATTACATTATTTCATAATTATTATAATAATACATCAATATAGACGGTGCGCGCGGAAAAAACAAAGCGTCGAACAACGCACGCAACAAAAGCCACTTCCTTCAAAGATATCTTACGCAACGAGGAGCTCAGCATCACAAAGACCTCTCGAACATTAATCAGCGGCAGAGTTCGTAAGGGAAACGGAAAAAAATGATGAGAACTTAGACCTCTGCGGTCCGTCTACGCGCTCCGGGACAGCGTAGCCACGGCGTAGCCACGGCGTGGCGACGGCGTGATGAGAAAATTTTTAATTGAACGCATTCACATTCAAACACCTTGCGTCTTCTCATATGTTTAATATATGTTTTAGTAAACATTACAATATATAAACTTGCGAGTAATAATTAATTAGGCAGTGATTGAACGTTTCCATTGTACTTTCTTATTGCTCTATTTACACGCGGCACTTAATCTCTACGCAATTGTAATGCACGAACTCAAACACAAATGGACCATCATGAATAATAATTATTTCAGAAAATTAGCTACTTTTAGTGTACTAATTGTATGCTAGTTATTACTCAATGATTCCTAAATATTTATCCCGTTTTTAAGTGGTAAAAAGCCTTTGAAATTCATATTAATTCTCTTTCCTATTTCTTTCAACACTTTTTGCTAATACTTAAGCGTCATCCGAAAAGTATTATTCATTCGTACCGTTTTTACAACAATCCCTTGTTCCGGTTAAAATAATAATTTACTTTTTCAATTTTAATGTGTAATAAGTGTTAGGATTCTAAGAAAGAAAATTTCTTCATTTTCAGGTTCACAAGTTTCCGTGTCTCCTGACATCGCTGCCGAATTTCAACTCATCGGGAATGGAGTCCCATTTATACTTCAAGAAGTTAATATAAACGTGGTAATAAATGTTAACTGTTATATTCATTCGTTTTTATTTATTTTTTTTAAACGCTTGCACATAGTAGTGAAATACGAAAAGCTTTTTGAAATAATTGAGAATATTGATGGAAATTTTTAGACAAGTGAAAAAAAAATAGGCGCTCAGCAGTTTTCAGGAAACAATGAAGAAAAAAAGTTATATAACAATTAAATATATGTAAACGCACAAGTAAAGAATAATAATAAACATAAGCTTACCGCGCTCGCCGGGAAGTAAGTAGCTCGACAGTGAAGAAGCAAAGTTTGAAGTCGGATAGAGTTGAGTAAAGAACGGCCCGCGGCGGTATTAAATATGAGTGTAGAGTCGCGTGGCGGCGGAAGTGCTCCGAGATACGAACCCGCTCGGGCGCGCTGCGAACTGTTGCGAGTCGGCGCTGGTGCGGGCGGGAGAGGACCGCGCGCCGGGGCGGCTCGAGTTGGAATCGGCGTCACCCTCCGGCGTTACATAACACACCGAGTAGCGCAGCGCCCACCCACCCGACACCACCGACCACCCTCCACCGGCCCACCCCGCGCGCACAGCTCCGCACAGCCGCGCACCGCCCCGCACCTCCCGCACCGGCCGCACCGCCCGGCGGCACCACCGCACCACACCCTCGCCCACCTCTACCCCGCCGCACGCTTTTAGGGAAAAGATGAATGGGCAAAGTTTCCTAACTGGCGTTATACCATGGATCGGGTTGGCTTTCACCGCGACTCCTGGTTATGTAAGCCCCACTCGGTGACGTGCACCAAGGTGGACGGGCGCAGCACCACATCTGCACCAACACTGCCATCGCTCAATTAAACCGATCATTGGAGATGAAACGATAAATATATATTCAAATCGAGTGAACTGAATTTGAAAGGCTTTGTCCTTTATCGTCCTTTGAGCTCCGTCCGAGACCAAATAAACTTGCTTGCTTTATTACCCGTAAACAAATGTTTTTTACATATTAAAAAAAACTTGTTTTTTTTTACTAAGAATTCTTCATCTGAAATAAAACAAATGAAACATAAAAGCTGATCAGCTTATCTACTCTACATTCTTTAACTCGCAAACGGTTCGACCCGAAACTGAAACCGCAAAGAATATCAAAAGGGATCCAAATCCTGATATCTTTCACCGCTGGCAAATTGTTCTTAATAATCTCCTCTTTATCAGTGAAACGGCAATAAAAGATAAACTTAATTATGGAGACAATTAAACGATGCTGGAGTAACTCTGTCCCGTATCGGAATCCGTCTGATCACTCGTGTGAAGAACGAGACCGAGACCCGTCGAGGGCATAACCACTTCAGATTTGCATTTTATGCTAATTACATTCTACATACATCCATGCGGAGATACCTTCCGAATGATTATTAAATATACGCCTCGGTACGAATCTTTGCCAATATTCAAATCAATATCGATCAATCGAATCTACCCCAACACAAATAAATCATTTATAGGTGATAGTTATTAATGTGCCGTTTACATACAAACTTATTCTAATAGTTTGTACCGAAATATGACACCAACACCGCTAATTGTTTCCTAGACTCAAATGAACTTGGACACTGAAAGATCTTAACTGAAGTACCCCCTCCTCCCTGCCTTACAGCTAACGTTTCTACTACTGAAAGTAATAATGGTTACCTTTTTGACCTCTTCTCGATACTAACCAAAATGTTTATATTAAAAGGACGTTTAAAACAAACATGTCTATGTTAAAATAATTTTTTTATATTACCTTTATTTTCACTCGAATGCGCGTGTCATACATTGTTTGCTTAAACTAATTAACATTTGTATTTAGATCAAATAAGCTTTTTTCAGAACGTCGTAGCTCCTCCCTATTCGTCATAAGCTTCGGATAAAGGACTGGAGGGAACGCGTGATGTGCCTACAGTAGAGCCACAAGATAGTTAATCATCACACTTTTTTACGTGTTTACTTTGTAATATTCGCGATCGCATATTCGCTTGTATAAATAAAGAATAGTAATCCATTTTGTAATATAAAACTTAGACAAGACTTCTACGGGGATCGGCTGGTTGCTAGTGTAACGACACTAACTTATGCGTGACGGAAGCAACGCAAAGTTTATCATGTATCTGATTATAGTATTAAAAAAAAAGGCAGCTAATCCCTTATCAACGGCAACGGCAAACAAGCTTATCAACGTTAAGCTGCGCGCGCTAAACATTGAATATATAAGTGTAACAAGAGACGGAGAACAATTGTTTTGTTACAACGTCAACTTGTCTCCAGCTCCAGGGCGTAATGAGCCGATGCAGATAGATTTCAAATTATTCTAAGCTTTCATGACTATTATAGCACATTACAATCGCCGCTTGGAAACAGGATATGTCACTTATAAGTTACTATAACTGCACCTCGCTTCACTGTTGTTAAGCGACAAAAGAAAAGACAAGAGATATCTTCTTTGCACGTAAAATGAGAAATTATAAATATCAATACACGAACAGATCAACGTGTGACGCGTACATGGTATATTTTACTGATGGTAGGTCTCGGCGGTTACAGGCCGTCTAGGCGCCACCGCAGCTTCTACTTCCGCCGTCAAACAGCATTGTTTGGGGAAAGTTATAGCTTATGGAATTACTGAAGTAACAAGACTTAACATCTTATATATCAAAGCGTCGAGCACAATGTGGTGTTGTGTATGTCATTTTAACTAGCGCCACGTTGTCATAGGTATCACCATTAGGTGAACGCTCCACACGTCTCATCGCTTCGTAGAATAAAAAAAATCTATAATGTCGCATGATTGACAAATAGGGTAAACACACACATCATCATCATCAGCTGATAGACTACCACTGCTGGACATAGGACTCTGCCAAAGATCTCCACGTAGATCGGACACAAATACGAAACGATATCTGAAAAATGGCTACCACCCTGGCTACGATCCCTATTCAAGTGATCTAGAATAAAACAAGGAACCCCACGATACAAGGTAAGCGGGTATTCCCTGCACTAACACTTGAATATATCATCATCCTCATCACGAGGTGCAGTTCCGATCTAATTAAGAAAACTGTTACGTTCTACAGTTGCTCATTTCAACTGATGTTGGTTAGTCTGGTTACCTATAATTTTTGTTTCTAACATTTCTTCCGCAATCCACTGGGAGAACGTATTCCGGAAGATGTCCATAACGATCAACAATAAAAACTGATATAGGTATCCTCTTTGCAGGTATCAGAAAAATGCAATATTTCCTTGCGGGACAGTTTTAATCACCTTACGTTTGCTTTAACTCTCTCATGGAACTGAGCATTTGAAACATACTGTTTCCACTTCCTGCTGCTGAATCTTCATCTATGTATACACATTTATGGCTTTGATGGCTATAATATAAAATTAAACTTGAAATTTGAGTGAAATATTATTGATAAAATCCATTTTCATTATATATATAGATATGATGAAAATTATAACTGATGAAAATTAATTTTTTTGTTCACCACTCACTTGAAAACTAGTGAACGTATCGACACACCAACGTGAGCATACAACGCAGGATGATTTGTAGAGGATTAAAATCTGTTTATTTTCTGAATTTCATAGATCCTTCATCATTATATTTTTTACTTACGCGGTTATTATAGTAACGGTTGGAATACAAAGTCGTGCGGTTGCGGTTGCTCTCAAGGAATATTCCAGACAAATTTCAAGTATAATTCTATATTACGGCCAGCAAAGCGGACGGGGAACCGCTAGTATATATATACATGTGTGTATATTTTACTTATTCCCTATATTTATATTTAGTAAATAGTAAACGCCGTTGTTGGTCACATATTGAAATATATTTGTGCTTGCGAATGATTTATTCATAGGTAGTGTGAGTAAATGGCCGACGAGCTATATACAATTACGATAATATTTAACTCGTGTGCCGGAAACGCGAGAAGCTTTTGTTAATACTTAACATTACAAGGGACTGGAGTGATTAGGAATTAGGTATATTCAACTAAGCAGCTAATTGAATGATAAGCTTATCTATAAAAGTAGCAGTCGTTAGGATGCCTGTACTGCACCATATGCCCGTCACTATCGGACACATAGTTCAACTAGTAACATAATATATACTAGTGATAACAGAGAGTATACACTTAGCCCTATACAAATATTCGTTTAGTGGAAGTCGATCAAACAAGTTACATAGTTGCCGATATCGAAGAAAGGTGCAAGGAGTCCCGCACTACAACTCAGGGGACCCAAACGAACTTCTCCTGATCGTGATGCACCCAGCTAATCAACAAACGAAGCTCTGGCTTCCACCAACCCGCATTGGATCAGCGTGGTGGGAAATACCCCAAATCCCCACCAAATGAACCTCTACATACGACAGCCCGTGGTGCCGCGCGGTACCGAAAGCCATGCTGAATGTATGTAGAGATCTTTAGGGGAGGCTTATGTCCAGCAGTGGACAGTTATCGAGTGATGATAATGATATTGAAACATCTCTTGTTGCTAGGTAACATAAACTTTGATGTAAACTGGAGGAAATTTTACTAGTGGTAGGTCTCTATTGCCGGAGACCGTCTAGGTACTGTGTACACATTAATATGAACCGGATGCTGTAGTTAATGAAATGACTGGGGTAACGAAACATAACATCTTACGTCTCAATATTATGACTAGCGCTATATTGTTACGGTTAAGCATGTCACTTATCATCAGGTGAACGTCTCGGCTATCCAATCGCGCTGACGTTACAAAACAAACATGCCGGATATAATGTACGAGTGATGTTGAACCGGTTAAACTCAACTTTTGGGAGTTGGTATTCGTCTAGTATATCGCAAATTAACTAATTTGATCAGCCGGTGATTAATTAAATGTGTATAGACAATTTATTTTAGCGTGCACGTGCACGGTGCGGTGGGTATTTGCGAGGGAGATATTTGTGGTAGAGCTTCGTGCTCTGCGGCTGTTCATGGGGGGTGTTGGGCAACGTTCTAATACCAAAATTATCTATAATGTTTAATATACTAGTTGATAGCTAGTTGATTTGACAAAATTATCCGCTTCGGGGATATGTTAATAATTTTGATTAAAATAATGAAGATCGGGAAAATGACTAAAGATTATATATACTACATGAGACTACTGTGGTGTTTAGGAACAAATACTAACGAGTACACATTAGTGCTTTTGTAAACGTCTAGTGTTATACCTTTACTTAGATAAAATGTTCGACAAGAAAGGTGTGGTCTAATAAAAGCAGGAGAAGGGGCGGGACATATCGTTCGAAGGAGTGACAGTGCCGATGAGGCACCAGGATCCTTGAATGGTGACCGCATACCGGAAGACTTGTGTTAGCAGGCTCCTCACCAGGTGCTCTAACGATCGGGTGAAGGTTGCGGATACATCGATATGGAGATCTTTGGGGCAGACCTATGTCCAGCAGTGGACTGCTGTCAGCTAATAATGATGATGAATAAAAGCTAGAACATATTAGTATCCTCACGTATACCTGTAACATGGAGACCTTGGTTAAGATTATAGAAGCAGTAGACTTTTATTTAAATATGCATAATTTTTTTACGGGTAGTTACCGAACACCGGATTATTACTTTGTTTCAGTTAGAAGGTAGTTTCGGCTACCGGCGGAGTACACATCAGTGACGAGATCAATGTTTACTAGCGCCACATTATAGTGGGCAGGCATTTATCCTCAGATAAAAGTCTCGTTTGTCACATTGTTTAGTCAAAAAATTATCACCAACCAGGAACCAAGACATACTCTTCATATTTTTGCTCATAAACGAGGAGAGGCTATAATAATTAAAAAATAGCAATAGTTATGCTTAGGATAATCATGCGTAGGTTCTTCGTCCCAACCCAGAGAGGACGGGGGGTGACGAGCCCGACGCAATATTGAAATCGAGAGGCTGGTTGGATTCGTTGAATGGTCCACTTGCTAACCTGCCGAGCTGTCTGCCAGCTCAGATATCGTTGGAAGAATGCCGTAGAGCACGACCTATGCAAGCTTCAAGCAGTGGACTGGCGGAGGCCAAGACTCACTTTGGGTCGCTGCACCCGAGGAGTAAGTAATAGTTATGGCTACGCTTTATATAAAGCCCCCCAACAGGTTCCCACCTTGTCGTTGCGAAGGGGCTTAGTAACCGTGGACCGACACACGGTGAAGCGAAGTGGTACCCAACCGGCCGGCCCGCGCCAAAGGGCCGGCCTAAGCGGTCGCTTCCGGTTCGAGCACAGATTGGATAACTGGAACTCACCGGAGCGGCCGGAGGTGCAGGGAGGGGTGGAATCGCGGAGGGTGTAACCTCTGCGACTAACCGGTGTCGCAACGGCGATACGGCGGTGGTGCGGCGGCGGTGGGGCCGCGGAGGAAGAGGAGTGTCGATATTGTGATGCGCCGTTCTTCCTATCCTCCGCGGCCGTTAATGGGTAGCGGCGGGTTCAACATCTCTCCGCTGCAGGGAGCCGCGAAAGTTTTCTCCCATGATTTCCATGACCTCTAGGCGACAGGGTTTGGAGGAACCTGTCGCCCGCGCGACTGTACAAGCCCGAGGAGGAGCCGCGCTGCATGTTCCGGCACGCCCTGGAAAGGGAGGATTCATCCCTCTCTCCCGAGGTGGGGCTGCGAAAGCGGCCAGCGCCGGCAGGGTCGCGGTTGTGAGCGAAAGCGTTCCCGTGATCCTGCCATCAGACGATGAAGGGGAACATCGTGGGGATTTTAGTCGGTGCAAGTCCGACATAATCTGTCCTTGCCCCCGCGAGAACGAGTATGCGTAGGCATTTGCCCCACGTAAAACGAAAAAAAAAACACTATATAAAAGTGAGAGTGGTACAATGTTTTTGTTTCGTATCAGAAAGATAATTTTATAAAAAGCCGAATTGCAACGCGAGCCCGAACTGACCGCATAGACAACTTGTGCCATGATGCAGCGATCCTGCATAATGTTGCCAGTTAAATAGAAGTTTCCCGTACTACTCGAACGCCGCACGGACAATATTAAGTTTCTAACTATTTATCTATCAACAACTACCGAGTACTAACTTATATTACTAAATAAGCCACTGTGCGAGACCTTCACGAGGAATATTTCCGATATTACCATTTTTTTTAGAAGATTTAGTATCCTGTATGAAGTTTGGTGATGGTATGGACAGCATAACGGATCTGACGAAGTCAGATCGTGAACCATCAAACCTCAACCAAGACGTTATTAATTTGAGCTCATGGCTATTGTAACACCGTATATCGAGTGTAGTAAGCACGTCACTTTGAGGATCAGATGTCTGTCACGTGGTCAATACAGAGCTCGTGTCCGTATTAGCATTATTGAAGAAATATTTGATCTAGCGAAGTATAATAATAATGCACTTATCAGCCTTCATAGAACCGCTGCAGGATGTAGACCCTCCGCAGTGCCTTTCATCCAATGGCTTCATAGGCCTCGCATCCGCTTGATTTCGACAGTGATGCCATCTATTATTCAAATTTAACATTACTAGAAGACCATAATGGAAAAGATGGCGCTATAAGCAAATTATTAATCTGACAAAGACTATCTTCAATCATTATTATTTATAACTATACATACTTTTTCATCAGTTATCATTAATGAAGACTTGGCTTCTGTCCTGATGTGCTGACGGCAAGCACAGCGTGGAACAACTTAATAGAAATCATTACGAGGTGCGTAATTTCTTAACAATGAAGTGGATGACATTTGCAAAGTTATTATGTTGTCCAAAGGTAACGTGGTGTAATGGATTCCGCTCAACAACTCACTAGACCCAAGCCAAACTCACGCGCTCGTGGTGCACCCTGCTAATCAACAAACGAGGCTATGGCTCCCGCCATACCGCATTGGGTCAGCGTAATGGGGAATGGCTTATCTCCCCCATATGAACCGCCACACACGTGACGATCTTTGGCAAGGTCTATATCCCGCAGTAGACCTCAATCGGCTGATGATAATGGTAACACCATTATCATGTCAGGAAGACTCGCCACGCTTCAACATTGTTTATCTAGTGCACAAATTAAGATCTAAATTATGGTGATAGTAATAATAGAGAACTTGTTAAATTAAATTTTATTTCCATTTCACTATACATAAATGCAAATGCATTTTCATACGACAAGTAATAATAACTACAAATACATAATTGCAACATAATCTTAAATATAACGCAATAACCTAAATTAATTATTATAACTAGATAGTGGGGGGAAGCGGGTGGAAGTGGATTGATTACAAATGCAACTCGTATTGGTCGAAACCACTATAAAAATAACTATATATACTAAACACACTGCATTAAAAAAATATTATGTATATATATATATATATATATATATATATATATATATATATACATACATACATACATACATACATATATACATACATTAATTTCCATTAACAGACACTATACGACTATTATGTTATAGTTAGTTTATAACGATCTAAGCGAATATTACATTTATACTTTCCAATAAATAATTTGGAGTAGTTTATATACATATATATATATCTATTAATTTCATTGTTTCACATATATATATGTCGTTGTAAAAATTATCGATGTATATATATCTTACAGCGCTAAGGGAACTGTAAAGGTGAGAGCTGATCATTTAAGAAAGGACGTAACATATATATAAATGAGTTACGATATAACTGGTAACTTAGCTCGTTGTCACCCGGTACGCATTATTTTTGACCTCCTCTAAACAAGATGCAAAGATGAATTCTACAACTACATACGTGAGCACATATATCTGATCTACATTCATTTGAATACGTTTCCTAACATTATGAAGTACGTATGCGCTAATATAAGTTCCATATTCTATTATATGTATATTTATCAATACGTACATATATGTTAGTTTTATAACTTTACGACAGAGGGACTTTATATTTATAATCAACTTGCTACAGTATAAAAAATTAAGCAAATCAATAAGTCAAAATCACCTTATGAGAACTATTGTCATGTTAAAGGTAATATAATCGCGTAACGCTTAACATGCATACATATATATATATATGTATGTATGTAACTAATCATTAAGGCTATACGGTGACCAAACGTGAATATTTATAATTTAATTTTAATATACTGTAATGCGACAAAGATGAATTATCTTAAAATATATACAGTACAATATTATAACTAACATGTGCGCTTCACAACTAATTCACTATAATTGTATAAAAGTTATCAATATTAGTTGTCTAGTACGAGAATGGAAGTCACACAACAACACACGCTATAAAGATTTATACCAAGCTTTGGTGATAATCGGTGATGGCCAAGTGCCGACCACGTGCCAAGTACGTTACCGTTTGGCCAGGTACCACCGCAGCTCCTATTTCTGCCGCCAAACACCAACGCGCTATGTATGTGTATGCGCACTGTGCTCCGGTTCGAAGGGCAATGTAGCTAGTGATAATTCTGCGTTAAAGTGACTTACAATCCTATGTCTCTACACGAGGTACGTAATGCGGTGCAGTGTTATCACATCCCAACTAGCACCACGTTGTTACAGGCGGGCGCAACATTTACCATCAGGTGAACATCTCTCTCGACTCATCGCATCGGTAAATATAAAAAAAAAACTTTACCTTATCTTCAAATAGCTTTAAGATACAATGAGGCTGGGGATGTTAGCATGTACTCACCCTCAATGATCTGTCTAATATATGTTGGCATATGACATAGCGATGCTGTTATGACAGCAAATTTCCAGTGTGGAGGTGTTATCTGGCCGGCCAGGTTCGAAACAACCATCAACTTCACCAGGTCCAAATGTAAGCCTAGAATCGAACTGGGGACATCCGTGTTACTATGCAAGCGGTTAGCCAGTCAATTCTAGCACAGTATTTAAATTTTGAAAGTAAAACAATATATCGCAGCTAGTGCACCCTAATGTGCACGAGGCCTTACGACATAATCACCAATAAAATAACATGAAAAACAATTAATTATTGCTTCAAAGTTAAATCAGACTTTGTTAATATAACTTAAACCACAGCTCAAGTTCCCGATAAACACTTGGTTATGAGCTACGCCGCGTTTATATCGAGTGTTGCAGTGTGCTAACAAAGTTGTTAACTTGGGCTAGGTAAATTGTTGTAAGGTCTGACCTACATTACAACAAGTTTTATTCGATCGAAAGTTTCCGTATGAATAGCTCGAACCGATTACCCCCGCGTGCATTTTAAAACTAAGTACCAAGTTTAAATCAAAATAAACCGATTAGAAAATTAAGTTATAAATTTTTTTAATAACTGTCATGAGCAATATCATTCATTGTATAATTATAAAGTAAATACACTTAAAAATAACTAAAGAGAACATTTGTATACCATATACAAGTCTAATTTCTAAGAGAACGCTGTACAATAATTTATATAGATATATAATACTGTGGCGGTTCTATCCGCTTATTAAATTAGTTATTTAAAAACATATATAATTTATAATTATATACAATATTATAAGTCTATTTATATAAGAAATTATAAAATTTGTCAATATTTAAATTAATTTTTCAAGTATATAATAAATATTAGTTCAACGTACATACGGGATAACATTTATTGTGTATAATGACTAGCGAACAACGCGCTACCTCATAGAACCGGTCGAGCCGAGCGGAGCCGAGCCGAGCCGGGCCGAGCCGAGCCGGACCAAGCCGCGGCCGCTACGGCCCGACCTCCTCTCATCGCTTAGACTGTGAGCGAGCGGCGTACGCGTCGCACTCGGCGACCTACGCTCACACTGTGAACCGAAGCTAGTTATCACGGTTAAACACTTTTACACTCTGACTTTATATTTTTCTCCTTCTGTACTATGTTAGTGCGTATGTATCCTACTCACGTGACCGTGTACTGTGCGGAATAAACACCTCTACTTACCCGAGTGGACTTTTGTCCGTGTCACCCACTAAACGAGATATTTACACCCGCAACCACAAAACGATGAACACGGACAGTACGGCATGAAGAATCGCAGCAATGTCTAAAGAGAATAAGCAAGATTACGCCATCACGTGCGCCGTCATGTCGTGTGAGCGCTCGGTTCAGTGGAGTGCTGTGGTTCAGTCAGTTAAAAGCTCAGGTTGCCTTGTTTAACATCAACACTAGGGCAGGTCGAGGATGTAATATCGTCGCTACTAGAAACAGGCAGCTATGAAAACTAAAGGAAGAGGTAATAAGACGATTGTCTAAGATTCCTGTGATAAAAAAATTATCCAGTTTATCAGCCACGAGAAATTCGGGAAGCTCGAAGCTATAACAGTTCGTTCACCCGCAACCTCTTAAATCTTGCAACACCCGGAGTACCTGAAGAATTACTTAGGACTACATGGACGAGCCGCCAACCACAAGCAACACAATCGATCATCGCATCGCAACCTAAGGCATTACTGGAGGAGTTTGGAGTAGTTAAATCCAACGTGCAAGTGGCATCGTCAAGAACCAGTTAAATAAATGCTGTACTACAAAATAGTGGATAAAACAGTTGCAATGCTGAAGGAAGAGATCCGTATCCTGGCTGCCGATGTTCAGAGATCTCGTCCACTACATGAGCACGATTCGCAGATTTTATGACTGGGACGTTGTCTGGACAGTGATTTTAATTGCTGTGGTCTAAAGGCGAAAAATAAAAATCGTGGCTGCAATTCGCCAAAAATGACAACAATGAACACAGGCTTAGACACTTTATCCTATCTACATCTACCCTGATCAACTATAGGTTCATGCAAAAAAGCTGCTCGAAGCAGTTGCGATGGAAATTACGTGATCCATATCAATTCGCATGCGACAATATTGCACGAGTGGGGGAACAAATGCACTTTTATGGAAAAACTTAAAAGCGCAGGGAACAGATGGGAGAGTCGTGAAAGAAATATCTGCTCAGATTCAAAGAGCTTATAGCCGGTATCGTAATAGCCACCTACAGAATTTAGGTGTTGAAGGCGAAGTTCTCGCTGATGCAAAAGAAACAATGGATCTGGACCAGACGATAAGATCCATCACCAAAACCCTTACTCCTAAAATATGGACTATATAAAATCCGCTAGGTCAACGACACAGCCCGAAGAACCGTGCACATTGGAAGAGGAAGTCGGAGCCGCTATCAAACGACTAATTTATCCTACCGATGTAACTGGGTACTGTGCCGAACAAGCGCGTCATCTTAATTAAGATGGGTTTTGTTTGTGTTACCCACTACACGAAATATTTACACGCGAGTATATACATATTTACAATGCATCAATGGGTTAATTTAAATAATAATAAAGTAGAAGGTAATAGTTAAACGTTAAAAAGTTATTTTAATTTTTTTTTGGTATATAAGTATGTAGCGTCCCCATAAAATAAGAAGAGCAGCAAATAAAACGCAATCATCGTTATTCCTAATGTTATTTGTAAATAGTTATAAAAAGATTATTGCTCACTTTATCAGTACAAACAAGAGTTTTTCATGACATTAACTATGATCTATAGTTGTGTAACTTGATATTGAGGATGGTATTGATGATAACGAAAAATATAAATATAGCTTTTGATGATCTTCTTAATACTGTAAGACGATCAGACTTTTAATCCGCGCTATCGGTGTGGTGCGAGATGAACAGACGCTGTATAATTCTTATAAGTAAAAGATTTCATTGGCTATTCAGTAATCACACTACCTTTATTAGGAACCCTTCAAATATATTTGAACGATTCTCTCGACTAAAGTTGCTCGAAGTTCAACGCGAGAAAGGGGAAAGAAGTTCATGAGAATCTGTAAAAGATCTCCACTTCAGCGCAGAGTTCTTAACGAGAAATAAGTAAAAATTCCTGCTTCTGCCAGAGACTCGTTCATTACACACGACATTTTGGTGGTCTAAAAAAGTAGTTTGTGTAAACCGGATGTAAACCGACTTCCTTTCACTTTATGTTCATCATCAGAATAACCTCTAAACACTAGCACATAAATAAATAAAATAAACATTAACAGGAATGTTTCAAATAATACGAAAGTTTAAGTACTCGAAAACGACTAATTTTTTTTTTAATTAATAATTATTTATACTTGTATTATGAATTGTCTCTGTTTATATATTGAATATTTTAATACTGATTAATTATTACCTATCTCTCTATAACATTACAAACAAACGTATAATAATATTATGTTCAACTGTTCATAGTTAATAGGTAACAGATTAAGATCAAATGCTGTTTGCTCATTAAATATTTTCAGTCTTGTTAATGAATGCTTTTAGAAAATCATGTCTAGACAAAGAGAAAAAAAAATATCTAATATATTGGCGATGATAGAAGGGGGAGGAGAGGTGAACTAGTTAAAGATGTACAGGAGTGGTAAGCAGTTCCAAATAGTGTAACATCTATATCTACTCTATACATATATGTATTGTTTTATGCATGTATTTTGAGTATTCGTATTTCTCTTCGTAAACTTTCTTTTGACTGACTAACAACCGACTCCCCCTTTACTCGGCCTAGAGTCAGCACGCCAGCACTAAACCATTAATTATATTAGTATTTAAATATTAAAAAAATTAAATAGTCTGAGTACTTTCTTTCGATGATACATCAGAATCTAAAGTTTATTCAAACGAATGTCGTTATCGGATTATAAATCCGATAACGACATTCGTATGTTTATAATCCGTTAATGTTTATAATCCGATAACGACGTTATCGGATTATAAACATTGAGCTGAAACACTTACATTCTCGATTCACCGGAAGAAATATTTTCGCATAAAGCAACAGTAAATAAACAAACATATAAATCAAAGTCACCTAATATAAATACAAATACGTGACACCCCCCGCCCATAACTACGGTGCTGCGTAGTTCCTCAGCAGTTCAGAAATTAATTCCACGTGTAAATAGAGGCTAATCAGATTACCCTTACAGACCCTATGGGGTCTAAAGATCTGAATAGCTTTTTTTATTATACATTGGGACAACATTTGACATCAATTAGGTGGTACACGGTAACGAGGCGTTTTCGTCCAGAATATTCTAACTCCTATATGTTAACAGCCGAATTATAGCAATGGTAAGGTATCTAGAATTCCAGAAACTCTATCACCAAACAAACTCCACGTAAGGAATGAACCGAACGCGGTACGTACGTGTAATTAGACCAGCGATTAACCACTGCAGCTCAATCAATTAATCTGAGTGATGTGTTCTCTGGATCTTCGAAATGATTATAATGAACTTTCCAAATTGTGACTGGTACTGATAGAAGAGGATGAAATTTACGTTTCTAATACATGACATGTCCGCGGCAGGGATTTCTAATACAAACTACGCAACACCGATCGATGTCATCACTTTGCGACATGATGAAATGTCACTGTAGCTCAGTAATTCCGCTAGCTACATCGTCCTTACTTATTAGTAACTAACTACGTCTAATCAACTATTGAAACTTGGCTCGCCGTAGCTGTGCTGCGCGTGTCTGACTTCATCAAAGTACACCACGCCCTCTCAATAAATAACTATATTATATAATCTAACAGGCCTGTCTAGCAGCGAATGATGGTGACGACGATGATGATGATGATGATAGGAAAAATCAATGCGTTTCGTATGAACATCAAATTTTTATGGTACTGATGATCGATCAAAGCAATTTTTAACCTTAAATTTTACTTAATCAAATAGTTTTTGATTAATCTTACCCTCCTATACATTTAATTTATTTCTTTGGGTTATTTTAACGATTAATTTTATGATGCAACGCGACGCGTGCAACACTAAATACATTTATCATAGCCTCTTACTGCGAACAATTTTTTTTCGCTAATGTCGCAATTAACTAAGCAGCCAAACAAGGTTTTTGGTTTCAGCACTTGTACAGCAATTTTTCAGACGGCTGTCGTTATAAATGAACATCAATAAGAATAACTATTTCTATGACGTTGTTACAGTAAGATATAGAAAAACGATAAAAGTTAGATATTCTACATTTAACTGCGAAACTAGAAAAGAGCTGAAGAGGGCTATACCAAACGCACCAAAACTGGATCACTAAGCGTGAAAACATCGAATCTTTATGAAGGGATATAATAATGTATAAGCTAGCAGAGACGCCATATCACTGGAGAGTTTAATGGCAGCTGCAAATAAACTTAATAAAAAACACTGATACGAATATAGAAATGCATTTAAATTGACAAACAGTATTAATTAACACTGAAAATCGTAATTATTTCAGCACGAATATTCATAACACTATTTACTTATACCACTACTCGATACTATATATATACTTTGTATACGTAACAAAAAAGCATAATGATTGTAAAAACGGTATATTGATTTTGACGATTAATGATTTTTATACTAAGAAAAGATGTAATTCAGAAATGGTTACACTTCCAATAACGAATGTTAGTTTGATAATTTAACAAACGTGCTAACGATACAATTACTGTCACTACACAGATAAGGAATTGCTTTTGGATGAACATTTTACATGAATTTATTTAGAATACGATATAAATTTGACGAGCTAGTATGAAACTGAATACAAAGTTATCTATGAGCTCGCTTAGAACAAACAACAACATTGATGAACCAAGACTTGTAGATGAGTTCACAAAAGTAACTTTATCAGACAGTCAACAGGGACATTGCTTGATACCATGCCTTATCTTTATTATATGTAAAAACGCCTAGGACAATTTTTGTTATACAAAAATATGTGATCAACGTGACGGATCAATATCATAGTGTTATTAGCACCGTCAACCTTAATTTATATCAAATAAACAAAATTTACGAATATATAATCTATGTTAATAAAGATATCCAAATACACGATGGACAACGTCGACTACGACAATTTCAATAGAGAGAATTATGTAGTTATACATATATATATACATATTAAGTGTAAATAGCATATAAAGTGTGCGTGTATATAAATTGATAATATTTCTAAAATATTGTATAAGTTATATAATTATTTTTAATAGTGTGTGTAGAAAAAGATAGTTTTGCTTTAATCTGCGTGAGTAGTTCCAGATGATTAGGTTGAAGATGTTTTGTCCATGCCCGTCGACACATTTATCTAGCACTCGTACAAGTAATGCAGCGTGCACACTGAATTCAATATATACCATTACGGTTATATTTGTGATTATTAATAACTTGACGTCGAGTTTTCAAACGTTATGATATTTTTAGCTGAAACGATCATTCTCTTACAATTTAGTATTATAATGTATTTTTATTAAATCAAAGTTTACACTAGCTATACCAAGAGGCCATCATAACTTTGGAACAAAATATTTTTTAAAATTACTGTCGGAACATTCTAGTAGTTTTATTCGTTCCTTTTTTAACTAAACATCGTAAAGAAAAACTAAACCATTGGGTAAAAATGGACATAAATAAAGTACACAATTTACTTAGCGTTAGACGATGTTATAACAAAGTGTAACTATTACATAGTCTCGCATTGAATTTCACATGAAGTATATTCGTTATGAACATTCGTCTTAAATGACAACAACCTACTAATGTCGTATTTGGAATCCAAGCAAATAATATTGCGATAAACTAATAAGCTAAGTGAAAGTTTTCAATATATTATATTACGTATTATACTGAAAGAAAGTGCGAGATGATAATAAAAAGGGAAAGCATAATCGAGGTGGTATGATGGAAGAAACTACTGTAAAGTGAAAATTTTTTTGGGTTTTCTAAAGTTATACCTCTTTAGGCTAGGTAAAAAATAATCACAGTTAATTTAGAAACCAAAAAACGGAAACAACAGATAATTCATTATTGATTAATAATTCAATAGGCTTTAATGCTGAAGGATCATCATCGGTCAAATTGAAGAAAATTGAGAAAATGGGTGAATAGAACAAACACTTAAGTAGCGATCTCTTCACACAGAAGAACGAAATATTTAAAAACTTAAGCGCTATATTTTACTTGTTGACGTAGGTGTAAATTAGTTTTTTTCCGTTAATCACTCCAAAGAAGTATAACTTATAAAGTGCACTCATATTTATTTTATCTAGAAACGCACTCAGCTTAAGTACACATAATTGTAATTACAATAAGTGAAACATAATTATATATAAAAGATAGATTTTGCTCTTTTTAAAATTTAAAGGAAATATTTTTGATGTAATTAATTTAACATATTGGGTTGGTGGCACACTACTCACTCCCTTACACAACACCAATGGTGACATTTTATATTAGTAAATAATACTCCCCGACAGACAACACCGACGCTCCCTTGTGTTGGAGTCCAAGACGCGCTTTGTTAAAAGTAAATAATACTGCTACAACGAAATACATCTACACTAAGAAACGAGCGAAATGATCAAGTTAATGCAAGGTGATGATGTCATACTCATATCATATGATGCCATATTCATATATCGCCCTCTATTTGAGGGTAGGCCTGTGCCCCAACAGTGGGGACGTAAAAGTTGGCTGTTATAGTTATAGATGTTATATTTAATTCCAAATGTTAGAGCCTGTCTTTCCTACGACATACCACAAGCAGCTAAGGCCAGCAACTTAATGGTGGATGCTCCTGGAAGCTTCTGCGTCCTGGCGGGTTATGTTGAATGCTTCGGTCTTCAAAAAGTCGACGGTTTTATAAGCGGACCTGGCTTCCAGCGCTGCTGCGGTCCTTCCGTGTATCATTTCAATCGTTTTTCCGTTCATGTCCTGTTGATGAGAATATTTTTCAACATAATTTTTTTCTGACAGAGTGGCGAAATGTTCAATACTTGATAATAAGTGATAAGTCCAATTATAACACAGTGGCGCAAGTTAATATGATAAACACTACATCGCATTGTGATCGTAGCCTCGATACACTACTACTTGGCGACAAAACATATGCTGCCGTGATGATACCTACTAGACCATCAGTATAATTATACAATCAGACCCAATACTACCCAAAATTGGACTCATATTTTCACTTATAATATATAAATATCGTCTACACTAGAAAACGATGATTTTATAAAAAGAAACGTCTAATACGACCTCTATTATTAAATTATACATAACATCAAGGTTAACGCGAAACGGCACCGTCTGGTGATTTATTATTCATCAATTCGCGTCTGGTGTATACAAAAATGTTACCTTCGTTTCCGACGGCTTTGACGGATGCAAATCAAGATCCAGGTATTGGAGGACGTCAGACCGGACAGTCCTCGATTCGCTGCGATTGATTTGCACGACCGTCTGGAACTGAAACGCATAATATAATAAAATAAAATAAGCGCACATTACTATACTATGCGCGCAGGTAACTATGTTAAGCATGTGCATGTCATTACCAACACATATATGTGCATGAAGTAACACCTATACAGTTCATACTTATGTTACGTATATATTATTTAAGATCATTTTTTTTAAAGAGGCTGGTAGCGATAGAAGAGCCTGCCGATCCGCATTCGTGTTAAAGCTAGCCGCACACCATTAGCTATCAAAAACTATGATCTTCATACGTACATTAATTTAAATAATTCTACGATTCAGTATGTGTTGGGAGCACTGTTTCCATTCATGTCATCATTTATCCTGAATATAATAGTGGGTAATGTTTTCATTACATCAGATTTTATTTAAATTCTCATAAATAAAGGCGGTATTTTTTAAATTTTCATCGAGGTTTACTATATTATACACTAAACAGAAATAACGAGGTTTATGTTAAGTTATATTGATACTTCTTTTAATTATGCATTAGTTTTTACTATCTAACAGTCTGTAGTTTCAGCAACATACGAGTAGACGAACTTCTCTGGCGCTTGGTACTTTTATAATAGTATGATTTTTTTTTATAAATATTTAATGTATCTCTTTCTTCAACTACACTCTTGCATGTATGCATTTATTGGATGTAAATAAGTATGGTAAGAACCGTGTAAAAATGTATATGTGCGCCTCACGTGCGTGCGTGCGCGCGCATGCGCATACACGTGCTTATATACATACATGTACGTAAATGTATGGAGCGTTATATGCATGCATTAAGTTTAATTTTTCCTTTAACTTCATCTAGTAAACTCTTATGAAAAGAAACGACCTCCACGTGTGAATTTATGAGGTAGACAATTAACATATTCTCTCACATACAATCGGTAGTAATGTAAATGTGAAACTAAAATGATGCAACAAATAATTAATGCAAAATTTTATTGATTTAAAATTAACATTCATATCATTATAAGCTATGAATTAAACCGCAAGCATTTGAGCCTAAAACTAATAATGCAAAATAACTTTTATAACAACATATAAATGAACACAACACGAGAGCGCGCTAATACATCAGAAACGGCGCCTAAACAATATAGCCTCCATACATTTTACTGTGTCCAATAATTCATTACCTTCTCTATATAGATGTTAGATTATCTATGATAAAACCTATATTTATTTTACATAGTTAGTTATTTGAGCTTCCCTAATATCAAATCGTTAGAGATAATGGTGATTCTTTATATAATTTTGTTTTTGTTCCACTTAGCCAAAAAAATATATTTAATTATTTTTATTTAAAAATTTGTATCCAATTAAAAACAAAAAAATATTAATTATTATAAATATTCATTGTATAAATAAAATCTGAATCTTGTCAGTTAAGGTAGTAGTAGTAAATAATATAGCGAAACGATTAAGAGCCTTGAAGTAAAACTGTCATGAGATACTAAACCTTTCACTCTTATGAATATCATCAACATTAAGATATACCATTCATTATTAATTTTTTTCTTATTAACAATAATAATTCGACAGAAAATCATAATTAGAGATATATTTCAGAATTAATTATAATAAATATTTGTAACATATAAAACGCTAACACTACCATAACGATAGTACTTTTAAGAAATTAAAGAAAAATATAAGGCCTATGTATTTACATAAACCTATATAGTTTAAATTGTATTATATTGTAAAACGATACAATCATCATCAGCCGATATTCGTCCACAGCTGGTCATAGGCCTCTCCCATAGATCTCCACATGGAACAGTCCCGCGTTGCCCGCATCTAGCGGCTTCCAGCGCCTCGACACAATATAGTATATTAAAATATATTTATCTATGTAGTACAGTGGCTCAGCTATTCTTTGTTTTGTAGAATAAATTATAATATACCTATCTCCAACAGTGGGAATCCATCAGTCGATAAGATGATTATGGTCTTTCCGCTGCCAATCAGAGCCCAATGCTTTGGGAACTTTCTATATTAAAGCACCCGAAGCATTGGGCTCTGATTGGCTACTGCACAGCGTTAAGGCGACTGTAGTAACTTTCCTTGTTCTCTTTATATCTGACTCCTTAGATGCTTTCCCTTTCCATCTCTTTATTTCCTTCCCGACCTGTTGAGTTGGTAACCCGACCTGTTGAGGTGGTAACGGCAGTGACACTTTCGCAGTGCCTACGCTGCTTCCGGAATTCGACTGTTGGTTTATTCACATAGTGCATATTTAAACGCATCTAAACCATAATACATAGTCAGATCATAAATACTCGCTGAAATACCTGTTTTTACGTTAAGAACATCACGCTTGAGTATCGGTCTGTAAGTCTAAATTTTATTTGGATTCGCATGCCTTTTTTTTATGGTATAAAAAGGTGATGAAGATAAAGCGAATGCATTGATCAGCAGTGTTTGTAGGCGTGCCATTTTTTTGATCGGCTAAAAATCCAAAATAAAAAAAAAAAACAATTGTACGGCCATTAACATAGTAATTTAAGATCATTGTAATTGCTTATATAAAAAAATAATCATAAAAATGTTAGTCTATTATGAATGGATTGTTAAAAAACAACAGAAAAAGAGTGCTTCATAAACACGGAATGAAATGTTCCGAAGAGGAGAAGAGAAAAGTTAAGTTGTGCTAAAGCATTCTTGATTATATTTGTTTTATATTACCTAGAATTGTTATATAATTAATGATAGGTAGAAGAAAAAAATGTATTCATCAGGGAGAAAAAAAGACATAAGAATCAGAGCCCTTAGAGCTTGAACAGTTTGCTTATCACGGTTGCAGCATAATTATTTAATTTATGAACCGACTTTATGCTTTTAACATTAAATGAGATTCATCGTCTATGTCATAAGTATATCGTCTATGTCGATGTTTATAAGTCATCTCAAGATCGTTGAGCTGATACATATACCACACATAAACAAACAAATGCGTCCCGACACCTCGACCACAGACCATGTATTAACAGATGATATAATTAAAAACAATGGATGAAGCATTGTAATGCTTGAGATGAAGTGAAACTGAGTAACAAAAGTATAGAATATACTTGTTAATGCTGTCCCTATAAAAGAAACATCTAAAATATATCTATTGTCATGCCATGCACTGAATAGCAATTTTTCCAACCCCATCATGTGCAAACATAGACCACTAAAATAATTAATCGCTTGGAAAACACATTGGTACTGAATGTAGTTCTCAACTACAGTAATGTGTACATCAGCACTAATTGAAAACAAATTGCACTGGTACTGTATTACAAATATAATCAGTTTACAGTGTAATGGTGATATTCGAATTATATCCACGCGACTTTACCGATCTATGGATATGCTTAAAATTAAGAGAGAAAACGAAATTTTTAAATACCTGCATCCCAAGGTTATGAACGTGTCCTAAACTATGACTGGAGTGGCGTGGTTTCAGGTTTCTGTCCACAGCTGGTGGTATCAAAACTAAATTGCAGTACTGCATCGACTGAAATGATAAGTAATCAATTTATAAAAGAAAATGGAGGAGAGATTTTCAATCGTCAATAAATAAGATTAGCTTCACCACACGAACGTGTCATACGAGCTTCCCTTGAGCCTTGCAATATTACCAGTATCCATGCTTTAATTGTAAATCTGCCATAATATCGGACTTGTTGTAACTATCAATATATGAGAACCGGAGTGTTCTGGACTGGCTCGCATCACTATTTTCGGCCTAATTCTCGGTGAAAGTAGCAATACATCTAAAGCATCATTTTTCTTAACACTCACCGACTGCCCTAATAATTCTTCATCATCCTCTCCTTTTACAATAATTGTAGGGATTTGGGGACGACTGGGGGACGGCGGTCCCGTGGTTGGCAAGCGCGCAGGAACCCGTAGACTCGAGGTGGGCTGAAATTGAAATTATTTGTAATCACTACATAACCTGAAGATATAAGTTAGAATATACACACACACACGCATACACGCACACACACACACAGTGAAACGAGACATTTATCGAAACATCTCGTTTCTACTGCTTAGTTTAAGATCACATACAGCTAAAGCTCAATGAATAGAATGAATGAATGAATGCTTTGTAAAACGTATGTGCCTGGTTCTATTTCATGTTAATGAGACGCTGGGATTGTGTAGCGTGCTCGCTTGCTTTGTTACGGCTCTCATTTAATGACAGCCGCCACACTGCAATACTATCTTTTTGGTAGTTCTCAACACGATGGTGATGGCTAGTCAAGCGGTCTCGAAAAAACCCTGCCAAAAACCATACCCTAGAAATTGTGGCACCGGAATTATACTAAGAAACTCCTATAAAGCAAGAGGATAGCCACTTCGCCACGGGAACAATGAAGGTTGTGAAAATATGTCCATGCAATATGATTGTAAACGCTGGTTAGAAGCGAGGCAAGCAATAATAAAGTAACCTTTAATAATTTTTTCATATGACCCTTGTCATGGTATTTAAAATAATAAAAGTTGCTTTTATTATAGTCTATTTTTGATTACGATAACAATAACCCCCTACTTCTGTGGTGCCTGCGCAATCATTTTATTATGGCATATAGTTGCAATTTTATGATATACAATACAAACAATTACGTGTGCTGTTTATTATTATATAACAAACGTGGAATTAATTGAAATAAAAAATAATTACAACATTAGTTCATAATAATTATCAAATATTTATAAAGAATTTAAAGAGAAGGGCCTATTTGGACCCCATGATACTTTTTCTTAAAATAATATCATGTCATTTCTAGTGGGGAAACTTTAAACGAATGTATTCATGTAACTTTATCAGTGCTATTATGATAGCGATAGAAAAAAAACTACTAAGTTGATAACTACGGAGGGTTCCTACTGCTTATCGTCCATACAACATTGCGCAGGCTTACTATATGAATATATCGATGATGAGAGGATGATGAAACTACTCATTACACATGATGAAAAACATATCAGTGCCACTACAACGTGCCTCCTCAATACGGCGTCTTGGTTGTTGACATATCACTCCCGTACGCCGCTGGTACGGAATCTGTATACAAAATTATGATTCCTTACATAACGTATTAACATATTGTTTATATAACCCTATATTAACCTTTTGCCTTCGAGGTATAAAAACTATTACATCTAATTCATAACAATAAAAAATATTATTCGGAGCTTTGTTTTTCTCTGAAATCGGAGGTAAAGCTTTTTTTAGTGAAAAAACTCCATCTACTGACTTATGGCTCGATTGCAAACAGTTAATGACCTTAAACCAAAATAATTTCAGATTGGATTAAAATTATTTACAAACAAAACAATTAACGCTTATTTACATTAAACTATACTCAACATAATTTTTGGTGAAGGAAGACTATTGTAAAGAAACTGCCAAGTTTCAATAAACAAGAGAATGATGGTAATGTAAAACTTGTCTCCTCTTTTATCCACAGCTGGCGTTATGGTTTTCTCGGAACGGGATACATCAGCAGATCACCATTGCACAAGTCAATAAATATTTATCACAGTACTATGTATATGAAACAGTTGTTTTGTCATTGTAATTCGCACAAATATTATTCTATGTGGTGCTCATATGAGGATAAGGGAAGCCATTGCAGTGAACCCGTTTTGTATATAGTGTACTTCAGCATCTTTGTGTTTCAGTGCAATACAGATAATGTATTCATGCAAAATCTATACATGGGAATTAACAATGTGAATAGAGACAAATATCACATAAGCTACTATATATCATACAAATGGTGCCTATTTATTTTTTTAAGCACTGTATTAACTTGAGGATAATTTATACACCCCTCCAATGATTATGTGACTCCAGTCAGAATAATATACATTGCACCACATTGTGCTTGTCGCTTTGTGACATTAGATGTTAGTCTCAAAACATTGCTACAACATCCTTTAAGCCGGAACACGGTAATGTTCGCATACTGCTGTTTGGCGGCATAAATAGGAACTGCAGTGATAACTACCTATATTAATGATTTTAATAATTACAATTACAATTATTAGAAACATTATCTTTAAGACTAGTTAGGTAAATTATTATAACCAAACCAGATGTATTAATTTATCATTTTTACTTATTGATAATATAATAATATGTCATCAATTCAGTTTAAAATTCCACCTACAGTTCTATTAGAAGCATCAATTGGTTGATGGACCCTGGGGATTTGAGCATCCTTAAGCGCTGCCTCTTTACTCATTGCAAAGGTCTTGGGCGGTCGAGGTGGTACAGGGGGGCCTGGAAACATATTATACTTAGCAAATTTTCAATACTCAATTATAAAACTGATAAATAAAGCAAACCCTCACCAGGTTGATAGTCTTCATTCCTAGGTGTGCATACGGTTGATTTTGTGTAAGATTTGGCAGCTGCCCATTCTCCTGTACATATATACAAAACTATGTGTAAACATGAAAAGCAATATAAAATACAGTACTATGAACAATAACAATCTCTGAATTTAAACTGACTAGACTAACTAGATTCTATTCTATTAGTTCGAGCATTGATCTTTTTGAGAAATAACATCTTTTATGGATATGCGTCACAGATCCAAGTATGGAATTGGCCAGTATTTTGGATAAATAGCTGAAAATAAGCACCTTTAAGAAAACAGTTGGGGGTCTATATATTTATTGAAATGATACCATGATATAGTTGAATTATATTTATACATAAACCAAATTACTTCATTATTCAAATAATATTATTGAAAGAGCTGGATAGATAATACCATGGTGCATGTGTAAGAAAATTATCATCACATACTTATATTGGACCGACTAGCATTCAGAGACTTGCTCTCCTCTTCACTCATATTTGACTCATTCTCCGACAACTCTGGATTGTGTGGTCTAATGTGTGGTTGACTCATGTACATCTGATGGTTCCGGTTAGAGACCCTTTCTATTGGTTTTCGTGTACTGATTACAATATTCTTTGGATCAAATGTAAAAGCTCTCTGGGAGTTCTGTAATGAATTATTTAAATGTGACAATATATTTAAAAATCTTAAAATTAAATAAAAGGAATGAAACATTAAAATAATATTTAGCAAAAAATCGAAAATTATTGAAACAAAGAGAATGTTCAAAGTTAAAATAAAATTAATAACATGATGAATGTAAACATTTATTTATTATAAATAGTATACCTGCGCTCGCACTCCAGTGATACATTCAGATATAGGGATGTAAGGACCAGTGGTCTCAGCAGCTTCATACCTTTCATTCATTGTTGTCATTTGGAAATTATCTTGATGAGTTTCTGTACACAAAGTACTTATTATTATTATCAATCTGATCTTTATTATTAACAATATTTTGATTTGGTTTTTTATTTAATGTTAATCCATATAATGTCAAGTTTCCCTACCTAAGAACAATTCTATAAGAGTGGCTAGCTTGACAATGAGAACATTAGACATTAAAACACCATCATGTCTAAAGTCTTGAATAAATCCTGCAATTCTTTAATATACGACAATATAGATGACAAGTAGACAAAATGAAGTACAGTGGGAATTTATTATGAATGGAGCATTATCTTTAACACATTCCGCGCCAAAGCATTTTTGTCCGACTTGTCGTTTAGGCAATATGATATTTTAACTAAAGACCGATATATTATCACACAATATTTAATTATAACATCAATACATAAGTAGTTCTCTTGTGTACATGTGACAGGGTACATGCTTAATAAACTTACGTTTTATTCTATACTGCATCTTGTACGAAGAAGGGTCAAAAAGTAGTGAGAACGACATATATACTCCTCGGTAAGAAAAAAATAAATACTGCCATAGCTCAGATACATATTTGTTGATTCTCTTTTTTTTTCTGAATATAGTCACTTGTTAGCTTCGTGTCGGAACGTGTTCCCGAAAATGAAGAAAAAGGAAGTGCGAACCGTTATTAAATAGCTCTGTTTAAAAAAGTTCGCGACGCAAGAGGTTCATTGCGAATTGGAGGCAACATAACGCGAGTCTGCTCCGCCGTATTCCGCTGTCGCAAGGTGGGCTTCTCAATTGCGACTAGGGAGAACGAGAGCGAACACGGAAGACGAACATCGTTGCGGCCGTCACCACATCCATCGACGTCAGTCACCCAAGAAAATATTGCGAAAGTCGAGATATTTGTATTGAGCGATCGAAGAGTTACCATCCGATACTTACTAGTAATTCAAGAAACGGGCATTTCATATGGATGTATTCAATCCATATTGAAACAATCTTTGAATATGAGAAAACTCTCCGCAAGATGGGTGGGGGTGTCATGAATGTTAACCGACACTTAGAAACAAAACACGACGACGACTTGACATTTCGAAGATTATTTTGGACTAGTTTCAAGAGGATTCTGGAAATTTTTTGTCTCGTTTCGTGACAATGAACGAATTATGGCTCCATCATTTTAATCCCCAGACAAAACAGCAATCTTCGCAATGGAAACGGCCATCATCACCGACCCCGAAGAAGTTTCGTGCCGTGACATCGGCTGGCAAAATTATAGCTTCAATATTTTAGGAGTCAAGGGATATTGTAGATTTATTACCTGGAGCATGGAACCACTATTACAGGCCAATATTATGCAGCTTTAATTCCCAAGTTGAGGAATGCCATCAAAAAGAAAAGAAGAGGAAAACTTCGAAGGGGCGTGCTGTTTCATTAGGACAACGCACCCACGCACAAGTCGGCATTTGCGATGGCTGCCATTCAGCAAGCTGGCTTCGAATTGGTTGACCACCCCCCTTATTCATTAAATCTGGCGCCCAGCGATTTTTATCAGTTCCCCAAATCAAAATAATACTTAAGAGGAAACAGGTGCGAAGACCATAACGAGGTGATGGATGCTGTGGAGAGCTTTCTGCAGAACCAAGACAAAACTTTTTTTTTAAAGGGATTTAAGCCTTAGAAAAGCGCTGGACTCGGTGTGCAGAAAGACTCGGAGACTATGTACAAAAATAAATGATTAAGTTATCAATAGTCATAATATTCTATCTCATTCTCACTACTTTTTAATCCCTCCTCGTATAATGCTTAATTTTTTAGGTGGAAATATAGTTTGCAGAAATATATTTTCAATAAAATATATGTGTTCAGCGCATTGCATAAACATGACTGAAGGTACCACCGGTACTGTGAGACATAGCATTGGGAGGCCTCCCACGATGATGACTGACGATCTTGTGGGAACACACTGGATGCGAGCAACAAGGGACCGATCGACGTGGAGATCTCAGAAGGAAGCCTATGTCCAGCAGTGGACGTCTATCAGCTGATGATGATATACCAACAGTGGTACACATGGCCTGACGAGGTTTACAAGGAAGGTTGGCACAGAACCTGTCAAATATAAATCAATTCATGGTAAAAAGAAATTGTACATGTCTAATACACAAACATTCCCACAGTACAACATGTCAACTTAGCAGAAAATGTGTCCACTTAGCAAAACAAGTGTATGATTTGCCAGAATAGGATCGTAATGTAAATAAATACCTGTTCATATTTACTAATATTTAAACTAGATAAATTTTGCTTCTTAGAACTGTTATTGTTTTTATTCTTACATAATCAATGATGGTGTATTTTAAATTAGTTTAGTACCCCACATAATTTTAAAATGATTCAAATATATTGTAATGTAGTCTTTCATGATTTTTGCTTTATAACATCTACTGCTAAACCTAGACTTTAGCAATCATAGAGATAGTAACTGTACACTCCACTCATGACTTTTGAATAAGCAATCACAGTATTCTGTTAAAAGTCATATGTAAAGCTGAAGTTTTTTTTTAGCCTTGTTTACTTTTAGACAATTTTTCCAACATACGGAGTTTAAAATATTGATGGAGACACCCAAGAATGTTTACATATAACATATATACATATATATATATATTCCATAAGGCCTGGATAATTGGTAGGAATTAAAGATATTTTTTTATAACATAGCTTATCGCACAACTTTTTTTCGCAAGCATAATTTACATTTCAATTTATCGCAAGCATAGTAATAATTTTTAAGTGCATAAAAAATTATGGTGTTTGGAGCATACCTAATATGTAAATAAAATTTTATCAAATAATTATTTAACAAGAAAATTAAAATAGAAAAAAAATCAATTAACAACATTCAACATTAAATACCCTACACTGTAAAACTGCTTTAAAAATTGATATTAGTTAATTCTTTATACTAATAATTTAAATAAAGACAAAGAAAAAAGTTTTATAACTAAAATGACTAATTGGTGCATAAACTTTCTTAACTGCCTTCATTGAAAGGTAATCTGTTTTTTAAGTATTATGAAACAATTGTTTCACTGAAAATAGGATATGCAAGGTCATAAGCAATAAGCAACAAAAATAATGTAATCAATTGAGAAAGACAGTTAAATATATTAATAATAATAGAATAAAATGTTGAGTAATTCGCCAAGTATTTTAAAACATAAATAAGCTCAGCAAGCAAATATTATTAATAAATAAAAACTTAACAAATAATAAAAATTAAATTATTTTATTCTAATAAACTAGTCCAGTTGGTAACAATTTATGCAGTACCTATTTAAAAGTTTATAACAATAAACTGTAAAAAGTAAATTTTAAAATTACTATTATTTTTTTGGTTTTAATTGTATAAAAATCAAAAAAGCAAAACAAAATTCTTTCTACATCACATCAATAAAATCCCTGAATATTTTCAAAGTTCACCATATACTAGAAAAATTATTTAAAATATTTAAAAAAGCTTCAATATATTATAAATTCCTAGACTTACCTAAACCAGACGAATTGTCCCTAGCTTGTAGCCCACACACTCTGCAGATAGCATCCACCCACTTAGCCATGTCTGCTTCACAGTCTGCCTCCAAGTGATATGTCCGGGATTGTGTCTGAATTGTAAAGACAGAGCCTCGGAGCTTGGGATCTAGAGTGCCGTTACTGCTCCGTTCCATATGCAATCCAGCATCAACCTATCACAAGCCAGGCTGAGTAATGCAAATAAAATGAATAAATTAAGGTAAATTCACCCTTTTCAATTCATGAAAATACTTTGAGTTCAAATCATTAATATCTATGCAATATTGCAATCCTATTTACAATAATTTAAAAACTTCATAAAAAAATATTGATTTAAAATCAAAATTAAATGACTGTGATTTAAAAAATACTTTATAACTATTGCTAAAAATTGTAAATACAGAATTAAATTTTGTTTTATTTTATTAATATACCACACCATATTTTTTTTTGCTAATACCAAGTTATTTATTTCTATGTGATTAATATTTTTTTATTTGTATGAGCAAATTAGGATAAAATAGAAAATATTCTCTTTTTAATTAATAATTTTGAGTAAAAGATTAATATATAATTTAAATGATTTTGTAATAAATACCTGTTCGCACAGATCTAAGTTGATCGTGCCCTTCAGGCGCCGACAATTCCGGTCCGCATAGTAGTCGAGAAAATACTGGCCAGGGAGTTCACCCGACTGACGCAAGGCAAACCACCTTCTGCGCCATTTCTAATAATCAATATCAGACTTTAAACGTTGACGTCGTTACCGTCTACAGTTTGCCGATAATAGGGGACTAATTAATTTTAGCTATTTGTAATTTTAAATTTAAAAATCTCGAATCAACAGAGGACAGCCCTAGCTGTCAATGAGGATAATACTTTTTATTAAAATATTTCTTACCGTTCTCCAAATTCGTTTAGTTGGGGGCGATTTGGTCAACCAACCCTCGAACACAATATTTTTAGACATTTTTAATGAAAAGTCTATCCTAAAATATGAGTCACAATATATATTTTTTTTATATACACGAATGACAACCCACACATCGTACTCCATAAAACTTCAAACTAAGAACTTCTTTGCTTTTACTTGTCACAGATGGCATAAACTGTTATTATTAAATACAGATGTTAAACAAGGTGGCATTGCTACAAAAACTTAATTGTAAAAAATTAAAGTTATTTAAAAAAAAATGTAAAATCAAAATGCAAGTAGACAATTGTCACTAATAGAAAAATAAAATAAAAAAACCTAAATTTACGCATTAATAAATACAAATTTATGTCATTTTTGTTACTTTATTTTTAAAGGGAAACATTTAATATTTTATAAAAGCTATTTGATCTCGAAATGTTCACTCCCTTTTGTATTTTTTTTGTACACAAATAATAATTAAATTACAATATCAAAAAATTTAAAGATCAATATTGTGAGCTTACATAATCCGCTTTTTAACGGTACTAGTACCTACTACCCACGATCTATCTATCGTTGTAAGATTTATTCCCACGTATCAAAATGTAGTCAACTTTATCTTTTAATTAATTTTCTAACGCTAAGAAGAAGAATAGGTTGTAAGATAAAAAGAAAAATATTTGTATTAAATTATTTATAGTTATAAGACACAAAAATAAAACATCACACAAATTTAACCAAAATAAATTGTTCATTACACCTGTGAACTCCACTGAAATAGTATGAATGATGTTTTAAAAATATTAAATTTTAAGAATATAAATACCGTAAGTGTATTTCTGCGATTTAAAGATAAAATATAAATAAAATAGCATCTACACAAATATGCTTTACACAAGAATAATGAGAGTTCTTAAAATAAAAGCGCCAGTTACGAGGTTTAATTATTTTCTGTAATCCATTTAGTGACTACTTCATAAAATAAATCTGTAAAACCTATCGACGGAAAAAAAATCATATACACGGGTAATAAGTAAGAAAGGATGCTACTTTCAGTATATTCGCAATACTTAAAATTTACGTTTTAAAACAGCGTGATTTTTTTTATTTAACACAAATTAAACAAAATTATTTTGAAGACAGATGTCTTGTTATCATTGGAATAGATTATCTACTCTTTCTTCTCTTAAAAACATATGCATATGTCATTGCGGAGGGTGAGCATAAACGCCATCTTGAATAATCAATAAGCTGCACCGTACTAGTTTGTAAATATTTTCCCACCAACGAAACTAAATCTTAATAAACATGTTTTATAAATTCGGCAGCTATGAGCATAAAACGAATAAATAAAATTTGACTGAATTAAATGCAGATTATATAAATAGTTTCGAAATGAAACTCGAAATGGCGTAAATTCAGAAATATTTAAATAATTTTTATTTGAATAAACAAGGATATAAATAAATAAATTGTCATCTTATTATTCGCATCTTTGCGACGCGCAACCTTCTATCATAAGGGAGTAAAGGTAACAGATCTATCACTTTGGCTAAGTGCGGTAAATTACATGACTACGAAAACTATTGTTCTGGGAATATAAATTTTACCCATAACTTTCTCCTTCACTGGAAGCTCAAGCATTGCAAAGAATATTGGACAAATTGGAGACGTATAGTGCATACAAGCGCCTTATAAATTAAACTATTAGAACTTCATAAGGTAATAAACATATAGTATGTAGTTTGTCTATGGAAAATTTCTGTAACAAATACTTTTTTAAACTTTATATTTTTATTTGATAGCATGTATCAAAAATAAATCTATGGTATTTCTACTACTTATTTTTCTATTACTTCCAGCATGGCCTATTTATCATTTTTTCTTCCGTGAATAATCTTATAGCCAAAATTTACATCTGTTATCGGAAGACCCAATTTTATGACGATCACAAATTCGTATTCACCTGCCAATGAGGTTGACAAATTAACATAACAGCATACAAGAATCAAATTATTTTCATCTGAAATAATTTAAAAATATGAATACCAATGGATACTAATCATCCGGGCAACCCTCAAAGTAACGTACACAAATTTAGTGGATACCATCCGGACAAGTAAGTAAAGTAAGGTAAAACGCGAATTGCAAAATTAAAAATTGATCGATAATGTAATATTTGGTCGTTAATATGCTTATTAGCGATGCTGTAATGTTTTAAGAATTTTCAACTAAACCGGGGGATATCAGTTCGGTCGCGGTAGAACTCTGCAGTAAATCCTGTATAAGTATTAAAAAATAAAGAGCCTAACAATGTCCGCACTACTTACGACTCAGGGTCTTATCTTACAAGAATTCTGAGATAGTATTACTTGTGAGAAAGGGCAAAAATAGTTGAACGGTAACCACGCTATCTGGAAATCATATCACGAGAATTTTCTACCCACTCAAACCCTCTTGAGTTCATCATCAGAATTTGAAGCGATCATAGATCGTTAGGAATACAACTGCAAGGCTGCATTGATCTGGTGTTACGATATTCCATGGACGATGGTATACTCTACCTTAATTATCTGCTCGGTTGTTAATTTGTAAATCTTGTTATTAAAATAACATAATCATAATCTCAATAATTTACGTATTTTCTATTTTTAACCTACCTATCAAAGCGATTTGAAAGGCTTTTTGAAATTTGAAAGATGTAGCTATTAAATAAATATTATAATGAGGCGTAACATCATCTCTTACTTGAAGGGGAGGTGGAAATATCCCAACGCTACAATGTTAAGAGCAAGCATGTTCACTATCAGGAGAACTGTCTGTCCATACTGTCACTCTAAACACTTCTATACACCTCCCCCCAATCAAGGTTAAAGTATTTGAATAATGAATATCAATTGATGTTATTTATAGTAAAGGACACCTTTCTTTAATGAAATGCAGCTTCGTGACGCACTGAATAAAACGTTAACGAAGATATTAAATTATGATTTCACAGGTATGCCCTCGGCAACGTTTCTTTAACAGTTCGAACAAATGAATGTTTAATACCACAACGACCGCCATGTCTGACACAGCAGTCCATCGGAATGTATCTCCAGCCGTTGACCAGGGAGCTTACAGAAATACCACCAAGGTTCTTCAACTAACTAACTCTCTAACAAACTTAATAAATAATATTTAAAATTTGTGATTATTTACAAATATACCTTTAACTGCATAACACAAATAGCTTCCGTATTTTAACGTCGAAATAAATTTCCAAAACGAAGGAGAACCTGACAATTATTAAACAGCTCAGTAGAACTAAACTAACTAAAATTAGTTTATATTATATTACGGCACACGTATAAGTTAAATATTTTTTTTTAATTACTTCTAAAGCTCTAAACGTTATTCTCAGGCCAACAATTGACGACTTACCTGATGCGGTCATCGATAACATGGTTCAGAGGGATAAAGCTTTCTGGGTTGATAAGCCCGGTGCAAACGCTTACGCGCTTCACGACGCCTATTACGAGTACGAAATGGTCACCGAAACCGTTAGACCGCGTACGTACTACGAAAATAATAATAATTGATACTATGCACTGAAACTATCTTCATCACTATTCATCGCCATCATCACTATTATTAATATTACATTGAAAATTATGAACGTTAAGCTCACGCTAAAAGGTTATCACATTGTGTGGTGAGTTCGAAATGTTCGTTGTTTTTGAAAGATCATTAAAAAGATGAAGTCATCTTAAAAATATTGATGAAATACCCTTGAAACCTTTCCTGTTTACTTTCATCTTTTCTAATTCCGATAATAGCATTGACAACATTCGTAAATTATTTTTCTTTTTTACGTGGGGGGAAGTGAAAAAGGAAAGCGTATAAGGTATTATTGTATATTTGGACGAGGGTTGTTAAATCGATACCAAATGCAATTTCCCAGGGAACTCTCTCAACGTTAAGAATGTAATTATTAGTTGTACGATAAATAAATTCATATTACTTCGCCGCATTGTCTCCCTCCAGCATCCTTATTGTGAATTTTACAAGACGTCCTTCTGATAATTAATTTGGAAACAGTTACATGTAAGAGGTTTTTTTTAAAAAAAATATTACTTTGAGCGTGTTACCGATGTCTATCAGCGAGGCATGTGCCCCACAACGCGTTCACTTCAAATTTTATTTCATACCGCCGCATAAACTGTTGATATAATAGTTAATGTTAGAGAATGTATTCCCCGTAAAACATGGATGGAAAGCGCGACGGAAACGGAAGTCCAATGTGTAACATTTATTCAGAATCTCTAAAAATTGGAGACACTCATGATAACATAACATTTTTCACCGAAATCAATGTTTATAATTTATCTATTGTTTAAAGTATTTTTTTAATTTTGATGTTATATCATAGTATATTTTTCATTGTTTTTATGTTTCATATTATAACGTTAATGAAGGATAATATATTATGGATTTCAATGCAACTAAAATGTGTTATTTACCTTTTAGCACATCAGGATGTATTCCCTCGTTCGTACCAATACGATCTCGACTGCGTGAAGTATCGTCGCCAACACGCGTGCGACAGTTTAAAAGAAGGCGATGGAAAGGTAGCAAATGATTATAACCAGTTGTTATTATGACTTGCCAATAAGAAAGTAAATATTATATAGATTCGCGAAGTTAGGATTACGTTTCATTCCTCTCCCTATCCGTATGTTTTCTGTTCAATTTTACTGTACGAGACTTATACGTCATGTGTCTCAAAATGTCGAACACAATCTAGTATATTGTTTATCACCGTAACGTAAGGTAAAAACGTCTTGCTTGTCTAAACTTTTCGCAATATAAAAGAAAACGTTGTACTTTCATGAAAGTAATGGACAATATATATGCTATTGATTTGAAGAGGGTGGAAATAACAATGACCTACAAGTCCAAGATGATTACGTACCACCACATTTCGATGTCGTCTTGTTGCTTAGTCTTGATTTTGTAATACTCTGTAATTTCGCTTTACACATGCAACCCACTCCAATATAATATGATAGCAGTTTCATATTTTATTCAGAAACTGAATATTCATCTGAGCAATTATTTTATTACGAGAGAGACTATTATTGATAAATATTTCGCTGATCATTAGTATGAAACGTTGGAACGTTTATTACACATCTGTTTTATTTAGAAACCCGTGAATCAATCTTGTCAAGATTGTAAAAATGCTGAACAAATAAATATAAAAAAAATCTCTGAAAGTGATACGGATGACTCCGCTCGCGAGAGATGGCGATATTACCCAGACTTAAATACAAAATTATCGTCTGGACAAATCCGAGAGTTAATGGATGTGTGAGTTATTCATTAAGTACGTTATTTTTTAACATAAAGTTCTAATTTTTAACTTGTTACCTAATAAACTATAAAAACCAAAAACAATAATCATCATGAAAATGTTAACTTGTCGTGAAAAAAAGCTTTTAAGTTTCAACAGCATAGGTATCAAAGGAAACCGTTCAGTATTGTTATTTTAACTGTAACCGTTTAGTTATATTTCAGTTATTATTTAACCTTATAGATTATAATCTTTACTTAAAATTAATTTTCAGTTATGGGAAGCCGTTTAAACACGAAGCGTGCATTTGGTACTACAAAAGGTTCCCGCCGCAGAAATTTGAGGGTATAATACGAAAATTTTCGAAATGAACCAAGATCTAAATAATATTTTTAATAAAGCGCGATATTAAAATTTGCATATGTCATGTCATGAATTTATCAATCTCGCCAAAACCTAATAACCTCATCGAAATAAAATTGTTGGTGAAAGAACCCGTATTGTTATTAAACGGGGGTGCTATCATTCATGAAACATTAAATATTGTTTACCCTAACGCCGACGTTAACAGTGGGGCACAGATTTTGGTTGTAGAAGTGATCCATATGTTTTAAGAACATTTTATTTTAGTCCACTAATCATCTGAGACTTTTTAAACAACATATCGACTTCATGTTATGAAACAAGTTGAATAGTAAATCAAAATTTCTGTTTATCTACTTCCGCACAACGGCTAATTTTTTGTATGAGTTTTATTCCGACTACTGCCCTTCAATATATGACTACTTTGACTATTGAATATCATGAAATAAGGTTCAAATGCTGAGAAATTTAATGAAAATATATGCAACAAAGTAGGACATTCTACGTAGTTATATAAGTGATGAATCTTTATAAATGGTAATTATCAAGTTAACTGATGAGCTAAGGTGTTTTCTTTCAAAGGCACATACCGCGCTTTTCATAACCCGTTGCGAACGATCTATGGCAGCGTCATATATATCAAAGAAAACACTTTATTATAACATTTCAGTTTTTACACAAGATACCTATTACTTTTAAGACAACTACAAAGTTCTATAGGGTTTTACCAACGATCGTTTTACCTCGCGGATACCAGTTCCGCGAGCCCTTAGTCCGATGAAGCCGGAATGGTTGTCAATAAAACTGCGGCGCAAACATCACAATAAAAAAAAACGATCGATTAAGCATAGATTCTAATTGACAATGAGACCGTGGGTGATGAAGCACGATCGTTCAGAATATTCTGCCTCTCATCTGTTAACAGATGGAACATACAGATGGTTTTATAGTCAGGCGGCTTAAAAATATTCCTGGTCGAATCGAACCTGGGACCTTCCTATTCCACGGCGAGCTTCGCGATTGTATACGTATTAGAGTTTAATATTTGTACACTATCACAATGAACTTTTATATTGCGATGAGTTAATTAAATAAAGAGAGATTTTCTAAAGAAAATTCAAATGAAAATTCAAAGTAAAACGTATTTTTAGAAAAAACTATCGTACTAACGAATATCTCAAAGCACTACTGTAGGATAATTAACAGAAACTTTACTTACCTATTTATTGTTCAATGAAAAGACGTGGATCCGAACTGATAATACTCGTAGCTCCGTCCGCGTGTCTTAGAGACATCTAGCCGATGTGCCGTAAATACGTGTAATGAGAATTCTATCACAGGTGCAATATCGCCAGACACTAGACTGCTCGATTTTACGGCGCCTTATTAAAAGCCGTGTACGCGAAACAATCTCAACTTAATATGTAAAACATATAATGTGCTTTATCAAATATATATACGACTATATTCAATACTGGCTTCTTTATTCGTCTAAGCGACGAGTGACGTTAAGAAATACGCCCACTCGTAACCAAGTGGCGCTAGTTAGGATGATTGTACCCGACGTTTAGAGACGTAAAATCAATGTCTTGTTACCTCGGTAATTTCACTAACTACAGCGCCCATCAAACCGGTATACAATTAAGTTTGCACACTACTTTTTTGGCGAAAGATATAGGAGCTGCGGTAGTATCTTCCTAAGACGTACTTACCACCGATATAATTATTATCTCCCTATGATTTATTGTCTGAACAACATTAACAATTTATGATGCTGATCTATAATTGTCAAAATTGTCCGTTATTTTTTATGTAATTATATTAATAAAATTTGCGATCACTATTAAACTGTTATATAATATTTAGTTGTGTTGTTAAAATGTTTGCTGCATCATTTCTTCACCAAGGAGGATTGTAATCCAACAATAACTTATTGTTCATTTAAGAATTATTTTGATGTCAATAAGTCAAACAGAATCGCGGTCAACTCTTCTTTTGTTAAAAACCTTTAGAGGTAGTCAAAATTCTAAGAATGTTTTTTAAATCTTAAAATATAATTATTGAAAACTTCCCATCCCCTTAATAAGATGGCACAAAAAGAAGACAGCCTTTTCCTCTTAGAGGTACTTGTAGACAAAATTATTTTCGGGAAAACACCGTGTTTCAGCGATAAGGATTTTAGAACATGCGTTAATGTCGAATGTCCTTCAGTTAAGACACTTGAAATTTGCGATGATGATCCGGGGACAAACGTGGCGAAGAGTGATGGCCCCTTCGTAAAGACATTTAACAGCGGAAAATCATGTCTGTTCTCACTCAAGGAAGACGAAATCAGTAAGGCAATGAGCAAATTTCCAGTCAAAGTATCGATTTACAAATCATTACCATGTGGATGTCTACCTACTAAAATTCTTATGGGAGAAGCTACAATTGATATGACTAAAGAATTCGTTGAAGCCCGCAACAAATTCCTCGAAGATCCTAACAGCGTCAGTTATCAAGCACTAAAAGACTCGTTTAGAATTTCTGGATCAGATTCAAGTGAAGCAGGAGAAATAATAATGTTTCTACGTATATCGTGCTTCGGGAAGTTGATTATTACAAAATTTCAAGGATCTGGTGGACCAAATTTACAAACAAGTGGCGCGTCAGGTACTGTAGATCGTTCATGTTTACCCCAAAGAGAATATCAATCTACGCAAGAACCATGCGTTTGTGGTGCTAAGAGATTCGTAGGGGATCCCAGTCGAGCTTCTTGTACTGTAAGCGGAGGAGCAGCAAATCAAGGAATTTGCCCACCAGGTACGCTTTTTATAATGTTATATTTCTTATTTTTTATCATGAAACTAATACTACCTTGTGTTACAGCACGAGACCCATTTAACAGTATGCCTTGCGAAGAACCGGACGATCCATGTTATTGTTCTGGTCCTAAACAGCCTGCCAAACAGAAAATGGTGTGCAGAAATACTGACCAATATTGTCTCCATGTACCTAAAGGTGAGATCGCACTTCTTAACATTCTGTTACGCGTTAGTTTAAAATTTTCGACCTATTTTCTGACGTGTGAGATTTATTGCAACTATGTTAACTCACTTTATTCTATCATAGTTGCTTTAGTTATGATTTCTTGGTGACCAGGTCGCAATAAACAATTTGAAGAAATCGGAACTAACTTGGGTGGTAACGAGCTAAAAATTAAAGTACCAGCTTCATTATCTATTATAAAGAAGATCAGTCAAACACATTGTGCGATGCAAAGTCCATATAAAAAAAGTCCTGGTGACGGTTTATGTCAAACTCCGTGCGGAAAAAATCAAATAAGTTTGTCCATGCCTAGTGAAGCAACATGCTGTAACGGGGCCCAACTAGCTAACACACATTTCACCTGTACTACTGAAGGTTGTCTTCAGGCTTCCAAACACGGCCAACAAGCTGCATTAGCCCGGGGTGACAGTAAACATCAAGATTATCCAAACAAGGATACATTTGTTTTAAAAGTGGCTAAAACTGCCCTGTTAGGTGACAGGAAATGTAAATTGGAATTTGAAGTAGTAACACCTAAAGGCCCCGATAAAAAACTACCTGTTCAAAAAGTAAACGCACGAATACAGTCTGATCCAGACTGCGACTGTTGTATAGGCCGTCTAAAAAAAACTAAGGGGAAAAAGAAGCAACTTTAAAAGAATACCGTAATAATTTTAACAAAAAAATACACGTAAAAATCATAACATGATACGGTTGTTAAATTATGCAGATTGCTGCCCACCTGGTAACAAGATTATTTTCCAAATGCCTTGGGATTCCTGCGGGACGGGACACAAGCAACGAGCCCATTTCAACTATACATCGGATGGAACTGGAGATATTGCTAGAGATGAGCCAGGTCAATTAGCACCTACGACTTCGCCTGATTACCAAGGAGTCATTTACGATCTACCCAGCCAAGTTATTAAGATGCGTGTCGCCAAAACACTTGAAATGCCAGGACGTAAATCTAAGATGGAATATCAATTCATAACACCTATCGTAACTCATGAGAAGCAGGTGCCCGTGAAAGATACGCGTACTGCACAATGTGTCCCCACTTGTCCAGGCTGTTGTAACACAAAATGTGACGAATAACTTTTAAATATACAATTGTTAATTTTTTATATTCGCAAAAATATAAGAGATTTTACAACGCACTTGTATTTTTATTGTGCTTCTTTGTGTATGTCTGACTTTCTAACCATATCTCCACATTCTAATCGAGTTTAATTTTAATTACTTGAAATAATGTACAAATTTTATTATCTAATTCTAAGTTATGACCACGATTAGTGTCAATGAGTGTTTAGGTGAATAATGTCTTTTCAATATTTAGATAACACAAATGAAAAAAATAACCTGTTTTGTACTTTAAAGGTAGCAACAATAAATCATACTTTATGACGTATACTTTCAGAATTCAACGTTTAAAAATCTCATCTCAGGTACATTGCTGTATTTGCCGCGTGACGAAGAATGCATAGGGATTAATAAAAGTAAGATTGGGAGCGAAGAAGTGGAACCACCAGTTCTAAACATATTTAATAACAATGTGAAGATAAATCCCGAATATGTAACAGCGTCTAATTATGAAAGTTCGCAACTATTAACTGATTTAAGTAACATGAAATTACCAAAATCATTATCATCAGACCCCAATACAAATTTGTTTGCCAACAGCTCCTTTAGTATAGTGGATGATACATTCAAAGACGACGGTTTTTCTCTTTTAAAAAGTCTTTATTATTTTTGGTACACTCAAGAGAAGTCTAAAATATGTGAGTGGGATACGATAACCACAAAAGAAAAAAACATTTTTGGAAATAACGAGACAACTGTTTACATGACATTGTATCAAGATTTTGAGCGCAGACGTTGTTCAGGAACCCAAGCAACTGGTTCTATAAATAAATGCTTACAATTTGACAGTAACAGAATGAGTTTCACAAGTAACTATTCAAATTTTAACAAAAAATATTCAAGTACCAATTTACTTTACTTAAACAGAAACGACACTTTAAATGATATACGCAATCCAGACATCTATTTCTTCGGCAGGAAAACCGATACAGGTAAACCAAAAAAGGGGATGGGAAGTCATGAATCATTAACGAAACGCTATAAACAAGATGCTAAACCTGCAGCCAAAAAAAATCAAATTAAAACCCCCACAAAAAATGCCACTACCACGCAATCAAAATCAGGCACTAGCTCCGTGTCAATGCAGACGAAAAATTCTAAAGTGACTTCTTCAGGATGTAGTACTAAATCAGTAACTATCAAAGCGAATCCTCCCAAACCACCCTGTCCAGCAGTGGGCACGGTGAAAGGGGAAATGATGGCAACTGTTTCTCATATTAAAATAGCTCCCGTTCAACCATGTCCCATACACGGATGTGACCCATGCCAAGGGCCAAAGTGTATTGCTGCTACAAAACAAGAGGAACAAGGTCCTGTAAAGGTGTCTACAGTAAACAACCCGCGCCGTGGGGTATATGAACTGGTGATTAGAAAAATGACTGGAGCACCACTAGCAAAGAATGAGTTAATGTTAGAATGGACGCCTCCACCTTGTCGAGCACCACCTTGCTCAAACACTTGTCCTAGTGCACATTCGAAACCGTCTGCATCTTGCAAGCAATCGAAATATAAACTAGTTGCTTGTAGATCACCGTGTAAACCAAAATGTAGCAATAAAATTTACAAACGGGCGTCTAGTCCAATGCCTCGCCCGCCACTCTGTCCGCCGCCTTCGTGCAAGAAATGCAAACCGTTGTGTTGCGGAAAACCTTGCATGTCATGCTCACCGGTGCCCTGTGCACCGCCATCCTCGTGTATAAGCCCGTGTGGACCCGGTCCTTGTTGCAACAATCCATGCAAATCACCATGTGTTAGTTCACCTTGCTTACGACCTTGCCCCGTAGGGCGTAAGCGACCAAGACGAGCACTGAGTCACCCCAGAATAAAAGCACACCCCAAACGCCATTCACCATGCGCAAATCGAGCCAAGTTCTGCCCGGCGGTGCGTTGCAAGAGTCCATTGCCTTGCATTCAATGCTGTAATGTCACTTGCTACCCTCGCATGTTCTGCGCGTTGACACCTTCTAAACCACTCAGCGGTTGCAGCAGCTGCTGTTCTACTATTTGTGGCTAACATAATTGAGAAATATTCAAACCAATCTTGTTAATTTTAACCCACTTAATTAATAACGTTTATTACTTAGAGATTAGATCATATATAGAAATTTAAAAAGAATTGAAATATTAAAAATAGTTAAAGTAGTAAGTAGCCTTACTGGAAAAGATATAATTATTTTCTTGATTGAAATCAAATTATAAAATTATTAATGCATAATGTTTTATTTTATATGTTCCACAAAACACACGACACTATCATTAAATCTGGTTAACCAGTACGCCAGGGGTTAATTCTCATGCAACTCTGGTTTTAGTTTTCGCGTAAAGCTCCCTGGAAAGTTATAATTGTCGCTTCTATCTACACCGTACCAAGTGATCTAGGTATTGGATTACCATCAAGTAATAATAAACGATGTGTTTATGTAACCACATCTCTCATTCCAAGAATTGATTACATTTTTTTTTGATCTGATCCACTAAAGTATTTAGTTTAATTTCCCGTTTTGGGAAAACTGGCTATAGCAGATCATTCTAATCCAGTTTTTTTATGATTCAACTAAGGAACAAATTATGCCAGATGTTCCTCTCATGGTAAATTATATAGCCACCTGCAGCCACCTGGCAACAGTTAAAGCATTTTAATCCAGTAATAACATTTGACAAAGCTAATCTGATATAACAGATATATCCAGAAATTCATTGACTCATCACGAGATCGCCGAAACGATTAGACGTAAACACTCAATTTTTGGTAATGCTATTGCTTCTGATATTCAAAGGTCAGCTAAAAATGGATTTTACAAAATTCCGTACCCAATAGGTTCGACGTCGGCCAGTAATGCAGGCAGAGAACAGGTAGTGTTTGGTTATGATTGTTTGGTGCCGCGAACAGTTACCGGCAAAGAGACTCCACCTTCAGCTCCAGTAAATCTGTACTGAAAAAAAATAGGCTAGACATTAGTTATGCCAAAAGAAGTCTTAACCGGTAAACGAATTTAACACGATATATTTACTATCTATTAGTAGAATAGGAGAAACGAAAGATAAATTTGAAATTTTGGTATCAAGTGTATACGTAATTAATGAGAAAGTAGTTCAACTCGATTCTTGATGAAATTTCCGTTTTACACGCGCCAAGTATAATAACTAGATGTATTTACTAATTGTAGGAGTTTAACAAAATACTGCGTTAAACAGAAATTATGCTACATTTGGTTTTATGAAATTGCTGTAAGGAATATTTTTATATAATATGTTATTTTACATCTTTTAACGTTTTTATATTATCTATTAATATTGTAGAGCAGGGTATAGACAAACACTTTTTTTGGCATAATAAGTTTTTATCTAACATTCTGCTACATTTTGTCACTACAGTTCAAAATTGTCTGTCTTAAATATTCAAAAATGTCTGCGAAAGATACAAAAGGGACACAACTCAAAGGAAAGTTAAAGACTGGGCGAAAATCGGTTCCTTGCCCATGGTTATGTGACTCGGTACCAGTGAATGTACCAGCTCCAGGGCAAACACAATCTGTACTGCATCCAAGAAAAGATGTGTTCGTTTTGAAGGTTTGTTTTTTGCATAACAATAATTATTTATTTTTATTCGAAACCTTCATACTTGCACAGTGCAGAAATTACTTGTGTTAATATTCACAGGTTGCGAAGATTGGGGCGAACGGTGATCGCCGATGTAAAATGGAACTTGAATTGGTGACGCCTAAAGGCCCGGAGAGGAAAGCACCGTGCCGTATCGAAACAAGGGAAACACAATGCGAACCCGATAAAGAACCGTGTGGATGTATAAAACCTGCCAAGAAACGGAAATGATGAACTTTATGTACACCAACCTCAACAATATTCCATTAAACTTCCTGTTTTGTATTTCCATTTATATTAAAACCTAAATTAAACTTTACCCACACACTGTAATGTCATAATTTTTCTTTACTCCGCATGGGATTTACGTGGGCATATCAACATTAGAACTCAACGATAATAATCCCATTCACCTCTAATTAAAGCTAAATAAACATTAAAATCTCGTCATCATCTAGCGTTAGTCTTTGCTAGTATACATCTACCAGCATTGTGATGTACAGAAGATGAGGTGCAACTGCGATGCTGTTTTACAAACATCTATTTTCAACGAGTTAAGTCGGATGTGCGATTGTGAATTTGTAACACGGTGCATTACAATGTTACCTTTTTTATTCATGAAGTGATATTGGATACAGTAAACAGTATAATTTATTGTAATAAGACAAGTCTGCACCAACAAGGGCACCTTGGGTGACCGCGAATTGAAAAAAAAAGTTTGATGCAAACGGTCACACGTCGGTGAAAAGAATAAATGCAGTAAAGGTGTTTTCACATCATCAAATAAACAAGCCCGATTTCTGGTTGTTATATGATATAATACAGCATAAAAAAATATCGCCGACAAGGATTTTAACCTCAAAGATTAAGGCATCGCAAAAAAATAATATCAATATACAGTTCCGCTGTACACAGCTAGGCATAGGTGACACTCACAAATCATCATTATCAGCCGACAGTCGTCCACTGCTGGACCTAGGCCTCCGCTAAACATCCCCACATCGATCCGTCCTGCGCTGTCCGATCGCCGGGCGCCAGGGGCTATTGTTCGTAGGGGTCCTTATGGGGGGATTAAGGCCACTTCCCACCACGCTGGTCCAATGCGAATTGGTGGGAGCCGGAGCCTTGTTTGTTGATTAGCAGGGTGCATCACGAGCAGGTGAGATACGCTTGGGTCCTGTGCGTTGTTATTGGTTGGACCCCACACACACAAATATTATCCGCTATTGGTTACTGTAGTGGATAAATGGTCTTGACTTGTGTGAGAAGACCCTGTTTCTCCTTGGTTGTTATACTCTTGGCAGAGTTTTGGTGGTTAAGTTAATTGTAGTGGCTTTTCTTGAGTATCCAGTCGACAGTTTGGTGCAGTTTTAACTTGGAGCCGTCAGCGTACCGGGAACCTGCTGCCCCAGTTAGGCCTTGACCTAACTGAAACATGATGAGGGTCGTTTAAAAATTTTATTCACAGAATGTATGCTGAATGTATGTATTTGTATGTATGTAGAGAAAGCTGCTGTTCGTATTGCCAAGGGAGGAGTCACATTGGAAATCGATTGAGGGGTCACTTAAATAACTTACGTTAAGTCCCAAGCGCTTTTTGTTAGTCTCGTATGCTTCTAGTACTGGCAGACATAGTGCTCAAAAGTCCCCTAAAAAGAGTACTGACGATATAGTGAAAGTCGTACTAGCGATTTGTGTGAATGTCTTTGGAAGAGACTAATTGATGATGATGGTAAAAAATTCTTCATTACGTTGAAAGTTTTTTTTTCTCAATGAAGTATAAAAGGAGGAAGATGAATTATGCGTTGAAGTTTAAAAGACATATCTGTTGACACCTCTCGCTTGCGAATAATTTAAAAATGATAAACAGACATCGGGTCTGATGCTCTGAATATTAAGATGAAAAAACACTCCTGCGCGAGGATTGGGATCCTATCGTAGGCAAGAGATGCGCATTCGTTATGATCGAACAATGTGTTTTGTATTTTTAATTCAACTTTACAAATGTATGTAGGTCACGGGACGGCAAGGCTCGCCGAATCCAGACCGATGCACTGTCCCCATCACCTAAGGCTCACCATCCAGCGAGTCATGCTCATCTGATCCGCCATCAAGGACACAATAACCTATGTACCTATCTACCTATACTTGCCTATTTCTTATGCTTACATACTTATGGCATATATACAATCACCAATCCACATTGGGTCAGTGTGGTGGAAAATGGCCCAAACCCTCCTATGTGAACCATTACAAACGACGGCCGGAGGTCATGCTGACTGTCTGGTGAAGGTCGCGGGAAATCGTTGGATGCGCAAAACCGATCGATGTAGGCATCTATGTCCAGCAGTGGACGTTTATCTGCTGATCATGATTTACAACGAGTATTGGCGAGCTATCTTCATAGCCGGAACTTACATAGATTCCGTGTGATCGAAAGCCAAGCGCACTCCCTGTATAAAGTACGGCTCACAGGTGCCTCAACAATTCGTTTTCTTTATACTATTATACGATGGTTTCTTGAGCGCTGAAGATGAGGAGAATATTATAACTTTGTACCACATTTGTGATAGATTACTTTTTCATTCAAAATTAAGTGTAGTCATGTTTGCATACTACCGTCTTGTACCTTGTAACAGTGACGGCGTTGCGTTGAGAGTAGCTACTTGCCTTTAAATACAACCATCTCGTTTACAACAGTCTTTGTCAATGTTATTGCTACAGATTCTCAGATGAGTGGATCCGCCTTGGACATCAATGGCGTCACCGTCTGCGTTTCGTGGAATTGGTTAATCTTTATTGGGTGTTAGTCGACTTTTACTTTTTAAAGGAAAAAGTACAGAAATGTTTAATTATAATAATACAGTCCACTTAATTTTCCCAATAGTGGGAATGTGAGTTTTCTCTAACGAAGAGAGAGTCAGTTTTAAATATCTACAAAACTAGTTCGTATAGCATGCCGGTCCAGCGCTCGATGCTATCCTTCATCAGGCAAGGAATCGAACCTGTGACTCCTCAAGAGGTTTACGTGCGCAATCTTACAAACGGAGCCATTTATGTTTAATGCAGAAATCTAAGTAAATTTTAGTTAATTAAAGATTTCAAAGAATCCAATCTCATTAAAAAAAATTCAAAGCAAAGACAATTAGTACTGTGCGATTGTTTTGTTTTTTTTTATTTGCCGAAGCAACGACACAAATAAAAACTTGCCGGTAACAGCAGGACAGCCAGTTAGGATGATATACACTGCACCTTAAATTCTGTGTAATAATGAAGACTAGTTAGACATTAAAAACTTTAATATTTGGTTAAACAATATAAAGGATAACAAATCCCCCTATCAACTAAATTAGTGCTTGCCGTGGTGGAAGCCCCAATGCTTGTGGTCGTCATGATCGCCTTTCTTTCCGTGGTCATGATGATGGTAATGATGTTCCTCGTGTCCATGATGGCTCTTGTGCCCTTTGTGGTCTTCGTCATGGTGGTGCTTATCATGATGCCCTTTCTTGCCGTGGTGGTGCTCGTGATGCCCGGAGTGGTGGTGGCCTCCCTTTTTGTGATGCCCCCCATGTTTGTCATGATAGCCGTGGTGATGGCCGTGCTTATGGTGTTTACCCTCCTTGTGGTGATCATCGTAAAAGTGATGATCCTTGTGATATTCGTCCTTATGGTATTTCTTGTGGTACCCATCCGTTTCTTCGCCTTTGTCGTGGTGCTTCTTATGATGGTGCTTGCCGCCCTTGTGATGGTGACCATGCTCGTGGTGATTTCCATGATGTTCGTCTTCATCCCAATGTTTTTTATCACCACCGCCGTGTTCGTGATGATGCTCTGCGTGGTGGTGCTTGTGGTGATCACCGTGTTCGCCCTTGTGGTGATGGTGGTGCCCTTTGTGTCCTTTATGATCTTTATGTCCGTGTTCATGGTGATGATGTGCATGGTGTTCCTTTCCGCCGCCTTCCTCATGGCGCTGACCTTTGTGGCCGCTGGCTGCGGCGATTAGGTCAGTATCCTGCTGAAGAGTTTCGTGGCCCGAACAAAGGATCAGAATACATCCCAGGGCCGCAAGGGCGACGAGCGTCCTCATTGTGATGGTGACGCTATGACTTGGACACTCAATCGATTGCTACATTCACGAACGCTACAAGTGTACTAATTGTCAACGATCCCGCGACGCCATTTTATATCTACCATGAGAGCAATGAATGGCTGCTGGTGAAATTTCTTAGACAAGGACACCGCGTCGAATGTAACCTTGTGTCATCCGTTGGAGTTAGACAGGGCCGCATTTCAGCTGAAAATTATTACTTAGTCGCTTGTTTGAACTGAACTTGTCCGGCGGCTCGGCTCTCTTTGTGAACTTCACACAATATTCATCACATTAATTTGTCACAAACATAGATGAACTGAATTTTTACAGGGGTGCTGACGGTACCCCTGCTGATCAACAAACAAGGCCCTGGCTCCCACCAACCGACATTGGGCCAGCGTGGTGGGAAACGGCCCAAATACTCCCATGGGAATTCTTATATACGACGGCCTCTAGTGCCCGGCAGTATCGATACCGGAGGCTATGCTGACTGTATATGGAGATCTTTGCCTATTACTGCCTATGTCCAGCAGTGGACGTCTATCGGCTGATGGTGGTGGAATTGTTACATATTACATTTTCACCAAGTTTCTTTTATGGTAGGCCGGGCGGGTGCGAAAAAAACCCACCACCGGTTTCGGTCCGTTTCCCCACGACGTTTACCTTAGCTGATATTGAGTGGAGATCGAACTGCGTCCTCGGCACGTGGCGGGCGTACGATCGCTTTCCAAACTGATCTACCACGGCTTTATAGAATTTTTTTTAATGATTAAAACGGCAATATCACACATAATATTTAGAAGTTTATAATTATTGAAGTAAGTTTTTATTCCACCTTTCACAGTATTTTGATTAAAATTAAATAACTTAATACAACAAATACTATTATCTTTGGGCGACAAGTGATGCAATTAGTCTATGAAAGAAATGTCAAACTATTCAAAATTTTTTTAGTGAGAAATTCAATCGGTACCATTATATGAAAATTTATTGTAGTCTTTATAATAGAATAAAAATTCATTCAGCATGCAGTTCGCGGCAGACGTACCAAATGACGAACCTAAAGCACCTAAAGCATCAAAATCGCGCAAGCCTTACGAAGAGATTGGTGCAATGTTCAATGGAAACGAGGTACTGTCTATGTCTTGAATATAAACCAGAGTAAGGTGTTCCAATTATTGATAATTATCCAGTTTTCAAGTGATAGAATAATAATGCTAAAAAAACATTTATCATACACACATCTTACGAATTATCAATGGTCCAACTACTTGTATGATCATCTTTTGCTAAGAGGAATACTTATATCTACGAGTTGTTTTTAGTCTTATTAAATAGTCACAGCTAAGTTTTTTTTTTATATTTTTATTAAGTTGGCCTTCCCGCACCCACAAACTTTCTTATGCATCTTCAAAATATTGAACTATGCACTTCGCTTATATTATTAACTCATCATAATTTTCTAATACATCTAAAGGGGTGTAAGGGTTTGCGCACAACAACTCACGACATCCAAGCCAATCTCACCTGCTCGTGGTGCATGCGGCTAATCAACAAACCAAGCTCGGGCTCCAACTAAACCTTGTTGAGCTAGCGTGATGGGAAAAGGCCCAAATTTCCCCGTATGAATCCCTACCCGATCGTTGTAAGAATCTTTAGGGGAAGGCTGACCAGCAGTGGACGTTGTATTTATTTAAGTATTGAATTAAAAAAAAGTGGAAATAACCAAAATCAGCAGCGCCTGCATATATTTTTTAGTGAATCTAAACTATAGAAAAAATGTTTTCCTTGCTAATATATTTCCACACGTGGTTATTAACGGAAGAGCAAAAGTGATGTTGCGTATTCTTAAACACATATAAACGATTATCACCAATCTTATCAACCTGTTTATATAGATTGAATACGTAAAGTAGCGGCGTAAACACAAAAAATGTTATTCAACGAAAGTATATTTACACCACTTTCTTATATGAATAGTATAAATACCCTTCAAGGTTATTGCTATAACGCTTTCTTAGTAAAGGTCGGTAATCATAGTACATTCAGAAAATATTTGTTATTTCACTGTAAGTAATAATGGTAAATTATGGTTTATTAATAATAAATAATGTATTTGTTCGGTTTCCTACTAAGGAAATGAACAATTGATAATTGACTATAGAAAACGAGATTTAATCATTTAGGGAGTACTTAATATATTGATCATATTATAGAGGAGGTTTTTAGGCTTAATTTTTATGTAACGTGCGTACGTATTTAACTACTTACTTCTCATATTCAAATGTTAGCTTAACTTGAGCCAAAAGATAAAAAATAATAATAAATGTCAATACGGCAATGTGTACATGGAAAATTGTGTGAAGATTGTTCATTATTATGCGGGGTAAAGATAATGCGTAGGTTGCACACTTCGCTAGTTCAGATCACCGTGAGGCGCTAGCTAAAAAGAGATTAAATAATTTATTCAGGTTTCAGTCGAGTATGCAAATACCGGGATCTGACAGGCTTTTCGCATTTGATTAAGTTAACAGGTTAAAGAAAGCCATAACACCTTCGACCAAATGAAGAAAGTTGAATATATTTATTCTGCTATTTAATTTTATTTACTATTTTTTTTTATACAAATAAAGAAAAAACGAATAATCGATTTAAAACAGTTTAAAACGTCAGTTATGTTATATATCTTGCATAAAGCTTCGTCCTTTAAAGACCATCTTCGCTGAAATACACTTCGCTTTGCAGGACAGACAGGGCCTACCTTAGTATAAGACTTTACAAGACCTAAGCGACAGGACTGAGATCTTACTAAAACCTAGTAGTATTTTATATATGTAAATGTGTTTTGAAATATTTATTAATACAGTTTGAAAATATCTATCTATGGCTTTATGACTCTAGTTATCTTATAAACATTATGATTGATGAAAAAAAAGAAATGTGCTATGAAGGGGAAATTTGATTTACCTTTGATAATTTTCTGTCGTAGGTTAAAATAAGAGTTCCTAAGAGTACATCGAAGCCTCCAAAGCTTACTCCATCTCAAGTGAAACTACAGCAACAGTGCACATGTGAGGATGACGCCTCCATCTGCTCCGAGACTTGCGGCTTTCCTGATGACCAAGCGGGCCAAGGTCGACGAGGAAATATGCTTAATATTCAAGTAATATATTACTTAATTTTATAGAGATCTTAAAAGAGGGTGAAAAAGGCTATGCTTGAAGTTTCTCTGCTTGATCCAATCAGAAATGATTAAGGTCCATACGATAAAGGTCACTGTCGTGGCGGAAAAGGCTGTTAGACTTAAGTAGCAATATTCATGGCCGATTGGGCAATAAGGTCTCCAAATGGTCTTCAATGTACTACTAGAAGGACCTCCACAAGTTGGACCGATCTGTCAAAGATCATGGTAAGCCGCTGGATACAAGCAGCGCTATACCGTCAGGCGAAGAGGCCTTTGGAGAAAGACTATACGGTGGACATTAATCGATTGATGATGATGATATCTCACAATATATGATTACGATATGCTGAAGGACCATCTGACCATCTTTGTGATGGCAAATCAGATGGTATTGAGGGTTTGTGATATATAATTTACACATAATGATTACGGACTGCCGAACACTGATGATAGTCTTGGGCAGTCCGCTGTAAGAGCGTCTTCAGAATGCAATTGCTCTACCAGTCACCTTGCTTAGTAGTACTTTTAATACATTTTGCTGTATACACAAACACGCTGTTCACGACGTAGCGTGAGGTTTTGCGTTTCAAAGTGACGGAAGTAATTACTTTGTGAAATTTAATTTTTATCTACATTGCTTATTACAAATTATTACGTAAATTAATGAAAAATATATACACAGTTCATTTAAGTCCCCTTCTACAAAAACAATAAATCGTCCAAATCTAGTATTACCACGATTATTTAGCCTTTCACCATTGTAATGGTCTACACTAGTTCTAAACATTACGAAGAAAGCCTATTAAAACTCTATCATCAAATACCACCGCAGTCTTATTCCTGCCGTCATCCTATATAAGTGCCTAACTATATTCCGTTTCAAAGGATGCAGTAAATTACTGCGGTAACGAGATTTAATATCGACGATAATGTTGAGCACAATATAGTGTTTATCATTCTTACTTGCGCGACGTTGTTGTCGGCGGATGTATCACTCATCAGGTGAAGGTCTTGCTCACACCGTTGCTTCGAAGGATAAAACAGCTAAAATAACGTATCATTATCATCATAATCTCGGGCGACGGAAGTAACATTAAAATAATTGTAATTAAAAATTGATGCTCTGACATAGCATAACATCATCACCCCATCCCTATCCGCCATCGTCTAGACGCACGGCGCTTGCTCCCCCTTTTCTAGTACATTATTTATTGTGTCAAAGGAATGGAAGTACATAGCCCTGACATTAAGCTTTTTTTATACTTGGAATTTTCTTAGAACAAACAAATTAATAATGAAGAATATTCTTTACAAGACTGCCTTTAATTTTTATAATGAACTATCGTACTTGTGAATAACAAGCTTCTCAAATAACTGTTCGGCGAATGATTCGCTATGAGGTGTCATGCCATTTGATTCGATGTAACATTAGATAAGGATTGTTCTAGACTTTAATTAATATCTATTTTCTCATGTGACCTGCCTGTAATACACGTTCACACTCTAATAAAATGCCTTTTCTGTTGTCGAGTGGGAAATTTTACGAAATAAATCCTATTTTCGATGGGAAGTCAATTATGGGTTTCCACCCACGTAAACACCATCGATCTTCTTTAATATGTTAGAAAAGGTATCTTCGTCTTTATTTTCATTTAAATTCATTTTGAATCGAAATGAACCAGCTCATGTTATTACTTTACTGGAGTGAACCTAAAACATCACCGTCGTATATAGTTTTTAATGACGTCACTGTGACTTAATTATTTAATGCCGAGACTTTGTACCACCACAGCGTAATCTTACTTGTGTAAAAGCAATACCATCAACACTAAATTTCCGTATCTTTATTTAAGATGTACCATATTATAAAATATTAAATAGATAAATGTCTCATCGCGAATTACTTCCGGCAACGACAAGGGATCGGCGACTCCTTTGTGGAAGAGATCGGCGAGGTTATTAAGTGAACCATCGGTAGTGCTGGAAATATCATAATAATTAATTTCGGACAAAGTTGCATTTTTACCTTAAGTAAGCGATTACTAAACTGTCACTTAAATCTGTCCTATAGATTTATTTTAACAGCTGGATACCGTCTAGGTAATATCGGTATTTAATTTTTGGGGACTTTTATCCCCTAGTGACATGTCAGCTCCATTGACTCAAAAGTAGTAGTATTATGTGGAACTACACTACAAAATTATTTATATGGAAAAAAATTTTGATAGTAACAATGGTGGTAATACATGTCAAAAACGTCTCATAACGACCTAGACTTTGGGTCACATAAGTTCACATTGTTGAGGTAATATGTTACTGGGTTTAGATGAGAATGGCTTTATTTCAAGTTATTAAGCGACGAGACGAGCGGGACGTTCAGCTGATGGTACACTCGCCCGTAACAACGTAGCGCTAATTAAGATTGTATACACTGCACCACGTTGCGCTCGTCGCTTGAGGCATAAGATGTTGAGTCTCGTTACCCCTAGTAATTACACTTTCTACAGCGCCCTTTAAACCGGATCACAATAATATTTGCACAGTACTGTCTGCCGGCTGCAAAAGGCGCTGCGGGAGTACCTACCTAGACGGTCTCTATCATCAGATCTAGCACCAGTGGCGCTGTCGCTAGTGAAATTACTGCGGCAATGACGCGTACCCATCTCATACTTAAAGTCGACGATAACAATATGAAGCCATGAAAACATCCTAACTAGCGTGCAGTAAACACTGATTACGTAGCATAATTGACACAAAAAGAGTATCTATAGATAGTATATAGGACGCTGATACGTTTTGTTACAACTAAGTGAACTTATTTTCACTATAAACTGTGACCTTTGTCAACATATCTATCATGTGACTGGAATCTTATTTTAATCGCCCAGGTCCCCGATGATATATGTGAGTCCATGACCAATCGTACGGCTCTCAATTCGGAGCTTGTTTACAACATGACGGAGGACCACGAGAACCTGTGCAACGTTTGCAATGTAACTCCGAAAGACGCGCCGAAGGGAGTCAAGGCGCAGAAGGTGCTCCATCCGGATAAGGACGTGTTCATCCTGAAGATAGGCAAGCAGACCGACGAGCCCAACCGAACTGGGAGTATAGAGGTTTGTCTGTATATATTACAACGAGGTCTATTTTAATTCATATACTATAGTAAGTATAACATTATCTGCTGTGAGAGGCGCTGTAGCGGATGTGGAAATGAGAAGTCTTTACTACCCCGTCCACCGTCCAGTTAACAGCAAGCTGATGCTAAAACGAGCTGATGTAATAAAATCTGACAATAGTTTATCGAGACGATTTAATCGAATCGTAATTGTAGTAAGAACAGTTTTGCCTGGTGACTCCTACACTACGACCACATCAATTGACTGTCTAATAAAGCCGCCGTAGAGGTGCTGAGGTTACGCGGGGTAATCTAATTCAATTGTGATCATTCATATCATTCAATTGAATGATATTTAACTGTATCCATTCTTCATCGCTTTGATAATATAATATTAGGACTGTTTTCGAAATTCACACAGGTTTCTCCATACCGCCATTGTAATTGTATTTTGCTGATACCAATAAGCAGAAATGATGATAATGATTTAATGGCTTACACAGTTAGTTCTTTTAATCGTTCGCTGATCTTCTATGAACTTAAGGAGCTGTCTTACCTTTGGTGAGAACAGGTAATAAAGCCAAAATATTTTGTTCGTTAGGTATTTGTGAACGTGAAGACTTGGCAGTGACTAGGTGAAGCCACCCAATGTAATTGAATCTTCCTTTCCCAATTTTTACTTCTCAGTAGTGGGATCGCTTTAGTCTGACTGTGACTTTCTAGACTCCATGTTGATGGACAGACATTACAATATAGTTAAAACTACATCTTAAGTGTTTTGATATATTGTTAGAGAATGCTATTTTTAAGGTGGAACTGGTGACACCTCGGGCGCCTGCTAAAGCGAAGCCGGCGGCGCACGCGTGTAAGCAAATACAATGCGAGGACGACGAGCTACCCTGCTGTATGCCATGCAGGACCTGCAGGGTGTCCGTGCCGAGAAAAAAGAAGAGAACGAGACGTCTTCCTTGCTGTCCATAGAAAATATTTCATGAACCCATAACACCTCTGTAAAGCCATTGTAATGACTAATATCCTCACATTTATTTCGATAATTTTCTATTGTCTAATGAAATATTGATAGCCATCGTTAATGTTCAAAATCCTTACAAAGAATAAAAAATCCTCTTTCAAACGTTTTTTGTTCCTTTTATTTTTATGTATACATGTAATCGTCTTTTATACCAATTGTATTTCAATACTTAGAACGTCAACCACCGCTTACGTACAGTTACCTGCTACCTCTGCCAGGTTACCGGTTCCCATCGTTTTATGCAAGTGATGCACATTGTACCATGCCTGTGACACTGGGAACTTTTAACATGAAACCTAGCAATCGTGCTTGTTTTATCGCTAATAACAGTTACTTCCCGACTATTCTTAGTTCGCCGTTCAACTTGTAAACTATAGGTTCATATAATACAATAAAATATACACATCATACAACAGCAGCATCAGATTGAAAATATGTAATTGGTAGCTAGTAAAATTGTAGCGAATTCTAATCGGAATAAGGACCACGGTGTTGATACCATTTACGCTACAAAGCTCAAACGTATTGCATTGTATGATGTTATTTTCCTTTGTAATATCTAGCCGTTACTACGTTATTCATTATGAAGAAAGTACTCGCGTCATGAAAAGTGTGTAGTTATTACCGAGGTTCATCTTACGGCGACACTGGCAACGTACCTGGCACGGAATAGTCGCGACACCGTTGTAACGTTACACGTGTTACAATAATTAGCGAAATCAGTAGATTTTGTAAATTATCCGTACATCGAGTATAGTGCACGATGAGTACTTAATTCCAGGTATCTTACTTTACAAATAATATGATCCTAGATTATTTAAATATCTAGGACCCCTTCGTTTCTCACGCTTGTAGATATTCATATACAAACACTATGAGGACTTCATTTTTGATTTTATTGTATGACCATACTTAACAATAGATCGATTTAAATAGATCTTCTTTAAAATAAATTAAAGGCTTTATCCTGTTTAGAAAAAAAAAAACAACCAATCTAAAATTGTCAATTATCAAACTCGGTTTTTTTTTTTATTAAAATTGTCTATACGTCTTCCGGTACACTTATATTCAACAATTCACTCACTTGTCTCCTAGTTTAGGTGGTGAAGAACTTGTTTTAGAATAAAGCTCGTCTCTTATTAAAATGCGTAAATATAAAACATATACCTCTAAACCTAATTAGGAGATGGCGGAGTTTTCTGGTGGTGGATACCGTTCAGAAAACCTTGTGTACAGTTGTGACCTTCAATAGGCTAAAATTACTGAATGAGATGTTTAAAAAAAAAGATACGGAATATTTTCAAGTGAAGGTCATACATTCGTCACGCTGGCCAAGTGCCAGTTGGTGGATGTGGCAAATCCACAAAATGAGTCATTCAGGTTTGAACCCGCGCCTCCTCAATACGTACATCGCGTACGACCCCCTTACACACTGAACTATCATGGCTTCACGAGATGTTTGCTCCACTTTAAATTAGGACAATGAATAGTCCAATCAATTTGTGTATAAGACTCCACGGGCTGCTGCTGAACACAGCAGCAACCTTTACTTGTTCAAGATTCAACTGTAACATGAGTGCATCGTTGCATTACCCATAATACCCTTATTGAAGGATTATGGAAGTGGAGCCTAAACGCCGTACCAAGGGGTACACACCATGACATAGGTACAACGACATATATAATTTACAGTATTTAAATACCCAACAAAAACCAAAAATGTCTAGTCTAACAACTTTCACGGGTTTTTATATCATAGTCTCTCATATTAATATTTTTTTTATGTAATTAAGCGACTAAACGAGCGGCACGTTCACCTGATGGTAAGTGATACGCCCGCCCATAATAACAACGAGGCGTTAGTTAGATTAGTATACACTGAGGGGTGTAAAGGGTCCCGGTCAACAACTCACGGGATCCAAGCCGACCTCACCTACTCGTGATGCACCCAGCTAATCAACAAACGAGACTCTGGCTCCCACCATACACGCACTGGGCCAGCGTGGTGGGAAATGGCCCAAATCCCCCTTATTACATAACCCCTACATACGACAGTGTACCGGAGGCCATCGTGACTGTATATGGAGACCTTTGAGGGAGGCCTATGTCCTGCTGTGAACGTCTATCGGCTGATGATAATGTTGATGATGACGCCACTGCACCACATTGCGCTCGTCGCCTGATATGGCCTTAACTTGGCCATCGTAGTGGATAAATGAGCTTGACTCTATTTCGCTCCGTTAAGGCCTCGAGTCCCAGCTGTGGGACGTGGGCAGTTATATACAATTATTAAATCAATATGTAATATAAAATGTATTACAGTATGTTTATCGATATCTATTATTAAATATGTACGACGTTGTAGTTGTGCATTTGACTACTGTAGTTCTACGTTTACATTTACCTATGGCAGTGTTGGCAGGCCCCCCACCAGATAGTCCGACGATCTGGTGAAGGTTGGGATCTTTGGGGGAGGCTTATGTCCAGCAGTGAATGTGTGTCGGCTGATGATGATAATGATGATTTGCCTATAATTCTTTTATTAAATCAAATCTTTTAAATTATAAACGTACACGTGTAACATAGTCGTAAGGTTTAAGAACAATCAAATAAAGACTGAATGTTAAAATTGCTAGTCGATTGATTTGTCAATGCTTAGAAGTGGAATTGGTTTCCGGTAAGTGTGATCGATGTTACTGTCTAATATAGATATTCGGTATTCATTCGGCGAGGAGATGTCGTTGGTCTAACAAGTGTACAGATTAAGAGGAAGAGTGTGTAAAGTATTGTATAGTATGAATGTTATTATATTTCTTGATAAGTACACGATTGGTTTGATTTCTCCATACTATTTCGGGGTTGAATTTATTTACAACGGTGAGTACGGAAATAAAAATTGCATGTGAACGTTCCATTTCTATATTTGTATGAATGAATAGGCCGAAAAGTGTACGGGGCTCGGTGTAAGCTCTAACGTCAGTTGCATCAGCCGTGCCGACCTTCGTTTGAATATAATCGGCGAGAGCAATCAGACGGGCCGCGTGTGCCGTACTATATTATTGCATCATACGGGGAGGGACGCATCCACGAGGGGTCACATGCTTCAACTGCCATAGTCTGAGAAAGTAGGGCCACTGTTAGCTTCGGTTAAACATTTTGAGACAGACACTATGGCGTTTTAGCAAGTATCCAATGTTGAATTATCTGACGGAAAAACATATTTGTAGACTCCGCTACGAGGCGATGATACATTCATCTTCAACTTTTACATATCTACTGATATTATAAACTCTTTAAACGCCTTTTACACCAGGCTGTAGACGACGAAGCGGTGGAAATATGATAAGGCGGGTATTACATACACTTACGTGAATAAGTAGCCTCGACTCCCCTGAGAGGTCGGTCTAGAGTCCCAGCAGTGGAAACGTTTATTGTTCACCTAACGGCACGTCCAAATATTTAACGGACGTGTAAACATGACGTTTCGTAAAAAAATAAACTGATACATGCATAAAATGCATACGATGCAAGTTCACTCAACAAATTGCAAATGTTTAACACGACAACGGAAAATAAGTGACGGAGAAATCAGGTTGTTTTGTACCAAAATCCACGTCTCCGTGTGTACATCATCCACATCATATCTATACCATATCCATATACGATCTCCAACGATGGATCTAAAAGCTATGGAGAGGGTTATGCTAGATTTTTCTCTACTTCATCGAATCAGCATTAAGATTTAATTAGCTGAACTGGCAATGGACGGTATGAGCAAGATATTTTTTTTCTCGTATTCCCCAGACAGTACCAGATTTCTTTTTATTTTTATTTTTATTTATTAATACTTAAAGTTAAAGTAACTCGGCGTAATATAACAAACGGCCAGACGTTAAGTCTCGTTACCCCACGTAACTTCTACTACAACGACCTTCAAATCGGAACACAGCAATATTTACACGCTAATGTTTGGCGTCAGCAACTGGAGCTGTGAAACTAGACGATCTCCGGCAAGAGGGAGCACCTGCCGCTACCGCATCAAAGGGGTTGAATAGGGGGAAGAAAAGAATGGACACGGAATACATAGGGTAAGATGAGACTAACTCTCAGATATCATTGAAAACATATAACTTTCAAAGATTTAATAAAGAAATGTTGCCCTATTGTATGTTGGTTCGATTTTAAGGATAGATGAAGATGATGGTTTTGTTTTGTATAATCTTATATTTTTCCCAATGGCTTGCTTTTCTCTTCTAACAAATTTTACAAGCAAAAACGAGATTCTCAACACGTTTACAAATAATCATAGACTGAATAATTTCGTACTATATGAGAGATGAAAAAGAATTGGCAACCAAAAACGCAAGAAGAATTAGCACAGGAAAGATGTCATTATGCTGATCTTCAGTCTGGCACTATCCAACATTTTCTGTCGTTTGCTCCAGTGCTTTTTGACTTCCCCATTTTTTCTTGTTTATATTACATTAAAATGAACAGTTCAGTTATCATAAAACCTATTCAAATATTAACATGATAATTTACAATCGGAAATTTAAAAGTGTAAGAAAAACAATCAAAAGTATAGTTGACGGTAAACTGTTCTAGCATTCAAATAGGTCGTTGTGTATTATTCGCCCTCGCACTTTTCTATCCCCACTCCGATTATAACTACCCCTAATCATATGTAGGGAGATTTTTAGGCTCCACCCCGTGTATTGTTCGTGCAACATGCGTACCTAAAAGCATTAATAGAGACAGTTTCTGTATTATGATAAATTTTTAACTTTATAAAACTTTATTATCTAATCGCATGAGTTGATACTTTTCTAATAATATAATAATGTTGTTTAACTCTACGATTAACAACTTTATTATTATGGATCAGCTGTTACTCGCCAGCTTTGTTGGGCTGGAATTTTGTGCAATCCTTTGTTAGCTGACCTTTAAATGGCAGAAGTAATATTTCTACCAAATTTTGTGTGTATGCGTTTAATAGTTTCGGATAAGTCCAAGAATCTTTAAATATATATATATGGAACTATAAAGTTTGGAGACTTGAAATTTGGTAGGAATATACGTTTCGCCGAGTATAGGTCAACTAAGAACGGATTTTATAAAATTTCTCCTCCAAAGAATCGGGGTCTACTACGACCAACAAAGCGGGCGGGGAACAGCTAGTCTCCTATATATATATATATATATAGAGAGAGAGAGAGAAGTGACGTAAAGTGTATTTAGGTGAAAATTAAATTTCTGTTTTAACGGTTTCTGCGGTGATTGTGCGTTAAATGACAATCTGTTAGCGGAGTGGCCGTCCGTACGTGGTGGACCTCGCTTGGAGCTTACAGGGGCGCGCGGTAAAAGCATGAGCGCTGTCATTCAGTTGTGAGTGATGTGTAGAAAACCGTTCGGTTAAAACTAACCGAGGCTCGGTGCGCCTGACGCGGTGACGCTGTAATCCCTACTCTTTTTTTATATGACGCAACAATCGGTTTCGCTTGCTCGCATGCCAGCGTGCCTGCGTGTCTGCGTGCTGCGTGCTGCGAGCCGGTACACTAGCTGCGCCCACTACAATTATTTCGTTCATTCCGTTTTAGTCGTACGTGTCGGCCGGTCGCGCGCTCCGCGCTATATATAAAAAACACGTGGCGCTGCTGGATCCGCGCACATAACCTCGTGTCAGCAGCTGTTACAAGTGAACCGGCGGGTAAGTTTTAACCGTACATAAACTTAACTAATAACATCAAATCTGCGTATTGATAACTATTTACTAATTTTAATGTTATACGTAAATCGATGTTGTTACTTGATAAAATTATAAAGGTCAACGAGAAACAACTAAACGTGTTTATTGTCTCGTCAATATTTAAATGTTGTATCTGTATGTATGATATAATAAGTTTATTTATACTACATTCTCTCTATCTACATATTTTTATGATAATAGTTTGTGTCAAACTAATTATTATCCGTGCGGTATTCGTACCCGATTTGGGTCGTTAAACACCTTATCTTATGATTTGTGTGAAAATTTTAATAATTACTTTATCGTGTAAAATAACGGATGAGACGTTAGCCGCATCCGAATTATCTCTCGGAGATAAGTTTCATTTTAACATCAATCTGTTTAAAACTACGCAGTTAATTATAACCACATGTACAATAATAACTAACATCACTTATTTTCGCACTGACCTACTTGCCTCAGGGCTAATATTCGCGAATGACCGAGTCATACGAAAGCGATGCCCATTTCTACCGTCGATCGTTAAATAGTAATTACTATACTACTGTGTTTAACTCGCGTACGGTTCTATTAGTTTTTTCTTTAACAATAACTTTAGCGGTCGTTGACACACAAAATTCATTCAATTAATAAAATACGTTACAGCTTTCGTCCAATACCGACGGTTTATTAATTTCTATACAACTCGTTTGTACGGGCGGTAGAAAGTCTATTGTTACAATAGACAATATTTAACTTTTTAACCGATCCGCCATTTTAGCACATTCGTTATGACATTTATTTATTTATATATGTATTAGGTCTACAATCAATCAAACACTATTACATTCAATAAAATATAAAAAGAATTTAAACAAGAAAATCTTAGTACATGATTGTTAAGATGCAGACACAGCATTCACTAACTGTACTCACTGTTTATGGCTGAGATATATTAGAATATAAAACAAAAGTAATTGCAGTCATATAAAGCAGTAAAAGTGCCATGTCGACAGATGCAGATGTCGACAAGTTCACTGCAGCAGATCAACAGCTTGCATAGCCTGAACACTGGAGAGTTGCAACCGAGCACAGAACTCCGCGGTGGCGGCGACAGAGGAGTAATCTCACATCTAGGAATTCTAATAGGTACCCTAATATTGAAGCTGGATAGGAGTGAGGGGCAATCATCAATTTTATTGTTAAACAATTTAAACAAGAATATTTAGTCCAAAATATCTCTACGGCTATCTAAAGATATCCTAAAGTGGTCGAGTCTATCAGTATACGACAATCTTCTATCAGCTCTGCCGATGGTTGTAGCGAGGTGCGAGGTTTGATTTCGCTCCAGCCTCAAACTATGCACGGCATAGTGACCCCCCAAACTGTTGAACATTATTCAAGGATACTCCCCACAACACTTGTATAAGAGTTTTATACTAGACAAGTTTTTGAATTGTTTAATGTTTCTTAATAAGAACCCGAGCGTATTTGAAGAGTTTTTGATAATGCTGTCCACGTGAGAAACAAAGGTCATCTTTTTATCAAAGGTGACTCCTAAATCTTTAATTAGTTTCTGTTCCTGAACGATGTCTTTTTAATTCTGTACTGATATGCAATAACATAAAATTTTCTGGCAAATCCAACATAATAACATTTTTTAGTATTTAGGAGTATGCGATTGTCTTCACACCACTGTGTGAACCTGTTTAAGTCTTGTTGCAACAGCAAGTCATTTTGGGAATCAATAGTTCTACTAAACTTTAAGTCGTCTGCATACATAAAAAGTGAGGAGAAATGAAAGCAATTTGCATAATATATTAAATAAGATAGAACCAAGATGGGAGCCTTGAGGCACACCTGAGGTAATTTCACAGGGGACTCAAAACCATTAAGGACTGCTGAAAAGATACGTTTATCCAAATATGATTTAAACCACCTGAGCAGTGTACTAGTGAACCCATAAACATAGAGTTATGAAAGCAAAATATCATATGGCATTGAGTCAAAGATTTAACTAAAGTTAGTGTACATAACACCAACTTGCTTATTTTTATCAATTGCATCAATTAGAGTCTCAGTAAATGTTACCAGATATGTGCACATAGATCTCCGAGCTACAAAACCGTGTTGATAAGAAGTCAAAATAATTGTAAATGATTTTGAATTAAAGGACAGAGTAGAATCTCAAAAACTTTAGCAAAAGTGGACAATTGTACGAGGAGGGATCAAAAAGTAGAGAGAACGATATATACCAGATCTGGTGCCTAGCGATTTTTTTTTGTTCCCCAAATTAAAAGAATACTTAAGGGGAAACGAGTACGAAGACGATAACGAGACGATGGATGCCGTGGAGAGCTTTTTGCAGGACCAAGACAAAACTTTTTTTTGAAAAGGAACGAAGCCTTAGAAAAGCGCTGGACTCGGTGTGTAGAGTGACTCGGAGACTGTAAAAAATAAATTAAGTTATCAATAGTCATTATATTCTATCTCATTCTCACTACTTTTTGATCCCTTGTCGTAATGGGTCAATAATTATTTATATTAGAAGTATCATCTGCCTTCTAGATCGGAATGACTTTTACTATTTTCCATCCCTCTGGAAAGCAACTGAATGACAAGGAATTATTAAATATAATAGTGAGCGGCAAAGTCAAGACCGAACTACACGATGCTACAGAAATAGGCGGTATATTGTCAGGCCTTTGGACGGTCTAAAGTTTTTTTTTTTTCAGCACATTGAACACACTTTCTTCAGTACAAATAGCTGCAATAAAACAGTGACTATAAGCGTTTAGGTGCGCCACGACTTGCAAATAATTGTCCACATCAACATGGGAGGCAGAAATAGAATTTTGGTAAACCTTGGAAAAACTATTTTAGTACTACTAGCACCACATGTTTCGTCCTAGAAAACAAACACTCAATATATTTAGAGAAGTAACTGTACTCCTCCTCCGCCTCTGTTTACATACACTTTAACCAGGCCCGATGGCACCGCTTGAGAAACGTTTAATTCTCGGCGTTTTTTTAAACATTACTATAAATGAAAACATAACAAATATTGAAGATGGTATAATTCTTTATTATTTGGTATACGTTTTTATATAACACATTTATACAAATCCTTATATAAACATTGTTATAGACAGACGTGTAAAAAGACATCGTTAATAAAATTACCAATATGAAAACAAAAACTGATTCTCGATTTACAAGCATTATCAGTTTATTCATTTGTCACTCAAAGATGACAATTGCTGTATGTATGTTTGATGTGTCAGGGATATCGGTTCGTTTCCAGACCACCTTAAACTTCCTTTGTCCTCAAACGGTGTGGTTCTTTCGTCCAATCGTCCGTTGTTAATTTTGTTTATAAGTATTATATTCGGTGTTTTATTGTTTCGTTGAGAAAATTGCTGTATCACAGAGTGATTCTGTACTTCTTCAACACCAACTATGTTAGTTGATCATCTCTTTGTTTTAACTCCTTATCACTCCGACGAGTGTTTTATAAAATTATAGTGACAATGCAGATTTAAAAGAAAGAAAATTCACGTTTTCTGCACGTAATACAAATGTTATATTTTCCGTTTCACTTTAAGAATGTCCGTTGTTTAAATCAGTAACTTTATCCGCATGGGATAAGGAAGTATACAATAGTTGTTCGTCCACATTATTAATAATTTACATACACAGCTCACTTCTAAAGTATTAATAGCCCCGATGTAAAATATTGATTTCATACGAACAAACGCTGTATAAACAGAATCAATGTTTGCTCTGAGTAATTATAAAGTATTATGTAGACTGACGCCACGATACAGTGGTTTGTCTCTTACATAGCTTTTCCTGGCTTCGTCCTGAGGACATAATTAGTATAGTTTAATTGGTGGAAAGAGTGTATCGAAAACCTTCGCCGGCTGATATCATTATATTCAGAATACACCGCTACAACATCCATATTTGTATTGCAGCAGTCAAAATACAAAAGAGAGGATTTTTAAAGCTTCACCATCTTCCGCTTCATTGTCTGTTAACTTTACAATAACTTGAAAATACTTTCATCTAGACTCATTATTATTATGATTAACTATCGGACCAGTTAACGTATTATATTATTTGGAGCATTTTAATCTTAAAGTCTAATAATTTTTTATCTATCATATATGTTAATACTTGAGTTACAACCGTAGAGATTAATATATATATATTATTTATATACATATTAAAAGGTAATTTAAAACATCGCTGTTCTGTTTGAAGAATGCTCTAAAGTATATTTTTTAATAGAAGCAATAATTGTATTCATAATTTGTAAGAAGAAGCCATCACTTGAAAATGCAGGACTGAATGTTAATATATAATGGATGAAGTACCACTAGTATACAGGACATTATCCTAGAAGTAAACGGTTCTCCACGTGGAAGTACGTTTGGAAACATTTTCCTATCATTGTGTAAATAAACATTTATTCTAATAGTATAGCCAGCGGCTACGTCAATAAGCAGGGCATACATCAGCAACGGAGAAATACTTGTATTTCTTACACAAATGTATTATTTCCTTTACTTGAATGAGATGTGGTTGGTGTGAGATGTGGTTGGTGATTACAACCCTTTTCAAGTTGTCCTTATCCAATAAAAATCCTACAACATCATAGCTCATTAAAAATAAATTCAGCAGTTTAGTAACGTAACAGACATTGGCATTTATATAACAATAGTATAAATGTCTAAACCATATAAGTGGATGAGTTGTAACCAGAAATCGTTATGAGACTTGATAACGAGACCCCCCAATGAGATTCCAGATTCGATTCCGAGACTATAGACTATAGTATGAGATGATAGAGCTGCGAATATAATCACAACAAATGACTTTACCTTCGCAAACTACTGTATTTACACTACCACTATTCCACCGCTCCTAATTTAAACCAAGATCTTCAAAAAAGTTTCAATTGAACTGATCTCTAGCTAATCGAAGGGATCAAGCCGATGGTCAGGCTTGATAATGATTAATAATTTAACCAGTACACAGTCCCAAAAGCTACAACGAAACAAGACAAGCTGGAAGTAAGTTAGTATATTTACACAACATCACGTTGTACTTCTCACCCGGAAGCGATATTAAAATAATTTTTGACACGTGAATGTGTTTCTTGCACAATGTTTCACTGCGCACGCGCAGAGCTACGTGTGTGTACGTATATATTTCTAGTTTATATACAATAGCTGCATATGTTTTAAATTCATAGGTATACCTGGACGAGCAGTTTTCATATTCATTAAGGTCATTCTAATCTAATATATACATCAGCAGTTGATTACATTTCAATATGTTGAACTTGTATATACTTATTTAAATTTATTCTGTTTATCTCGAATTTAGCAGTGTATTTTTCTTGTTCTTCTTATCCATATATTTTGTATGGTGGTGGGGTTACCTCTTCTTATTTTTCCTCTTAGACTTCGTCATGTCCTCGACGTTGTCATCAGTCAGCACTCACGCATCTCACCTGACAGAAAACCTTAAGAGATTGTCCTGGGTTTGCCTCTAGGTGTTCGACTGAGAATAGAATGAATTCTGCAACGTTAAAACGCTTAATGTATTCAAGTCTAGAACATCTCAGTCTGCTTTCCTGCATGCTTTTGTCGTTGTCGCGAATTTAGCAGAGTATATAATAAGTGATAATAACTTTTATCCTAGTCTGTGAACTAATGTAATGTTGAATCGGTAAATAATATGACCACAAGCTACGTATTACCGATTATTTACCCGCGACACAATACTGTTAGTTTTTGTAACCCATTTCTTGTAATTTTTTTCTAGTTCTCATGTAAATTAAGATGAAATCATAAATATGTTAATGTTTGTCAGTAAACCTTTTGTACGGCAAGTTCTTTAGAAGCTTTATATCTTTGTCTGTTTCTCTATTTCTTTGACACCAAAATGATAAGACTAATTTTAAATGCAATGAACTAAAACTTGACTTATGTGCCAATGACGCCAGAGAAGGTGATGCTTTGTGGAAGGTCGAATATGCTCAGCCTGTTATAAGAAACTTAGCAGTGCGCTGTTTTCTATAAGCATCAAAACTTCATTTCCTTTATAATACACATTATTTCAATTATGTAAGTCTCCTACAGATCACCTACTATTAGATTATATTAACAACTAGCTGTTCTTCACCCTCTTTGCTAGCCGAAACACCCCTGCAATACTCTTTGGGGAAGAAATTTAGTAAAATCCATTCTTAATTGACCTCTAGATGGCAAAAACAATGTATGTACTAAATTTTAAGTCTGTAGCCCCTATGACTCAAGAGATATCTTGATGAGTCTCTACATGGTTGGATATCTTTTATATGTATATATATTCGTTGAAGTATCTTTAATTAAAAAAGGTCTAAGATGATTATAATAAATAAGTAATATTGAAATATTACGGAACTATTGAAACTTCATCAGTTGAGATTATGTGATTTGCTGTCAAGTGTCCAAGTCGTAGTGATGAGGAGAGTCTGATAATGATTTCAAAATACAATAAATATGACTGAAACATAATGTGAAATATTATTTGATTGTTGTGGTCATAATTTTAGCTTCTAGACATCTATTGCTTATTTTACGAGAATTGACTAGTCTTCATCGCCTTACACGACGAAGTTGGAGAATCACCTATGACAGAGCCGCCTCAAGAATCAAATATACATCAAACAATTTTTATTTTTGATACTTATATGCTGATCAGATTTTAAAATATCCATTGGCTTGTGAATTGTTCTAAGATTTGTATTTTTGCATACTATTGAACCATTACAGGTAATATTAAAGGAACTCGTGCAAATATTTACTGTCTAACAAACAATCTCAATGTGAGACTTGGCTTAGTGCCGAAACAATGTTGTATATTCTAATACATTCTTTGCGGCGTCTATTCTCTACCCTTCAATACTTAAGCGTACTAGAAAATACTTGAAATGAAGTATCGTGCGATATATATGCACATATACTTGATGTATATAAATTATATATACTCGTATATGCGGTTTTGTGTAATTCTTAACGTTCACTCTTCGAGTATCGTTTTCTAAACTGCGAAGCGATGTGATGACATATTACCCTGGGTAACATAATGGTGTTCAATATTAGTATTGTTGTCAAGGTGAAAGCCTTAAAACATACTCAGCACTTTGGAGACTTCAAGAGTATGAAGGGTTGCCACCCATTAAAACAGTACAGTAGTATTACATTTAGAAAAGTCCATGAGATCAACACAACCGGAGCAATAACATTTTCTTTCCATTGGAATCAATTATTTCCCATTTCATCTTCATATTCTTGGTACTCTGATGTCACTGTTTCGACTTATAGATATTCATCAATTATGAACCAGTAGAACTGGCATTTCTTTAATGCTTCTCCTATATGCTTTAATTTTTAAACTATTGTATCTGAATCATGTATAACCTAAATCTGTTTTCGCGTGGCGAAGTCTATCTATTGGAAATATCAGGTTTTCGAAGCATTGGCACATTGTTACACGATAAGGTATCCATCCTTCTCCTACCGCAATGTTACCTAATATACTTCGTGCATATTGATTTACATGTTTTAAATTTAAAACCTAAAACAAAACGAATCGAAACTTGATATTTACATAGATAAGTACATTTAGTTCTGACAACAGTTAACAATTAAATTAATTATCTTACGCAATTTTATCTAATAGCAGCAACGTATCTAATGTTTGGCCAATTAAATATCTCAACTTCAAACTTGTTAATTGTACCGGTATCATTTCATTAAAGCCGAGCAACTCTAAGGTTTAATACTAGAAATGTTAGTTTAAAAACTAATTTTTTAAGTACGTACTACTAACAGTGATCTAATTAGTTCAAAACAAAACTACGTTTACCCAACAGGTAGATGGAATAAACGTTATAATAATAACTTAGCATTTTACCTCTTAATGTACGATTGATGTTCCCCTCACTCCTTCCTTGCGAGAGAATGCCTCGAGTTCCAGCTATGGTAACATGAAGTTGGCTGTCCAATTACTTATGTGCAAATAATTGATAGGACATTGATGAACAAATGGAGAGGGCTATGCTCCGAGTTTCTCTGCGCGATCAAATCAGAAATGTGGAGATCCGCAGAAGCACTAAGGTCACCGACAAAGCCCAAAACATTGCTAAACTTAAGTGGCAGTGGGCAGGGCACATTGTTCGAAGGACGACGACAGATGGGGAAGTAAGGTCCTCGAGTGGCGCCCACCTGCCGGTAGACGTACTGTTGGGAGGCCTCCCACAAGGTGAACCAACGATCGACGTGGAGATCTTTGGAGGATGCTTAGGTCCAGCAGTTGACGTATAGTTGCTGATGATGAAGTAATTGAATGTGTTGGGTATTTGTTTGTTATTACATGTATATTGTAAAATTTTCGGAATTCATCTGGTCCTTGGGTGAGTTCTATGCCCCAGCGGTGAGTTGTGGCACCATGAAGTAATAACCTTGACGATATTTAATTTTAGTTCAAACGAAGTATACTTGAACGCGTTATCGCCGTCTGATAGATAAGGTGACTAACACCAATTCGCAATATATGCAAATAATTCAATTGCATTGTATATATAACTCCTTTGTTACTGTACGATAATTACTGAATTACTTTTTTATATATATCTATATATATATATATATTATCTATCCTTTCAAATGAAAGAAAAAAAAAAGGGTATTAAACTTCATCTTGTATAAAAGATTTCATCAGGTTAAAGTGACCTTGTTTTATATTATTAAGATGACATATAACTTAATCTAATGTAAAACTTAGTTCTTGCTTATTGGTTACGAATCTGTTTCATGGTCGGTACAGGCCTCCTATTCATGTCTATCTTGAGCCTCTGTTCGACATTACTCCTACCACTTTTCAGATGTCATTACAATATCTCTATTTCTTTTCCTTTCTCTAGGATAATATCTTTAAACGTTAATACTCAATCCTTTTTTCATTGCACTAAAACTAGTGTATGTTCCTTGATCTTGGATTCGGATACGAATACAACACTGGTTACAGTGGGGAAAGGGCAAGAGGAAAGAAGGACTGGCTGCAGTGGCGGTTTAAATCGGTCGTTGCAACTATCGATAACTACAGCAAACGATAAATAGAGTCATTTTCTAGGTAAGATTTCAATGAAATACAGTAATATTTACTAAGGATGGTTGGTAAATAAATCTTACTGTGCAGTCATATTGTGCAGTATTGCCACGTTATGTGTACGTATCATTTACCATACGGTGAAGCATTCGTCTTATTAGTATCGCCAAATAAATTCGGGAAATAAAAAAAACCTTTTGTTTCGTATTCTTTTTCTAGATATATCTTTTATGGATGATATATAATATATGCTCAGCCTGAACATATATTTATAGGCAGCGTTTACGTAAACCAGAATGTTTAGAGGTTATATAGTATGTACATAAAGTTTTTGCTGTGACGCAATGAATTGTTAACATTGAATAATAAATATACAATACAACTGTTTAACAACAACCTAGACGGGAAAAAAAATAAAACTGTTATAAACTTTTTAAAAAATCACTTACATGTCTTCGAGCAGCTAGGTCTTGTGTGCTGGAGAACCTGTCCCGGTATTATTAAAATATCCTAGTACCTGGGCTCCCTTACAGGTTCCCGTCTTGTCGTGGCGGAGGGGTGCAGTAACCGTAGCGGGGTCGCCCACGGTGAAGCGAAGGGGAACCTACCCGGCCGGGCCGCGGCGTAGGGCCGGCCCGAGGCGACCGCTCCAAGTTAAAGCACCGGTTGGATAACTGGAGCTCACCTGAGCGGTCGGGAGCTATAGGGGCGGCTTTATTCTGCCCTTTACGGCCAGGCAGCAAGGGCGGTTTTATACTACCCTCTGCAGTCGAGGTGGAGTCGCGGAGGGAGTACCCTCTGCGACTAAGTGGTGTCGCATCGCTGATGCGGCGGCGGTGGGTCCGCGGGGGACCAAGAGTATCGGTATTGCGATGCGCCGTACTCCCTATGCTCTGCGGCTGTTTAACCGTTGGCGGCGGGTCCAACAACGGATCCGTCGCAGGGAGCAGGTAGAATTTTCTCTATTGGCTCCTATGGCCTCCGGGTGACGGGATCGAGGGAATTCGTTGCCCACGCGACAGTAAGAGGCCAAGGACAGGGCGCGCTACATATTCCGGCGTGCCCCCAAGGAACAAGCTGGGACTGTGCAAGCGGCCAGCACCGGCGTAGTCGCGGATGGTGCGAAATGGTTCCCGTAACCTCGCAATCGGCGACGAGTTGGAACGTCGTGGAGGCTTTAGTCGGTGCAAGTCCGGCATAACCTGTCCTTGCCCCCACGGGGACGGGTATATGCAGGCAGTGCCACCACGTTAAACAAAAAAAAATACCTGGGCTGATATCTATGTGTCTGCCTTTCATCTTGGCTGATATTCGGATAACACTTCACTTTCCGTGTATATCTATTATATTATTATTGTTGACCATATTATTTTTTCTTTTACTATCATAATTATAGAATTTTTATGTATGTTCCGAGGAACCTCATTCCTTATTAAAGCCAAATAATGCTGTCTATATACCTTTAACCAGGTACTCTACCGGTGGTAGTTTTTAGTTTTCCGTTAAAAGAAACCTTCCTGATACAACTGCAGCTCCTATTTCCACTGCCTGAAAGCCAAACGTGATCGTATTCCGGTTTGAATTAACGTCTTAAAGCGACGCGGGTTTCAATGCTGTGTATATCATTCTAAGTAGCGCGACGTTATGGATAGAGGTATCACTTACCATCAGTTGATAGTCTTACTCGTCTCGAGAGCATTGTAATCCAGCTCGCTAATTCCACATGTAGTATTTATTGTCCTTAATCTAAGATATGAAAAGATATTTACAGTACACTTTAAATGTCAAAATTGAATTGATATCTCAATGACTTCGATACAACAAACACAATTATTTCACCGATAACAATATCAACATAAAAATTATCTATGTATCACTTAATCAAGTATATTGTTTTGTTCATAATGTTCTATACGTCTCTAAGCTCATTAGAAATATTTGAATAATACTAATTCCTTAAAACAAAGTGACAACCTTTATCTGATTCTTGATCTAAATCAATCGATCCTCATACATCATTAAATCTAGAAGACTCTAGTTATTCATTTGTCATATATAATTAAATGGAGAAATCGTAATTTATGTACACTATAGTATTAATAATTTGCAGGATTTGCCTACGATTTTATTCCTAAGGAAATCCTTCATTGGATACGCTTCTGCTTCGGGGTCCACAGAAGGGTTGTGCCGGACGAAAACACCACAATGGTTCCAGCAGCGAAAGACGTTGATGAGGCCGCATCTCAGGTAGCAGCTGAAACTCTCCACACCACTTATCGGCAATAGGCGAAAGTACCGCGTGAGCCATCTCGAGGCCTTTCATACTTGGCGACGAATTACCACCAGAACATCCGCCATAGCTTCTGCTATTAGGGTTGAACGGAGTAAAGCATCCTACTTCTACGCCCAGGTCTCTGCTTGCGCATTGAGATATGGGTGTTTATCTCTCGCTGCCTCTCTGCAGCATTACCTCCTCGCAGGAGGCCACCCTAGGATATCACACGACCGCTCAGTACTGACTGTGGCTTTGATAAAATCAAGAAGTGAGAGGTTATACCCACTACGGCGACGTCTGGACGCTGGACATCACAAGCCAAGCAGTGCACAAAACGCCCCATACACATACTACAACATCTCACCACACCCAAGATTCGCTGATGTAAAACGCTGAAGCAATCTGAAAATATAAGACGGAAAGGAAACACGATGTGATTGTACGAGATCAAAGATTATATGAGGATCCAAATACGTTAAGACTGTAGTAATTTATGACTTGTATGCATATATGACAGCACCGGAAGACGCAGTGTTGGCACGCCTACCACTAGGTGATCCGACGATCTGATGGAGGTCGCGGGAAGCAGCTGGTTGCGGGCGGTATAGGACCAATCGATGTGGAGGTCTTTGGCGGATGCCTATGTTCAGCAGTGTCTGTCTATCGGCTGATGATAATGATGTATATATGACTAGTGTTTTTCTTGTCGTATGGATCTCTGGATAGCTATTGATTAATGAAATATAATCACAGATTTCTAGTTTTGATCCTAAGTCCCAACGGCCCCACGGCCCCACGGGCTTACTGTAGGACGCAGTGTGAGGCAAGGACAATGTCGATTAAAGTCATATTATGCTTCATAACATACATTTTTATATTAATTTAGATTTAAATAATAAGCTCACCAACACAAAGATAATATACGTTCAATCCCCACGGAACTTATGTGGTGGTTGCCCAGCAGGGGGATAAATCGGTCCCAGTTGTAAACAATTAGTGCTATACTTGTATATAGATAATATTCATTATTCGCCACGCGCATCGTACGTTATAGTGAAACCGCGAAACAAAGGCGATACTATTATATAATATATTGGAAACATATAGTTTAAGTAATTGAATCTGATGGTATACATTTATACGCGATCCTTTAGTAAAACATGAAATATTTGTCAATGTAAAAATTCAGATGAGGACATCGGCACATACTTTCATAGGAAAAAGCAGTAAACGTAGACTACTGACTCTCAATACCTCATGGATGCGGCAGTTGGCTATATTATCGATGGACGGGGGCTGAACATTTTCATGACAATTTATTATGTTGTGAATAAACACGATTTCAACCTAACGCTGTCACTGTTTCAAACATACATACATACATATATGTCACACCTCGTTCCCAATGAGTAGGCAGAGCCCTCTCGCTTCCTCCACTCACATGAGCGTCTTCATGCATGCTCGTCGGTTGCGAGTACTCTTGGCCCGGCCTTTCTTTAGGACATCTTCCATAAGATCGGAATACGCCCACCTAGGTCGACCTGCACCGATTTGTCCAATCATTCATACCTTGTATGCCTCTTTCGTTAATCTTCTTTCAACAAGGCCGAACCATCTAAGCATCCCTTTCTCTATCTTTGTCACTATATCTTCAACCATGCCGCACAGCTCCCTTATCACACTGTTCCTCACTTTATCCATCAGTTTCACTCCAGTTATACTTCTCAAGCTTCTCATCTCCACAGCATTGATCCTACTTTCATGTTTCTTCTGCCATACCCAACACTCACTACCATACATGAGTGTGGAGATCAACACTCTTCCATACACAGCTAGTCGTGAAAGCCAAAACCGAACACGATGGAGGGTCACTTCGGACGTCCTTTGCCCCTTCTTGGGGTCATACAATTTAAAAAAAAACAACGTAATGTTTATATACGTTATGATCTATTGTTTGTAGATATTCTTAACACGGAGGTGGCGTTATGACGGTAGACTTACAGTATGAGTATTGCAGCTATACAAAAACACCATACCACCATCTATAATCCACTAAATATGTCTCCGGAATCGTGGTGAATTCCTATTCCTACCACTGATGTAGATATACCATAGGAGCAAGTACGATACCTTCACCACGATTAGTCAACTTAAGTCCAAATTTCTCCTTTCTGTGTGAGTAATAATACTTATAAAAATTTCTTTACGAACATCGTCCTCCTGCCCTTTTCCCAGCTATGTGGGGTCCGCACAGTATTCACTTCTCCTCCAAGTCCCTCTATCAGCCTTCACATCTGAATTTACATTCTTCTTACATATATCATCTTTCACACAACGCATTCACGCTTTCTTCGGTCTTTCTCTACCCTTATAAACATCCACTTTAATTCTCATTACTTTCTTTGTTGTATGTCCTTCATCCCCCGGCACAACATACCCGCACCACGCTAACCTCTTGCTCCTGAATTTCTCTGTCACTGGAGCAACTTTCAGACTTTCTCTAATATGCTCATTCTTAATTTTATTCATCCTCGTCACACCACACATCCATCTTAATTTCTTTACAAACATCTTTGTATATATTTTTAGATAAAGATGTGTTACATGACCTGTATAGTTAGGTTTTTTGTTTATCACACAATAGTTACTAACATGATAACATGCCCTCCACCACAGCAGTCCCATTGTTTCACCCCCCGACTGTCTTATTGTCCACTGTATTTGTTGTACGATAATACAATCGGTTATTGGTGCTTGTGTAAACACTTTGAGTTATAAAGACGTGCGATATGTGAAGATAACCGTGGACTCAGCTATTTCCATATGTCAACGGTTCTTGTTTGCTTTGTGATTATCAGTTTTGGATTACGTTGACGTAATTAACTGTCATCGTGACGCAGTGGCAGACCGTTAGCCACTCCAGAAGAGGGATCCCTTGTTCGATTTCAAGGCTTCATATTTTGAAGGTTGCTGGTGGCGTGCTATTATCGACGTACTATAAATCTGCACAACACCATATATAGAGAGCCTGAGTTTCCTATTTGTGCAGGCTTCACAATCTACGACCTCACCGGCTTTTAACACCAAATGACATTAAGGGTTACCCTATAATAATTAAATACAAAAAATTCTATTAGTAATTACGACATTAAGATGACATATGTAAGAATTGTCTGAATTCAGATATGAAGCCTGATAGAGGGATATGGAATAGAAGTACATACTGTACCGACCCCACATAGCTGGCAAAAGCGCAGGAGGAAGAAGACATATATACTTAATGGAATGAAAAAAATAGGAAAAGGGAGAAATTGATATTACTCATTTCCCAATCATAATACGTACAAGATAAAATCGATTGATGAGATCTTTGTTCAGCAAACGACAGCTCGAACTCAAGCTGATTACAAACAGGACAACGTTCACAGATAAACTCCATTTATTTAATATATAAATTGATCTCGTGTTTTGAATCATTCAAATATATACATTATGATCGATCATGATCAATGTATATGTTAGTAAAGAAAAATAAACGTCACGAGCGAAACGTCTACTATTTGCTAGTTGTTAGCTGCAATATTTAAACAGGTGTTAACTTAAGTTACACACTACATCTAGTGTATCTTAAAAGTATTATATCTTAATACTTCTCTTAAAGCTTACCACAAAATGCATGTTATTATGCAAATGAATAAGATTAAGCAGTCTGTTTGTAGTATGAAGTAATATACTTCTTTAATTATTATTTTTGGACACAAGCACACTTGCAGGCCAACCACTTCGCAGTAAATAAATCCGCTTATAACAATATGCCTTTTGTTTGTCTGCCTGTCCTTATGTTCCGGAGAGTCTCCGATAGCGCTTAACCGGTTTTTGATAGGCCTTTGATTCGCTGCTTTTATCGTCGCCATTAGAGCTACGGCTGAACTGGAAAAAACTGATAGTGTTTACGGCACACATGGTGTTACAGCGTGTCAACATATATATTGTACACTGCATATTCATGAAGTAATGATTAGGTAGCAAACATTTGTTTACACATATTCAGAGATAACATATACATTGGAAAAAGAAATGCAGTGTAACAGCAAGAAAAAAATTATCTGAATGTAGTATAGCCATGTTTATCTAAAGTGCTATTTAGTTAATATACAAATATTCTTTATAAGTAAAACTCGTTAGAACCATAATCTGTCTTCTAGCGAGGTTTCTGCACCATTTTTTCTGTCCTCTGTTATATAAATATAAAAAAAAATGCTCTTATTCAAGTCCTCACAGCCGGAACGATCCGAATAGATCTATTCGTGAACAGTAACACCGTTACCACAACGGTTTTTACAATCATGTAACAAAAACCATTTTGTGTGAACGCTCTCTTTTTCTTTTCAACACAACTAAATAAAAAAAAAAGACATACTTTGTCGTAGACAATTTTAAAACATTTTTCTTCACTATGAAGATGTAGACATTGCGAATAATTCAACAATGAACAATGAAGATTTTACAATAGGATAAATATTTTTATCCTTAAACTATGTGTATGTTGAGTTTGAGTGCAGTACAAACGTATAATTATAAAATCAATATAGGTTTTTCCATATTATTCCTATCCTATTCAATATTATTAACAAGTGTCTAATACATTTTATAGATAAATTATCAATTATTTAGATTACACGTATAAATAGTTATCAGTTCCTTTAAAAATCTGACTGAACTGGAACGATGTAAATGTATCACTGTTCATCTAATGTACCAAACAATATTCCGCCAATTGTGTGTTGCTAAGAGAGAAGAGAGCGGCACAGCAATAAGGTTCCACGTGTATCAGACAATACATACTGATCAATACAGTTCGTTAGTAAAATATCTCAGCTGGATATATTACCATGAAGCCCACTCGCAGGCCATTACCGAAATGGTGCCGAATAACATGTTTTGTTCGTCTCTGCGATGAATTTGTATCGATCAATGAATACATGCCACTTTGCAAACGCGTCGCAAGTCGCACACTTGAATGTATGAAGCGTGTTGAGTTGGTGAGGCGGTGAGGTGGTGAGGTGGTGAGGTGGTGGCAGGCTCGGGCGGGTATCGGGCCGGGCCATCGGGCGCCGCTATGAATAACAAAACATTACGGTTCAGCCGAGGTGAAGCGGCGGCGCGGTCGCAGTTCCCCGAACCGATGAACCGCACCAATGTTTCTATTTGTAACGCTCAAACATAAGTATTAGCGTCGTGTCGTTTTACGTTAATATCACGTTAACGTCTCCGCAGCGACCTCTCCGCCAATTGTTCACTAGCTTTCTCAACTATCATCATCATCATTTCAATCTGTTAATACCGAAACAATCTATACTCTCAGATCTTCACTAAATCATAAATTAACATATATGGCTATCGGTTTTATACAAAGCTTGCTATAGTTAGTCTCCTGAGCGGAACGTTACTGAAGACCTAAGTACCACCGAAGCACCTATTACAGCCGACAAACAGTGCTGTGGAAACGTTACAGTGTTCTAGTTTAAAGGGTGTTGTAGCTAGTTTAGTTACTAAGGTAACGAGAGTCAACATCTTATGTTACAAGCGACAGGCAAATGCGGTGCTGTGTATAATATCCTAACTACAGCGCATGGTTATGGGTATCACTTATTATCATGTAAACGTACCGCCCGTCTCGTTACTTCCTTGAATAAAAAAAAACTCTAAAGTCTAACAATCCTTACTGCTTTGTTAACTATTATGTGGTTATCATTTAACTAGTTAAGTACAAACCAATATAATATGGTCTCCGACACATAAAACATTTCTTTCTTTCTTTCTTTCTAATACAGTTTTTTTTTTTGGACTTTTTTCATGTTATCTCGGTATCCATTAAGCGGGTTGCCTTAAACAATAGCTTTATAAAATAAAAACAAATTTAACAAATAAGTAACAATAGCATTACAAGAGACCGTTGAACCGAACGCGCATTCCGATTGACGCGGCTCCGTATCCGGTTCCAACACGATCTAGTTCGGAGGACACAAGTTACTCGCCGACCTCAATTAAGTAGTCTACAATCGAAAGCGGACCTTGGTAACGGTCCAAGGCCAAGGGCGGCGCAGTAACTTCGCAGCCCATGTCAGCTGTCTCCTAAGGATAACGCAACAAGTTTTTTTTATTTATAACAATATAATAAAGGATACCGTAACTATATAAACTTAATGATATTTCGATAAGTTTTCATTAATCTATATATATAATACATACATAATATACATATATATAAGAATGGGTTTTCTTTGTTCGCCAATCACGTGAAAACTAGTGAACGCATTGACGAGGAAACATTGGTTATGTTAGGCGTGAAGTGATTTGTAGACTGTCATAAACATTTTCATTTGGTATTATTTACGCGGTTGCTACGGTAACGGTTGCTATAGACAGTCATCTGCGGTTGCAGTTGCTATCAAGGAATATTTTGACCATATTTCTGCCAGCAAAGCAGCCGAGGAACAGCTAGTCTGTCTATATATATATTCATTCATTTATATATATATATATATATATATATATATATATATTTATATCCATCCATGTAGAGACTCATTATGAGATCTCCGAAACTAATAGATGCAAACACTCAAAATTTGTTAGAGATATTGTTTCTGGCGTTTCGAGATCTACTAAGAACTGATTTTGAACAACTCCTTATCCAAAAGGAGTTACAGGTGTTATGACCAGCAGAGCGAGCGGTAACATATAACATTGTATTAATGAGAACGATTACGTAGTCATTGGTTTAATGTATTACGTATACCGATATTCGTTGACTTACATGACAGATGATTGGTTAAGGTGACCTTAACGAGTGCTGAGATGCAATCGGTCGATTTCAATGTGCGAACGGATGAAGGGAATTTAAGGCCATTAGCCGAGTTAACGGAAACGCAGTGCATTCAATTGCAATATTACTTCTAGTCATTCGCACACTACGCATCGTATCAGAATAAATCGCAGTTAACTTGTTGTGAACTAGTTTCCTCTTTAAAGGGACCCCACCGCGCCTTTGATTACATTCACACTGTCCACTTATATCAAATACATTTACTTTAGAAAATTAAAATATAACGAACATAATGTCTATTTTGTAGTAAGTGGTGGTATTGAATACCATCACGTTAAAAAAGAAACCGATAACTGGAATAATCATCTCTATATCACGGCAACGTTTATGTTTACAGAAATTATCTCACGTTTGTTATGAGTAATGTTGTGATGGTAATCGTTCGCTTACTACCAAAACTAATTAGTTTCGAAGTACTATATCACAATTCACAACGCGATAAGGTTCTGATTTCTTGATTAATTTATAATAAAGGTATCAGTAACTGATTTAATCAAAAGTTTAAAGCGTTTAAATCAAACTTAAACCGCATCGAGGCGACGATAACGTCGATACGGCGAGAAAATTAACTGTACAGTAATTCACGAGATGTAACATATAACTTGATGTTAATGTTATTAATAAAACAATTTAATAAATGATTTAAATGCTACATAAATAATAATCATTTGATATGTATATATATATGTCCTAAGAAAGATTCTGCTTACACCAGGCAGTTAATTTATTATGTTTAAACAAGTGTTGATTTAAATTACCTTTTTATTTGCAATAAAAAAAAATAATAACAGCAGCCATAGCCAACGCAATTACACGTAATTATACGTATGGCAATTTGACCTACGCGAATTCCACTAATTTCCAAATAATATCATATTTTGAAAGGTTAAAAGATTTCGTCATGTACTTAATAAGTGCTGGTGTTATTATTGCTTGAGAGAGTTTAAAGGCAGATAAACTAGTTGCTGTTATTATTAACTAAACTTAACTTACGTCAAGAGAATCATTGATAATGCATATTTAACTTGCCTTAAAGGGAATTTATGTCTTCAATGTTTCACATTTTTTAAGGTAATTATATAGATAAGTGTGAGCGCGGAACGAGTTATTTATGATCGATGTCACAGACGTGTAGTGTGACGCCATCGCTCGCCTCTGCCGCCGACAAGGTGAAATCTTACTCGGTCCTAATGCTTTAGAGAAACAATAATCTATCTTACACTTAACATCCTTTATCAACATTGTAGTCCTACTTACCTACAAATTACTAAAATGATTACAGTGCAAGAAAATCATACAGTACTTGCCGTTAAATGAATAATTTGTATTATCTTAGGTTGTTGTTGTCAGTGACGCCACATTAAGCGAAATTTACTACAAAAAAAAATTCTTAAGTTTAAAAATAAATTTATCTAAAAAAAGACAGAAATATTTTATTAGTCAATAACCTGTTTTCTTTTTTTTATGGACATAAAATAATTTACACGCAATGTATCTCTGAATGAAACATCTCTAACACATACTGAATTGTCGGTCTCTGATATACACTATGTATAAATAATGTAGAATACTAGATATAATAGAGATTTTCTTTTAAACGTTTTATCGCTATTTTTATTAAAAAAAAATAACACCAAGATTAGAACAGTAGGCACGTATATACTTTAGTGATTAAGTTTGATAACACAAGACGGTACCTGCTGACTTACAAGAAACCATAACACTTGTAACATTATTTGATCTATTACGATTCGATTGTTAGATTCTAACTAAAGGTTGCTAGATTCTAACTGCAACCATTTTCACAATTAAAGGCAACCGTTAAAAAAAAATCAGTGCCAAAAACTATCATTACTCTGTCACGATACATTTCATCACCAGTTATATGAGCCGTGATCTTACAGAAACGATTATTATGTAAACCGTTCACTGAAATGTTTTACAATCATATATTTTTAATATCCCGTTAATAATGTAACAAATATGCAATTTTTTTTAACATTAAATAACATGTTCATGCTTTGTTCAGGTAACTCGTGTGTTGCTTGTGTCCACTGCGGTAGTCTTTCAGCAAAATGGTTAAAGTAAGTACAATCAGATGTTTTAATACAATTTTTTTAACCACTAATTAACGTTTAGATGATTTTCAATAATCATAAACATAATAATAAATCATCCGAAACTTTTTTAAAACAAGAATTGGATAAAACATTGGATCCGACCTTTTGGCCACTTCTTTTTGTTCATGTGAACATCAACGGTTACTTAATTCAAATTTTGATTTGCTAGCGAATTTATAAAACATAAGTATTAAAAATAAAATAAATATAGAAAAACAAAACTGTGGAGTACGAGGTTTAATTTTTATTTTCGTAAACAGGAATCGAACGGAGGCACGGCCGCTCCCCAGGAGCTCGAGACTTTTCTACCTAATGAAGAGAGGAAAAAGGAAAAAATCGTGAACATGTAAGTTGAATTAAACTCGCGTGATTAATGTATACATATTTTTTTATTTACACTAGAAAATTATCGAACCTAAAATTAGGATGTTTACACAGCATGTTGCTCGCATCCAGTGGGTTCCAGAGGTTCTCACCAGATCGTCGGTCCACCTTGTGGGAGGCCTCCTAACACTACGTCCACCGGTTCGATAGCGCCACTGGAGGACCTACCACTAGATGCGGGCAACGCGTAACCGATCGATGTTTGACGGAGGCCTACGTCTATTTGCTGACGATGATGATACCGCATGTATTTGCGAACTTAAGACCTAGAATTCATAATTTACAAATTGACAAACCTTTTCTTCGAAGTAGAACTTAGTTGTTGCAAAGTAGTACTAAATAGCAGATATAAGCTTGAGGAGAAACTGGTCATTTCAAATTCGTATATTATAATCATTGTCAGTGGATAGATGTCCACTGCTGGACTATATACTGTTCCATTAAAAAAAAATGATGTATTTTTCAAACATACATTTTAATAATTACATAACACTTAATGAGATAAAAGTAAACTTAGTTTAGTTAGACAAGTAACTTATCAGCTGTTCACTGTGTAAACAAACCGGTCGACGTTTTAATCCATTTATAAAATTTATCAATATGTCAAGGTGATACTGGTTTCGCTAGCCTTCGGTACCGTTAATGATCTAACGATCGTTGAGGGGTTTCCCTGATATGTGGCATACGGTCTGGTCTATACGGTCAACATTATCCGGTTTATTTTGTACACGTAAAACGAGTACCTAATGAAACATGAATAATTCTTTCCTGTATATCATTATCACTTCTTTATAAAATATGAAACGAACGGAACCCACTGTGTTCTGTGTTTTATTTCGACCTTCCTTCCGATTCAGCACACCGGATATACTTATAGAGTATTCCTAAATCTTAATATGAAAAAGAAACGAATAGTATAATATTATTTGCTTTTACATGATATCCATTTGGTCGGTCTGTCCATGGTATGTAAATAGTCAGATCTGGAAGAGAAGAGATCAAAGGTTGTCCGCACCACTATTAAACTCATCCCTTCCTAATCTGATTAGATGTGTGTAGTATAGTGGTAACATACTGATATATGCATACATACATAAGCTTTTTTTAATGTTACATAAAGTAAAAATCATTTCACACAATCGTGATCTATTATCGACTATTTTTTTTTCAGTTACAATGTGTCAGGGGAGGACGCGCCAACGGAGTACGACCCCTTCACGGAAAGAAGTCTCCCAAATCCCACGTCGTAAGTATTATATGATGCTAAAGTTCCTAAAAATAGTAATAGCTCTCGGTCTTACGCGTTATACGCCTGGAAGAAAGTCAGGTTCGATCCTCAGTGACAGAACAGCGTTCATGGACACGTGAAATCCAGGAATCTACTTTTGGCACCAGCGTGGTGAATAAATCACTTTGACTCTCTTATTCTCTTTGTGCAGAAAGGCCTCGGCTACCAACTGTGGGGGTATTAGATGAACTATTTATTTTTATAAAATTTTACTGTAAAGCTACTAGGATCTCTGTAATTTGGAGAGAGTTTCAATAACCTGATGAAATTCATATTTATAATAGTGAAAACCTGTGAGGTATAGATTCTACATTGGTTTTATTTAAATATATATATTTTATTATACCCAATAGAAACGGAATACTTAGTGGTGGTAACAATTCATTCCATCGTGTGGGACGAGCTGATCGTTTGTGAAGAGGACATGGAAAATATAATTTAATGTAATTCATATTAATAACCGTATTGATTAATGCATTAGTTTAAACAAGGCGCTACACTTTGTTTGTGACACACCGTGAAGCGAAAAATTTAATTTGCTCCATCATCATTTCAACCAATAGTCGTCCACGGAAACTAATTGCTTTATTAATACCATTTTCCTCTAATAATCACACACACACACACACACACACATCTTACTCCCACATTAGTCTAAAACAATTCGCTTATTGAGATGAATAGTTATAAATAATTACCTAGTATACATAAGTTAAATTTTTAAATCTTTGTCACGTGTAGTATTAGGTTCTTTATACTTTCTCGCTTAAGCAGTCCAATTTCCTTTTCCTTTTTTGAGTCTTGTTACTCGACCTCATAACGTTACTTAGGCAACGGATCCGTCTTTAAGACATCATGAAAGTCAAACGCGTAACCTTCCAATGCCGTTGCGGGGAATTTTCAGCGGCATAAGTTAGAGAAAATAATGAAGAATCTCATCTTGTCCTACCACCTAATCACGGTTACCAAGGGCGACTATTAATCATGAAATCACGGATAATAAGTCTTCAGCCGCGATAAGTGACGAACCAATACGGTCGGATTGAAATCATTGTCACAAATGAAAGTCGTTGGAGAAAGGTTTCAGGATGCTTTTCTAAGCACCACGCTTTACACATCGAAATATCCAAAACTACTCTTTGACGGCAGACCCAACACTGTATTTTTGTCAAATAGTCGACTATTAACAAGAGAAAATAACTAGTTAACCTAACATATCAGATGTACAAGTACATAACCGCGCTTTTATCGGCCAACTTGTTCCATACGCTTAAGTTTCAAACTAACGGACTTCTTTCTGTTTTTTTTAGTAAATATTATCTTGTTGCAGCCAAAGCGAATATACAGATATTGACTTCGTATATAAAACCTGCTAAGCGAATATACCATCGTTTTTTTTCTATGTTTAGTGGTGTAGTTTTTACGTTCGCTCTGCTCCTCTTCTTTGTTGATGAACTATGTTATAAAATGTGTTTTGAATATTTGCACCGCGATTAGTTATAAAAGATTCCTTGTCTATATTATTTATACCTGTTTGTTTACTTTAATCATTTTTATTACGTACCTTGCTACAATGAAAAGTAGCGCAAATAACAGTTACTTTATATACAGAAAGTATTTTCTTTGAATTACAACCCCCGATAAGTTAATGGCTAAGAATAGAAACTTAGAGTAGTCTTAGGTTAATACTTCAATGATTTTAAGTGTTTTAAGGAGTTTAGATGTTGATTATAAATAATATCTATTTATCAAATGAAAATAATAATAAATAATTACAGCACGAATAATATTCGTAGCTCTAGTATGTATGAGTGTGAGAATAAAGCAAAACTATTACGGCTGTGAAATGAGAATGTGGGTGGTAGCTAGTCAGGTGTGTCCGAGGTGATGTTACCACCATAATAACTTAACTACCATTGTATCTAGAAATAAATAAATAATAAATGAAATGAAGACATTTAACATCATAATCTTAAAACGTGGTGATCGCGGTTCACCGTCAGGTTACTAGGGATAATAAACAAACACTACGGTTATGGCGTCTTATGATCATTTTATTAAGACGAATCTAAACATATCTGACCAGTCCTTAAGGAAAATATTCATCTTAAAAGATAACCCTACGAACCATTATCAGTTAATTACTAATATCTATCAACCGTTGCGTGTCACATCAAACATTTGATATGAATTAAACATAAACATTTACGCAATTATTTGCAAATATAACAAGCTTTACGCAATTCATGGTTATGTAGCTTTTATATAGTTATATAGTTATCATTATATTGTAGCTATATAACATATATAATATGTATTCAGTAAAAGAATTAAATTTTTCCTTATATGGTTTCCAAAAAGAATATTAAACAATTCACTGCAACCCGTCGTAATACAAAATGCATATCCTGTTCTAATGAATCGTTACTAAATCGCTTTCGTCAAGTCCAAGATGCGATTGTATTTGTCCTTTTTTTTGTTAGTGTACAACAGTAAATATAATGTATTTAATTGTTATTACATAATTACTTGTTGTATGACAACTAAATCGTCGGAATTCAACAAGAGAACCCAGGCAATTCCACTCTGATCACACCTGTAAAATCTGACTTTTCTTCGTAAAACTTCGTATCGTTCTTCAAGCGTGATAAATTGGTTGATAACTGCGAAAATGATCTGACTTGTTGAGCAATGGGCTAACTTCCTCGTCGGATGTTTATTAAAGATCGGTAAATATCGTTAATCGTAAAGCATCCGTTAACATCTTACAATAAATAACGTTAACCTAGTTAACATTTGAACCGAGCTACACTGCACGATTAGTTCAGGACATGAACTATATATATATATATATATATATATCGATAAACCGTGTTTATGTCTCGATCGATAATGACAGTTGGTATTATTCATGGGGAAGGTTCAACATGAAACAATGGTCATTGGTGTATATCTATCCACTGCCCCCCATAGTGCGTGCAGTGGTGTTGATGTTGGATGTGTCTATTACTTAGCTAATTACCGCTATTATATTATCGCAACAACAATATTGTGTTCCTGCTGCTGATATACGTGAGCACGCTTCAACATCCACGACCTCACTATCGATTAACACTATGTGGTATTGAGGTCAAGTTAGCACTTGGCTAACTTCCATTGTGGTAAAACCAAGAAAATATTTTTTAAGACTATATTTACTATGTTCAGCTTAACATACAATACTTTTTCACAAAAATTAAAACGGCGCACAACTACTTTCTAGAACCTATTAGATGACAGTAGATGGTAAACTCCTTCCAATGCGAATAGATCATCATTGAAACGGGAGTACTGTATAAAAAATTAACAATTAGTCATACATCAACAAGGGAACGAAATATAACATGAGCGTGCAATTTATAACATCCTCATTGTTGTCGGTTGAATAGCAATGAGTGTTAAGTGTGTCGACTGTTTGCAGGAACATGGATACGTTGACTCACCTGCTGAAAGCGTCACTCGGGACGGGCATCCTGGCGATGCCGAAGGCCTTCCAGAGCGCTGGTCTAGTCTCCGGCGTCTTCTTCACTATCCTCGTTGCTGTCGTCTGCACGCACTGCGCTTACGTACTCGTAAGTTTCTCGTTGCATTGTATAAAACGTCAACAGCGCTGTGCGAATACTTGCGAATTGCATTTTACTACTTGATATAGTGATAAGATTTAAGATGAAGCGAATTAATATTTGCGATGTATGTTCATTAAAAAAAAATTAATATATTATGTACGGAGAGAAATATTAATAAAGCAAATGTATCTTACGTATTTATCAATTCAAAATATATAGCATATTGAATATTCTCACCATCAACTCAACCGACATAATGACGAGAACATTCGGGCTATCACTCAGTCACGCTCGATGATCTGAGACCTTTAAAGATACAATGGTAAAATTTTCAGTATCTATAAATGTACGATTTAATCGATAGAAGACCAGCAATGTGGGTGGGGAACAGCTAGTATATTTATAACTTAACTTCGCTCTTATAAAACTTGAGAGCTCACTCAATATTTCAATAATACCTTTCCGCGCGATACGAATTCTCTCAGCAACTTATAGCCTATTAATAATGAAAATGATCTTATTACTTTCAATATTATAGATGTAATTTTATTGTTAATAAAGAAACATTAATTATGTTACATGAAGGTAAGTGAGCTTTAAGGTATATAACATAATCAGAATTAAGGTATGATTGTCTTCTCATAATATTAATAAGCAGCCCGCTTCGTTAGGTGAAACGTTTTCTCACGACCATGCCATGTATTGATGATCAGTGGAATTTTAAGCTCTATGGGGATTCCCTTTCTGCGACCAGTAAGATGACGACTACTTAGTTTGAAGTCGCGCTGGGTTACCGTAACAAAGGATAAGTGGATCATTACCTCGTCAGCGAAGAAAACTACTTAATTCATTGTCCTCAATACAACATCCCAAATTTAACACACCCTAGTGGTGAACATGTTACGTAATATAAATCTCTCATGCTGGATTTTGAGACGGAACTTAACATTTTTAAATTTTCGCAATATATTGTAGATGGATATAAAACGCAATGGTGACTAAAATAATCATTTTCTTGATTATTATTTTTTACTAAACTTATACGCTTATTTCCTTATATTTAATAATGTAAGGCAATATCAACAGTCTACGGATTTATGCGCGATATTGAGAACTATAATTTCTGCATAGATCTTATTATCATCCTACGTTTGATATTTAAAAAGGGTCTTGGAAATCTATATCTTATCATAGCTATTTTTGGACGATGCGACCTTCCAAAGACCATCACGATTGATATATATATATATATATTAATTACAAAGATAAAAAACAAACAATTGCCAAATGAAACTGTAAGGTGACTTTCCTAAGAAACATTTTGATAATGCTTAACAGAGCATTTTATCATAACTGTAAACATATTTCCGGAATACTTTATCCATGCACAAACAAACGGTGTTCAGCTGTTGCGTTCATTTATTTATTGTGGTGTTAAATACTTCTCTATCTTGATATTTCATAGAACTGTAACATCTCAAGTGAGAAAACTAACTCAGCATTAAACACAATACACTCATTATACTCTGGATACCACTACTAATTTTCAGATCCTTCATCATAACAAATAAATCCAGTTTTATTAATATTAATAAAAAAATGTTATCCTTTGTCCACAGATTAAATGCGCGCACGTCTTATACAAAAAGATGAGAAAAACTAAAATGAGTTTTCCGGAAGTTGCTGAAGCGGCGCTCAAGAATGGCCCACAATGGGCTCAGCCGTGGGCGAATTCTTTCAGGTTAGTTGTTGTGACTTACAGCGATATAATTTTTTTTTTTTCAAAAAAGCGTAACGTACACCTAATGGTAAGTGATACACCATCGCAACATCGCGCTAGTTAGGATGATATACATTGCACCGTATTGTGCTCGCCGCCTAGAAACGTAACACGTTAAATCTCTTTACCCCAATAATTGCACCAGCTACAGCGCCCTTCAAACTGGAGCACAGTGCTGTCTGTCGGCTACAATAGGAACTGCTATGGTAACTAGACGATCAGACGAGACGAAACAGAGACCTACCAACAGTGAATTTAAATTTCCGCGACATGTTAACAAATAACACTTAGATAAAATTGAAACAGAGTAATGAATAATGAATAGAAAAGGAAAATATTAATTTTCAACAAAAATTATTAATAGATGGAACACCTCTTTTTCAGTGTCGGTTATTAAGACAAGATCTTTTTACAAAAGGACCATAGTACACTAAACCTTTTATACATCTCCTTGATAAGGAGTATCGGTTGATGACTATTATTATTATCCCCGTCCAGATAAATTAGCTTTAATAGGTTGATGATGATTATAAATTATTGTAATAATTTCAAATTTTACAGAATATTTATACTTGTGAGTCTGTTCATGACTTACTTCGGCACCTGCTCCGTCTACACAGTCATGGTTGCAGCGAACATATCTCAGGTAAGCTTTGTCATCATGTTCATGTGTCAGATGGCACTGAAATAACAGTGATTGATGGTGAATTATTTAAAAAGTTTATCAATATAAAACCTACTTCATGTTATGTTTTTATATTTAGGTTGTGCTGCACTACTTCCCGGAATACAAGGAGATACTAGTCATCAGAATTTTCATATTATTCCTCTTGGTGCCCCTTATTCTGATGGCCTGTATTCGGAACCTGAAGTATTTAGCGCCCGTATCCATGATCGCCAATCTGTTCATGGCCGTCGGTCTTGGCATCACTTTTTACTACCTAGTCGGCGTTGGCACTCTAGACTTTGACAGGGTAGAAGCCGTGAAGCCGCCGGTTGAATGGCCAGAATTCTTCTCCCTGACTATATTCGCGATGGAGGCTATCGGAGTGATAATGCCATTGGAGAACGCCATGAAGACCCCACGCTCTATGCTCGGAATCTGCGGCGTGCTAAACAAGGGCATGTCGGGTGTGACCCTTGTATACATCCTCCTCGGTTTCCTCGGGTACCTGCGTTACGGCGACGCTGTCGAAGACTCGATAAATCTAAACCTGGACAAAAACGATATGTAAGTAATCTACGTTATTACATATACCGAAACCTATGTCCAGCAGTGGACGTCTATCGGCTGCTAATGATAATGATGATGATGATGATGATGATGACATATACCGAGTAAACTTACTGGTCCAAATTACGAGACCTTACAAAATGTTAAAATGATTGCAATATAGTACCTTAGTTCCATTATCAACTCATTGAAGTTTTTGCAAAACGGAATAACAATTGTTTAATGATAAAAGTTTATCCGTTTCTCTTTCGCAGTCCGGCTCAAATCGTCCAAATCGCCATAGCCATTGCGGTTTACTGCACCTTCGGACTACAATTCTTCGTCTGCGTTGATATCATGTGGAACTGCATCAAGGACAAATTCACCAAGCGCCCCGATTTCGCCGATTACGTAATGCGCACCATTATGGCCTCCGCTTGCGTCCTCCTCGCCGTCCTCGTCCCCACCATCGGACCTTTCATGGGTGTCATCGGCGCTTTCTGTTTCTCCATACTCGGTCTCATTGCACCCGCTTTCATCGAGATGATAACCTTCTGGGAAATCGGCTACGGTCCGTTCAACTACCTGGTGTGGAAGAACATCTTCGTACTCCTGTTCGGTCTTTTCGCTCTCGTGTTCGGTACCAAGGACGCAATAATTAGTATAATAAAGGTTTACAGTAAGTAATTGTAACGGTTGTGCGGTTGTGCGGTTGTGGATTTAGAGCAGACGTCTATTGGCCCGAATTACACGACGCGACAGATTGTATTCGCCGAGATAGTTTAGTTTATAATACTTTTAATTCTCTTCTAAAGCTACGTTATTAAAACATCACACACGCCTGAGGGAGCCGGTGTGTTGTGCAATGTTATAATAGCAGTTTATGATACGGTCACATATTAACTAACAGATATCGAAACCACACGGTACGAAAACCGCTATTCGCGATATATATTAATATCTAATTATATACTGTTTTATCTACACTCATATTATACGAGCAATGGAAATGAGAAAAAAAATTATTCTATAAATTACCATTAAATAATTATTCTGTCGGATGTTGATATACTTGTACATCTCCCTTCTATTGAGTATCATCATCATAACCGATGCAAGTCCACTGCTGAAGAGAAATCTCACAAGTACAATTATACTGTACTCTAAAGTATTCATATTTTACGATACGAGTGTAGATAAAGGTTATTTATTATTTAAAAACGTTTTAAAATAGTACTATTCAAATTTCGTTTGCATTCCCAATTAGATATTTGCATGGTTAGGTGATAGGTTGAGTTGGTGGGAGCTGGTGAAACCAGTGCACCATTTGGAATACAATATAATGCAATGAATCGCGCATATATATATATATATATATATATATATATATATATATATATATATACTTCTACTATACAAAACAAAGTACGAATTATTATGAAACACGTTTTAATGGGGCCCTGATTGTTATCTCTTTATCTAGGTATTTTTTTTTAGAGATAAGCCATTAAAATCTATTTAAGTATCAAACGGTTTTTTTTTAATATAAAATATGAAGTTAACTGTTATAAACTTGAGTTTGGTTCGAAAACATAAAAAATGAACTTTTCCTGATTTCCTTCCTTTTTTATTTACTTTTGTATATCGCATGTAGTGTTGGCTTTGTTTCATTCATTCAACATTTACTTCTTCAGTTTAGATGATTTAGCTACAAAATGTCGTTCGTTATAGTAAATAAAATGGTGCATATAAGCATATGCACCATTAGCGATAAAAGCCTTATTTGAGAAGCATTTTAGGTTTTTATTGAACATCCGCCAGGTCTGGTACATGGATTTGTCTTTAATTTCATATTTTTCTATAATATCTAACGTATTGACAGACAATCGATTAAGACGTGAATGTTCATGAATTCACCGATTGTTGTTTTGATAAGCAGTTTCATTGTGCATTACTTTTAACTGTCTCCGTGGCATCCCTAGTTCCACCGTGGTCGCATGTTGAGGGATTTGATTGATGGTAGAGTTTTCTCGAAGCCGTCTTGGTAACTACCACTATCACACGTAATAAAACTTCCGCCGTAACAGAATTGCTGTTTCGGCTGTCCAACCTAACCGAGTCGGAGATTTTTGTACATGCATGCGTTACCATCAAAGATCTCGTCACTTAACGTCACTTGAAGTTAAGGGCAAGTTTTACTCCATTATAGATAGAAAATAGAAGCTTCGGACGTTTGTCGCAATCAGTAGGTACAATTTAGAAACAGATGAACAGTATTAACTTTATTTCTGTTGGTTAAGAAATGAGATAGGATACGTTGAATTATAACAGCTTATATGAAACTAGAAAATTAGTTAATTTTTTATAAATGCAATATTAATGTGTCATTAAACATATATTAGCAATTATTTTCACATAATGCACTTATCACTTTTACACTCTCAGGGGTGAAGATAAATTCTATATGATTAAACATAATTTTCCTTTTAAGGATGATGGACTTTTATATGCTTTTACTTTTTATTATTATTTTCATTATCAGTAGAATAACAACGCACAAGTAAACTAAGCAGTTATTAATCTATGAATTGGTAACATTTTCCTATAATATTTGTTATTCATCTGATAACATTTGCCTTTAACCAAATGTTTACTTAATAATTAACCGCTGCATCCGTATTGTTTTTGTGATATAAGAGCGGTTTAAGTTTGTGGAAATCAGAATTAAGTTAATCTTAACCTGATTTGCTCTTACCACTTACATATTTGTTTCCCATTTGTGTTAAATATAAATAAAAGACATAGGCAGCGGTTAAGTGCTGAACAAAACCTAGTTGAAACGAATGTTGGTGCTGGAAAAGTTTACAAATCTGAACATAAAGAAATTATGAACAAATTTCAGATTTTTATGAAATAAAAACAAATAACGAGGGACGAGTGTGTTATGTCGCATTTAATGTTTTGCTCTAGTATATTTTTTATTATATAATCGTAGATAAATTTAAATTTAACATTAATTTTACTCTACACTATATATTATTGAGTGTGTAACTTAGAAAAGTAATATAAGACGAGGCCTTACATTTGGAATTGTGAATTTTCAAACAGATTTTATAGATATTTACGAATGAAACTTAATTGTCTATCTCCATATATTAGAACTTAAACATTTTAATACAAAAAATACAGTTTTCATGTAAACATCGCTATGCTTCACAGGAGGCCGAATCGAGCAGTACTATGTAAGGTTTCGAATAAGTACCAATCATTTCAGCTTACGTTATAAATGTTATAACGATATAAGTATTATTTTAAAAGAATAAAGTTCCTATAATGTTATATAGTTATTTTTGAACCGAGACACAGTAGTTTACCGTCACACGGCGAAAAAGTGGAGCGGTTGTAGAAGAGAAAAATATCGTAGTTAATGTTAGGGCTTGCCAGTTATTAACCAACAAGTTTCAATACTTTTATAAATAAATAGATAAATATATAAATGAACTGTTTCGCAGTGGCTCGGTTCAAAGATGATTAAATTAAGGGAAAAAAAATCGAATTAATTCTACTCTCACATAAACCTAACCCTAACGGTATTAGGTATATGATGGCTTTCTATTTGATGTAATATTCTGTAAATTAATGCATTATCATTAAAAAATAATAATGAAATATATTTAATAAATTTTAAGCATTTGTATTTCCGTTTTAATGGTACCTTTTCTTTTTTTTGTTTAATTGAGCAACCAGACGAGCGGCAGTTTCACCGAATGATAAGTGATACGCCCGACCATCACGTGTTGCTAGTTAGTTTGTTATATACTGCATTTAAATACCATCAGTTAAAAAGAATAGCTGAGGATCTAATTGGTTTTCTCAATCTGATCGCCAAACTGCAGTTTGAAGAGAGCACCTAATGATGATGACACTGCATCACATTGCGCTCGTCGCCTGAGACATATGTTAACGAGATTTCGATATCCTAGTAATTACACTAGCTACAACGCCCTTCAAACAGAAACACGGTAATGTTTGTCAGCACAAATAGGTGCTGTAGTGGTGCCTACCCGGATGTTCTCACGGCGAGACCTACCACCAGTGAATATCTTCGAATAGTTTCTTTTTAGCAGCGTAGTAGTACAATTGGAGTATATACTTTCTACCATTATACTTGGCCTCGACATTATCTTTCTCTTTGATAAGAGATCTCCGATTCGATTCCAGTGACACTTGAAGAGTATTGATGGTGAAAGGAAATGTAGGTTCTTCGAACCCATTCGGTTTGCAATCACTATCCTCATTGTAAATACGCCGCCTTAACAGCCATGCGGTTTTTCGACTGTCAGCAAATAAGCTGGAGTATTTAGGGTGAATACGCTTTATTATACAGATCTAATTGTAATCAGAAGAATCGGTTTGTTCCCAATATGATGTCATTGTGACTTACAATCCCCTTCGACCTATGGTTATAAGCTTTAACCTTTGTGTCCCTTTTTTTTAAATGATACAAGTTATGGCTGAATTGACAACAGTGCAATTAGAACCATTCGCAATTTTCCGGTCTTTGAAGTGTGATAAATAAAAACAGATTACAACAGAGCATAGTAGCATATAGTCTAGATGCAATAATTGGTAACAGGTCAGGATGCGGTAACATAGCAATGAACTAGCCAAATGCGAGTTGGCGGATTGCCTTAATCCTAGCTATTACTCCTAATAAGGAACCACGATAGATCTTAAAGGTTCCAATAGTTCTGTTTGTTATTACATTCCTGCTTATAATTGACCTGCTTTCGAATCTCTGATGATAAATATTTAATATTTAACCACGTTATAATGGATTTTGTATGTAATCTACACGAATAACTAATTCCAGGCACTATTAAGTGTTCGCTTAAAAAATAGTGCAAAGTAAAAAAAAAAAAACAGGACATTTTGAAAACCTTATATTTTAATTACAAATGAAATTTTCACATCTCTAAACTTTACCTAAATAAATATATGTATGTTTCCGATATGCTAAAAAAAATTAAAGTATGAAATCGAGCAACTTATCCAATCTTAATTAAACATGGCACAGGTCTAATAACCATTTACGAGCGTTTGATACTACTATTTATCTGAATAACTGAAATGTAAAGAAATCAGTGCCTTTATCGATGTGAAATAGAAAAAAAGAAAGAAGGCATCCTTTATCATTTATTGTATAACTTAAATGTACTAAAATGCAATTAGTCTTGATTCATCTCCGTGCAATGTTTTACCCGACTACACTATATTTTAATTGGTCGTTAATTAAAGTCAGGTTTCGGGGGGGTTTACTGTGTCATGTGAAAAGGGAACTTTGTAAATCAAACTCGCAGCGTTGCTACGTAGCAGTGTCGTACGAATAAATAGTTTAAACTTATTTGGTTAATACCTCGATAGTGAATCATTCGAGGTGCAGGTGTTATTTCACCTTTAGTCTAAAGTTTAGATTCTAAATTAATACTACTTTAGGTCATATACAAATAAACAGCATATATTTCTCTATAATTCAATCACTTTATTCGGCGCTATTGGACCTCCTGCGCAGTAGTACAGCTAATCAGGGATTGAATATTTTTTTTAATCTATTCTATGAGTAAACCGCTAACATTTTTCTAATCGGCCACAACGACAAACATCAATGAACTTACAGGGACTATACACCGTTTCGAATTTACGCAACGCAACGGCTTTCAAATGGTAACCAACTCCTCTACCACCCACCACCAAAACTGGTAAGACTTAACACTAACCTACCTTAGCACTAACTACAGTTTAACTGACATTATTGCAAACTCTCACTGTTAGTTTTAGTAAATTGTTAACCCACATACAAACAGGCTGAACCGTCGCCACATTAGTACCGTTCGCGGAAACAAACCAAGTCATACCACTTATTCCAGGTGTATCATTTCAGCCCTCGAACACTGAACACTTTATGGGATAAATATTTATAATCTATATCAACAAATACATTTGACAGCGATGTATTTAATATTATCTATGGTATAATAGCAGAGTTAAATTGTAAATGACTTGCGTGCTAAACGCGTAATAGCATCTCTTATAGAACGGTTGCAGTTTCCTTTATACTCGGTGCCCGCCGCTGAGCGGGACTGTTAGCCCCGATGCGAGAACCTCGAGTTAACTATGTAGTTACTATTAGCATCAACAATAACAACTATATCAAATTGTAACTGGCTATTGTAACTGTGAAAAATCTCTGTTAAAAAAATCTTCAAAAACCTCTCATGACCTATAAATATATCCCTATAAGGCCTGAAGACTCTATGGTCTCATAACTATCGGAACATTACTCAATAATAAATTTTTTGTACCACGAACAACATCACTATAGCAAAATGGAATATTGTCTATGGAAACTGTCACACAAATTATACTGAATCTGTACGAACTCATTCATAATTTCACTTCCTCCATGATTGAGCAATAAGTAAACAAATCATTATACATAATCAATTATTCTTATTTATTCATCATAAAGCGAAATTATGCATGTAAGTCGCCATTACATTCAATATATATATATATAGAAAATCACTTTAAACACGCGCATGTTAACAGCTAATTCACGCATTAATACTTGTCCCTTTCTCTCTTTCACATTAATAAAATCTCTCTTCTTCACTTTTTCGCTATTAATATACATACTTTGAATATCTATCGTCTAAATAACTCACTGATACAAGTCTCATTCGAAGAATTCACTACTACAAAATGTCTTTTAAGCTTAAATACTCTAGCGACCGACTATTTGAGGTACTTTCATTGCTTCTATAATCAACGCGAGACGATCCTATGAAATACAATCGTTGCAAGACCTTTAAACCTGTAACTTTTTAGTTTCACACGGCTAAACGTACTTTTAAATAATTTATATAAGATCTATTAGTATCTAAATGTCAAACCATAACTGTATATAATAATATATCAGTAGTTACATAAATACATATAATTTTTTTTAAAAAACACAATATAATCGAATAAGATAACAGGTACGAGCACAATGAGAGTAGCGACCCGTCGAATTAACTAATGCTCTCCCTCATAATATATACAATAGTATGAGATAAATTATAGCAATACAAATTACGTTTGAATTTCAGAGAAGAAAATAATACTTTTTTATATAAAGCAAAAAGTCCCAAACATTTATGTCATTCTAAATTGATCAGATCTATGTAATGTACGACTAAACAAACTACTTGTTTTCGGAGAAAGTTAATCATCATCTTGGATTCGTTGATTTGCGGCGTCGGCGCCTATTGAGATTCATTCATCACAGTTCAATTTTCAGTCTAGATTTAGTTAATTTTTTTCTTTTATAAAGGAAACCCTGTTTTGTAAGCAGCTAACAATATATCTGCAAGAATTTCCTTGAACAAAATAGATATATTTCATCCAAACCAAACTATGTACAGGCCGTGGTGATTACATATTTTAATTAAAATGATCTATCGATTAGTCCAAAAGAGATGTGCTTAGTGAGAGAGATTGACTCACTTGTCAATTATCTCACCTTAAAGTGCCATCTTCCGGAAGACAGCGGCTCTACTCATAAAATCAAATAACGAGGGAGTCACTCACTGGTAAAAACGACTTGTCCTACATCACAAATAATAAATACTACAAGTAAATATATGATTGTACATATACATATATATATATATATGTATTTATATATGAATATACCTAAAATATGTACACAACTATAAGATTGTATAAAATTTACTTGATATTTTTATTAATTAGTCAACAAAGCAGGCCTTATATTAGTAAAAAGTTTTGTGTTTTTAAACGCGCTCGCTGATCTATAAACCCTACAAACAGTAAACAGTTTTTATTGTTTCCTTGTTTAACAAATATCATGCAGTAATAACACTTAAAGATAATCTCATGTTAACATATCTAGGTACAAGTTATGTAGGCCGCATCAGTGCAACACGCAAACCCGAGTGATAAATATGTGCGTACGAATTTATAAGATATGTGTGTGTACTTCGCGAATGGGTGGGGATATAGACCACATCTCGTTTTAGAGACGTGGTGATCTTAAAGCTATTGGACATGAATATAAACGAAGTGAAATAATGTCTTAAACAATGGCTATATATTGGTTAGTGTCATTTAAAGTTAGGAAAGTATCACTTAAATTATTCAAGGAGAGTTTAGTGTATTGAAAAGGGATTGTAAATATATATATATATATAATAGAATGAATTATCAGGGAATTGGACACGCGAGGTGTTAATTTATAATCTTATTTAAGATCATAGAGTTGCGTATGAGATTCGATATAGCGCTGGGTGATGATGCGCCCGGAGTCAACTACCGGCGTCAGCAAGTCTTCCGACGGCACCTGTATCCTGATCCTGTTGTCGGAGGAGCGATTGCTCCCGTTGGTCGCGTAGAAGCCCAGGGTGACCGGCTTGTGGCGGTCCTCGGAGTAGCTCTTGATCTTCGAAGGGCTGACTGGGTGCAAGTGGGACGGGCTGGCCGATAGCGGGTTGTACGTCACGTGGATCCGAACGACGTCGTCCGACATCGGCGACACGGAGGGCGGGTGGGGCGTAGCCCGTGGGGTGGAGTGTGTCGTAGACGGCGCCCTCTGGATGCTCAAACCGCATATTCCGGATCTGGAAATAACAACGGACAGAAATTATTCATACAATACAAATTAGAGCGGTTCCGCTGTCACGTCTGTATGTAAACTTTGATATAGTTGTAGGTCCACTGTATTTATTTTATTTAGTATCACAAATTAATTTTAAAAGATACTCGATATATATTACTTCGATAGTAATGTAAGATTTTTATCAAAATTGGCATATATAAAAAAAATTATTATATTCTCTGTTTTACACGTGAAACTACTAATGTATTATAATAGCGTGACAACGGTGTACCGCTTATACTTATTCAATAATTCCTATTAATGTTCATAAATATAAGTATACTATAGAGAGGAAGCTGGTGGCGTAAAGCTAATGTTACATAAATGCCATGGCGAAGTGCAGAGTAAAGTTTCATACCAGGAACTCAATGAAATGCCGGGTAGCAAAGTTTTATAACTAAGTCGTATCTAATTTAACACTGTGCCATCTGATAACGCAGCACGTGTGGAAATATTGAGCGAACGTGTTAAGAATTTGTTTAGCAGGATCGAAGGTTGTGATATGACTATAAAACTAGTTTCGCTATTACAAGAGGAAACGACGAGACGATCTGAATGTTCACCTGACAGTAGGAGACTCGCCTCGGCATAACTCTGCGGTACTAGTTAGGACGATAAACACTACACGACATCGTGCTGCTCGCCTCGAGAGAACACAGAGCAGCAGCAGATGTGATGTCTCATTACCCCCCGTTATTTAATAAATCGTGTCAAATTGTTAAAAATTTCATTTAATTATGTTATTATTAAATTTCCAATTGAAACTAAGTCTTAGCGTATTTCACAAGCTTTCTTACAAAAATATTTATTTCAATCGAGTTTTAATTAAATTCATAGATATTGAAAAAAAAAACTTTTTTTAAACTGATATATTTTTTTCAAATATTTCATTCCGCTATAAAAGTTTAAAGCGCAATAGCATCACTAATTAGTGGGCAAGCGCAACTCGCATTAGCCAATGCCTAGGACATATCGCTAATGAGCAAGCAGTATAGTGAAGCCAAACTAACGATTAAGATCAGCGTTACTTTTGTTCAGCGGCTAATTTGTATTAATATATACCCCGTATCGCGTAACCTATCACATCATAGTATAGAGGTGCGAGTGTGGGATATGATAAGTCACACAGGAATGATAGTAATGACACAAAATGATGCTAAACATTTAGGTGATCGCGTACCGGATTACGTCTTAGCTTTGATGATTACTGAGATAGTCTAGTCTAAAGGGTTCAATTTAACAACCTATGCAACAGAGGTTGCGTCTGTGACGCATATGTGTCTGGTTCGAAACGTCGCCAGTGTCGCAAACCACTCCTAGAACAAGATTAAATTTATACATAGGTAACAATATCGCATATGCTGCTTTATAATAGTTTTCTCAACAACCGACACTAAAATATGTAATAAAATAAAAGAACGAAACGAACCCATATTATTTCTAAAGTACGTCTTCTTACAAGACGCTCTATCATTTTTACAAATTTGATGTTTACTTTTATAAAAGCGAAATGTACGTGACAGGAAACCTTTAATCGGTTTTAGTATTTACTTATCCTTCGAACACCCCGTCACACACACCACACACACACACACACACACCCCGCCATCCGAATACGAAGACATAGGTAAAATTTAAATGTTATTCATTTAAAACTCGTGCACCTCGAGTTAAACCTCCTCAACACGGATACCACAGGGAGTTTACCGTGCTACGTGCGCACACCAGCACCGGACTGTTGTGCTGTGTGCTGTGGTTAATGCGTAAATATTGGTCTACTCAATATAATCTCACCCATCTGACCCAGTGCCGTCGTCGCTGACGTTGCTGTGCGTGTCCAGGGAGTTGTCCGGCGCGTGAGACCGCCCGCTGGAGAACACGCTCAGGTCCGCCGTGCTCGTGACGCTCGTGTCCGCGAGGGAGCGCCGCGAGCCGAGCGCTGACATCGAGTCCTCGCAGCGCGCGCCGCTCGCCACTCCGCTGTACTCTACACAAGTCACAACCTCAACATGTCACTCCATGTCACCATCGCACAGCGCTCGCTCACATATTCCCTATATGTCTGCTCTATAATCATTTACCATCAAGCGGCATCGCCAATTCAGTGACCAAGAATTCTACTGTATACAATATATTATAAATTAAGAGTATAAATAAACAACAGGGAATATGCATATAATGAAACGCTTTATCATTATGTCCATTACTCCACATATATGCTAATAACTATGTAATAGGCATCTTTTTTGATCAACAAATCCAGCGATCAAAAGGAATCTTCTCCAATAAAAATGATGTCATCTCGCGTTGTTTTAGGAACGTTGATTGTGTATATAGTACATTTTGGAATTTAAACAGTTTGAAGGATAAAACGAAGGATTTATACAGGAGCAAACCTCATAAAAAAATTACTAATTTAGATATTTGAAACTCCACTGTACTAAAATACATGTAAACAATGTCTAGATGTTTTTAACTTAATAAAGGAATTTAGTTTCTTTGAGTCTTCGAAGTCTGAACATATCATCAAGAACTCTTTAGACGTTCAACATTATTTACAATAACAGCGATTTTGAATTGTTGAATGAAAAAAAAAATGCATATTCCCTGTTATTAAATAAAGTTTTTAAAGCTTCGCGTGATGTCACGGAACCTTTGAAAATAGCCAAAATTATTATTGAAACTTTCCGACTTTCCGACATTTGGTAGAGACGATATGAAATAGGTTAGTAAATTTAGTATTATTAATTATAAACTGCAACATGACATCACCACAGCTCGAATGTCTGGTGACTCGATTGTCTTCAGCAAAATTATAAAGTGTACCTTGGTACATGGTATATATGATATGTGATATAAAATATCATAGGTAACGGACAAAGCTTTCCTATTTAACAAGCAAAAGTGCTGTGTATCATTTTCGATGGACACTAATAGTGTTAATAATGAACAAAATAAAAATTCCTATAGTAGATGATGATGATGAATTTATAATTGTCTATCGATAACGGAAATCGTTTCATCTGAATCCGATGTTAAATGTAAATCCGATCGAGTGATTGTTATTTAAACACATGCAATATAAATGTAATGAAACGTTACTCACCCATTAATATATTGTCGAGTATGTTACAAACAGACATGCAGACATGTTCCAAGCTAACAGGCCGTAGCAACAAACACATGCAAACCTAATGAACTGACGGGTTTATTAATCTCTGCTCATACCTTGATGGAAATAAACCAATTTTATAATCTCTTATTCATTTACTTATTCACATAGTTAATGTACGGAGAGGAAAGTAACCAAATAATGAGTGAGAATGGTATTGATGAAGTTCGCCAAGTGATTATTACATTTTGCTTAATTTCTCGACCAATTGTGAAGTACTAAATAATTTTTAAGACCAACAACAAAATTGCTGTTTCAACATTACTTTTTGTTGTAGTTGTGTGTGTTCATTACTTTTAAGCAAGTATAACACAACAAAATCATTAAATCATTGAGACAATCATTAATCCGCAGCGGTGACGTAATCAATTAATAATGTATAATGACCTACATAACTGAAAGGTCACCTTTATACATAGTCTAGAAATTTTTGTTAATTACAAACAGCGGTATTACTTTTCAGGGACACTATTATTTATATATTTGGTTATTTTTCTCTATTATATATATATATATATATATATATATATAACAAATGGATATAACTCATTTATTTCTTGTGTACTGCCTTGAAAACCTTTCATGGCTGATAAGATATGTTTTCGTTTTGTGATCGTTCTTGAGAATGGGACTTAGGATGGGAGGCTCTAGGTGAATGTCCATGGATGCTTGGGAAGGACGGAGTGGAGCGCCGCACGCGAGTTTTTTGTCTGTAGTAAAGATTTGATTCTATCACCACTAGTGTATTATTTCATATAAAATAGGATATTTTTAACGCTTTTATAGTGTATGGAAATACATTTTATAATAGATAACCAATTTTCAACATCAAGTGTACCGGTCATTTATATCAGTGTATAAACTATATTGATAGTGAGAGATACAATAACATTATAATTAAAAGTGTTAATATAAAAAAAAAATAATGTATGACAAACTCTGTGTAATCATATTCTAAAAGATGTGATCTAAATAAATCAATAGATCCAACGTGATTATGCAGCAGTAAATATACTATAACGTACCTATAAATTACTGATTTCAATTATTATTTCTATAGAACGAATCTACTAGTGTCCCTCACACCACCACAGGCGGCAAAACTAAAATAAAACGGAAAAAAAGTCCTTTTAATGAATTATATTCGAAATATAGCAAGTGAATAGTATAATTAAGGTGTCGTCTAATAATAAAATACGATGTGGTTTCATTTACATTTAATTGCCGATTTTTCTTTTTCATCTATGATAGAATAGATTTGTAAGATATTCTTAAGATCTAATTAAGACAAAATAAATAATGTGATTGTATACACTATAATGACATGTGATGGGGTGGGTTTATGTGATATATTTATTCTAAAACCAGTAAACGGTTCATTATGACAAGTAACGAGCAGAGATTCGTAATTGTGGGGATGGATGAGGCAAACGGTGCAGTATATAAAAACTTTTGCAAATCAAATGTATTCATAATGCAATAAATTGTTAAACTCAAATCGAAAATGTACACTACGGTCTGTCGTAGGAATACAGCCATAGCCATAGACATTGCGGAAGCGGTTTGTGCTGTCTTAAGATCCGAGGAGTTATAGCTATTTCAATAGAACACATGAAATTTAAACATATTCATTGCCAGTTATAGAAAGTACTCCTCCGATTAAAAGAAAGCGGCGTGTTAAATGCAAACATTGCTCGTGGTGTTAATAATGACATAAACCCACCGCAGCACCACCGGAAACCATGCTCAAATACACATTATTTGATTGCTACAAAAAAAGAAATCAAATACCATTCAATATAAATCACATAGGTGATGAACAACAAAGTGGCAAGCAAATTAAAATGACGGCACTGAAGATCAGCCTCAGCATAATACTTACATATCATTCCGAGAAAATTGCGTTACTTCATAAAGATTCAAATCACATACGATTAAAACTAAGTTGTGAAAACATTTTTTTTTATATATTATTCTAAAGCCAATTTCACATACCTTGTGCCTTACGTAATTTACGTATATATATAACGAACGAAATTATGTGTATTTTCTATACAAATCAAATAATTAAAAATCTCAGTCAGTTGTGATGAACACTTGTATATGTTCACTAATACTGTTGAATCGTAATAAATTAAAATTTCATAGTACTTTATGGACATTTATCATACACTAAATATATATGTATGTAAGAGGAGATATGACTGTTTCCTGCGATTATAAAACGGGGTTATGCAGTTGAATTGATAAATACGAAAAGGGATCAAAAAGTAGTGAGAATGAGATAGAATATAATGACTATTGATAACTTAATCATTTATTTTTGTACATAGTCTGCGAGTCTCTCTGCACACCGAGTCCAGTGCTGTTCCAATGCTTCCATCCCTTTCAAAAAGAAAAGTTTTGTCTTGGTCTTGCAAAAAGCTCTCCACATAATCCGTCACCTCGTTATCGTCTTCATACCTGTTTCCTCTTAAGTATTCTTTTAATTTGGAGAAGGGATAAAAATCGCTAGGCACCAGATCTAGTGAATAAGGGGGGTGGTCAACCAATTCGAAGCCAGCTTGCTGAATAGTAACCATCGCAACTGCCGACCTGTGCGCGGGTGCGTTGTCCTAATGAAACAGCACGCCCCTTCAGAGATTCACTCTCCTTTTCTATTTGATGGCATTCCCCAACTTGACAATTAAAGCTGCATAATATTGGCCTGTAATAGTAGTTCCACGCTCCAGGTAATCAATCAACAATATCCCTTCCGAGTCCCAAAATATTGAGGCCATAACCTTGCCAGCTGATGCCACGGCACGAAATTTCTTCGGGATAGGTGATGATGGCCGTTTCCATTGCGAAGATTGCTGTTTTGTCTCGTGATCAAACTCATGGACCCATGTTTCACTCATTGTTACGAAACGAGACAAAAAGTTTTCAGAATCTTCTTGAAACTTGTCCGACAATATCTTCGAAATGTCAAGTGGTCGTTGTGTTTTGTTTCTGAGTGTCGGTTAACATTCTCGACACCCCCCACCAATCTTGCGGAGACTTCTCATATTCAAAGATTGTTTCAATATGTATTGAATACATCCATATGAAATGCCCGTTTCGTAAATTACGAGTAAGTATCGGATGGTAACTCTTCGGTCACTCAATACAATTTTCTCGACTTTCGCAACATTTTCTGGTGAGTGACGTCGATGGACGTAGTGAGGGTCGAAAAAATGTTCCTCTTCCGTGCTCGTTCTCCCTACTCAAAATTGAGAAGCCCACCTTGCGACAGTGGGATACGGCGGAGCAGACTCTCCCAATGTTGCCTCCAGATCGCACTGAATCTCTTGCGTCGTTAACTTGTTTAAACAGAGCTATTTAATAACGGCTCGCACTCCCTTTTTCTACATTTCCGGGAACACGTTCCGACACGAAGCAAACAAATGACTACATTCAGAATAAAAGTAAAAGAGAATCGAAGATGTATCTGAGCTCTGGCAATATTTATTTTTTTTCTTACTAAGGAGTATATATGTCGTTCTCACTACTTTTTGATCCCTCCTCGTATATGCGGAATTATAATTCGACAGCAAGATGACGCAAGTCACGAGAATAAAATCAAATCTCGAATGTTGTCCATACAACATACGAGAATAACAAACCGCATAATAAACTAATAGTAAAGTCAAATTAGATTTAAGTATTCAGTATAACGTCTGGACCATAAATTTTTAACAAAATAAAAAATTGTGTCAATGATTTTTTGGACCATAATTGATTTTAACAAAATTGCGCCTCAGAAAGGAACCATTATTTAAGTTATAACAGCCATTGAGACTACATTATGATGGTTTATTTATCGAATGTAAATTTATATGCAAAACACTTAAAAGTACAATTATAATAATGAAATGTTAAGAACCAAAGGTCATGCAATGAATGATGGTGAAAAAATTAACAGGAACCATACATATATAGAAGTAGGTTCAGGCAAAAAGTAGAATGTCAAAATTTAAAATACAAGAGAAACTTCGATACCACTGAAATTATAAATTGCTTAGCAAAAACAGACTCCAAATTTGCTCAGAGAACCTTACTCCTCCATCCGTACCTACAGCCTGAATAATCAACCGTTCTCGAATGTCCGCCTCTCCACTGTATATGTTCACATATTTTTTTATGCTAAATTTATGACGCAATCGTACCAGAACGTGGTGCGGTCGTTTTTCCACTTTCTCGCCGCAAAAAAATTTATTATTGATATTGGTCAAGATAACGATAGAAAAAATTTAGTTTTTAATTAGGATATACAAACATTTTCTGGTGCGATCTCGTGATTAATAAAGCAACTGACTAAAAATGATAAAAAGCTAAATAAAACAACTATTTGTACTTGTTGATCTATCACAAGAGTCCAAATCATAAACGTGATAATTAAAATATAAATTTAGTGTCACTTCAAAACAAGAAAGCGTAATTATGGTGTTAACTAAACCATAATAATATTTAACTAAAATAATTCTAGCTACAACTATATCTAATAACAAATATCCACTGTACAGTACATGGGACACGCACGGGACATGCATTTGTCAAAACTAAATATATTAACTAACCTAACACATGTCAAAGATAGATTTATGCATTAAATCTATTATTTATAACACAGCATTGTATGTTTTTAACATAAATTTCTAACGCCTATATTCTTATATCCACAAGGCGCATTTAAAATATTAGTTAAAATAACAACCAACATAATTTCAATAACAGGAACTGTAACCACGTCAGTTATAGACGAAGTTTCTAAGTCACATATCGTATTAAAATAATCGCCTCTATCTAACGTCCAACCAACCACATTCATGTCGTGCTAAAACCGATAAACATTTATTGTGGCTTAAAAATTTCCAAATATTCAAAGATTTATAAATTAGAGCGCCCTTTAAGAGTGACTGAGTGATGCAAATTTCTAATAATACGACTCTTCATCACAATTGAAAGAAATTATTTAAGATGTTATCAATAGAAAATGTACTAATAAATATTAAGCAAATCTAACCAATTGATAAAACACAACTACAGACAGATGTATGACGCTAATGGTTCATATGGAAAAATTCACTAATATATTATATTTGTTGTAAACATTTTATTGACACTGAACATTGTGTGAGACTAGTACTCGTACCAATTGTAATCTAAACTCAATGAAATAGTTGAACTATAGAAATAATAAACTTCGTTTAAGTGATATATAACAATTGCAACAGTAATACGTTATTAGTACGCATCTGTTTTTTTTAATAAGCGTCGTGTGGCAGTAAGTGGAGAATTTCAAAGATGCGTTGTCTGATAGGAATCTAGACTATCGTTGGAAGTGGTAGCTGAAACTAGCGAGTATAACTCCAAATTACCTGACACGGTGTCGCTCTGTGACACCCGCAACTCTTGCATCTCTTGCAACTCATACGCTGCCGTCTCACGTCTGTAAAAAAATGCACCACCATTGTAAAACTACTTCGGTACATTTAACTAATTATGTTCCCGACATTAGGTCGCACCTTAAAATTACTGTAGCTTGGGCCTGCTTCTCGGCCTCGGAAAAAGTTTCAGCTCGTTGTCCAATTTTAGACTTCTTATCCGGCTCGACGAATACACCGAGCGGTCGTTTTGGTAATTCGTTCGGTGGAGGATTTCCAGGGTAATCGAGCTTCGACTTCTTCAACTCGTCCATAGAGCGTTCCAATTGATAAATTACAAAATCATCGTCGTATCCAAAATCTTTGTGCAGCTTTACCTGCCAATAAATATGCATTTGTTACTTTTTAAAATCACACGGTTTGCAATATGCTACCCATGATCGATTAATACACTTACTTGAATATAATTAACAATTAAGTCCATGTCATTAAGCTTCATTATCTCCTTCTTATGCAACTTTAATATGGTGTAAGCCATTGCCGTTATCACTCTCTCGCCGTCAAGTAGATAGATGTCCCAAACTCTCAAACAAAGGCTAAATGGTACACGCTCCACAAAACATACAAAAAACCACTTAAGAGAATAAAGAATTGCATCTAAATCAAACTTTCCAAAATGATGTTTCAACTTTGGCATAAATTTTGTGAGTATTCTATCATGATGTTCCAAATATCTTGTTAACTTTGGAAACCCCTCAATGTATAGTCCGTGCATAGCATACCTCTTGTCTGACAAGAGTATAGTCAGTGCCCAGAATGCATCCTCTTCGTCCATATACATTAGCAAGACACCAGCTAAGCTAGACATACCTTGGCAGTATCCAACTTCCGAGTTATACATACTATAAGCACAAAGTACATTAAACAAAGAGCACTGCTTCTCTGAATACCGCTCTCTGTAAAACTGATGTTCTCGAAATTGTCTATTAACATCAGAATCTATCTGCCTCACATCTGTTGACCATTGCTTAGCCAATCTAAGCATTTCTTGATACTTGCCTACTTTTTCATATTTTACCCTATTTATATCAAGCAGCTTAGCCCAGACTTTCATACGTAACGATAATGGAATGCCTTTATATATTCTCTTATGCAATTTTTCTTTTGTATTTGTAGAGTCCCAGTTAGCCAACATCTTTACCCATTTCTTTTCTCTTTCCACTTCTGTGCTGACTCTTTGAGGTGCTGTTTTCTGAGGTAAACGCTCATCATGGATAAAACCATATCTGAAATATGATAAACTATAGATCAGAAAATCATAAAAGCTATGGCCAATAGCATTGAATACAAATATATTTTGCAAGTCCTATGTAGTAAATAATTGTATATTAAAACACAAAAAATATAACAGTTGGTGCAGAAATATAAATAAGTTTACTGAATATTTTTATTATACCATTATATTGAATACACCAAAATATTGATTAGAAAAATTATAACATAATGAATTAGTGACTTTTTAAATTAATTTTAAATTAAAGTTAAAACAATTAAGGGATATCTAAATTTATATAATTTTAGTTGATTAAACAATTTAATCACCAATATGTTGTGCAAACAGTGAAATACGGCAGAGGAACTTTTCAGATGGAGCAAGATAAATACTATAAGACATGAATATCTTTGATTTAACATTACTGCCTTTATTCACATCAATACTTTGGTGACATGTTTAAAATCATAAAATGATCACAAATCTGTTCTTGATGCAATAAACACAAAATAACATGCAGTTTTGACAATGACTTTTGTTTGGTAAAAAAAAGGAGCTCTCTACCCTATCTCAGCAAGCAGTTTCTGCTTAATCCAGCTGTGCTTATAACAATTGAAAAAGGGCTAGTCTTTTCGCATCACTCTTTCTTCTATTTTTATACTATCACACCTTTTTATTCCAAAAGGAGTAGGCAGAGGTGAATAAACATCCACTTTTCACCAGATGTGGTCAGATTAAGTCCCCATCACATGCCTAGGAAATGAAGTCTAAATTTTTTCTTCACTCAATTTACACAGTTGCCTTCTGTAATATCACTTTTCACACTTTACATCCAAATTCAATGGCAATTGGACCCACTAAGGTACATACCACAATTAAGATAATATTGTACCTCTGAATTTAATAAAAAATTAGTAGCCCCATTACTTGCATCAGGCATGAGGAGTAGTTCTACATTATATTTTGGTTTGGAGATATCTATATTTAGAGTCATATGTCCTTTTAGAACAGATTATTTATGAACCAAAACCCTTAAAACATAGCATTAAATAGCTTTTTCAGGGGCTGAACATGGAAGACTATACATTGTAAGAGATCAAAAGTCAATACTAAACTATTATTTTCACAAATAACTTGTAAAACTTACAATTAGTATTATGAATTCATACTTTCAGCTATAGCTGTTTGTATATTAGTAACAACAGTTCTAAACTTTTTTTTTCCAACAACATTGTACAGATGTAAAATTAAATAAATGATTTAAGATATTAGATACATAATTATAAATGCATTTAATATTATTGTACTTAATCTGATCTAATTTCTATCAATTGTTTAAGGCGTTGTGCATAAAACTTGATAACTAAGCACATTTATATGCTGTTCTGAAACATGGAAAAAATATGCAATAATTTCAAATGATTGTGTGAACATACTATTCAATTTAAAATATTGCAAAGATTTTACAGGAAAGCAAATATTAAGCATCAGTTAATTTGCTAATATGTGAAACAAATGAAGAAATCAAGTATAAGATTTTCACTGATGGTAGGTCTCTGTTACTGGAGATCAATTAGGTAGTTAATACCAGAGCACCTATTTCTACCACCAAACAGTAGTGTGCAAACATTACTGTGTTACAGTTTGAAAGATGCTGTAGGTGTAATCACTGGAGTAATGAGACTCACATCTTCTCTTAGGTAAAGAGCACACAATAATGCATTGTATATCATCAGAACAGGTGATACATTGTTATGGGCAGGCATATCACTAACCTTCAGGTGAAAATCTCACTTATCTTGTTGTTTAAATAAATAAAAAATAAGACATGAAATAAATCTTGGCAAACAAATGTAAAAAAAATTAATGATTCATACTAAACCATCTAAATACAATTAAAATTATGAATGTAAATAAGAATATGGGAATAATAAGTTTATAACATACAAAGACAATTTATGTAGTAGAATATAATAAGTATATATAAAAGTTTTCATCTTTTCTACTACTTTAAAGTCCTCTTTTGTTATTTACAGTTGTAACACTTGGAAATGAAAATGTCGAGATAGTTTATGTTCAAGTAAAGGCAAGCCAGCACTTTAAGGTAAGATTTTAAAATAATAACACAATAGGGTTTCTAATTACTACATACATTTTACTTTGAACAGGAACCATTATTTCACATATCTAAAAACTAAATTCGCAAATGTAACCAAATGTCATATAGTACAAATTGTCAGCCAGGTAATGCAAGAATATTTAAAAAAGAAACAGTTGCATATAGTGATATTAGGGTGCGAAAAAAGACTGATCTTAATAAATTTTGCTAACAATATTCTGCAAATGGAAAGTAGAGTACAACACAAGTGACACCACTTGCTTACAAATTAGGAAAGCTTTCACTCAACTCAACCAAATTACTATTAAAACATGTTCAGCGCTTTGGAAATCGAAATATTTGTTATATTGACGCGTCGTAACCGTTATGAAAATTATAAATGAAGATCGCATTGCAAAAAGTTAAATTGATCGCGCTCTCGAAATCTTAACTGTAATGTAATCAAAAACAACGCAAACTGCAACATACAATTTTTTTCCTAAAATCAAATGAAATATATGTTATAGTCAAGGAAAATAAATTAAAATCAAACGACGTACCGATCAGTTTTATGGTACTCTTCGAATTCAGGATCTTCCCAAGGGTCTATTTGTCCGATAAGATTCTCTCGCCCCCTCTCATATCTCTGAAAGATCCGCTCCCGCTCCTCGGAAGCCCGTGCTAACAGTGCTTTCTCATTCATAACACAGCCTGATTGTGCCACATTCCGAAAGACCTACGCGACCCACAATCGTTTAACGACCCACAAGTTAAATATGTCTCTTTTCCCCTATATCACTACACTTCCGCTATTACATAAAATCACTTATCAAATTCACACACGCCCTCTTTACGATTTAAATTCGATATTAATCACACATGTCTTTAATACATGTCTCTGGACGCTATTTTAAACAATTTAACCACACCACAGAATCATAATAAATTTTGACACAACAAGGATATTAAGAACTTCCATTAAAGAGTACTATAAAAAATAGATATAATTAAAATAAAATACTTAAATTAGTGACAAATAAATAAACTGTAACAAAATAAAAAAAGTAGTAAAAACCGTTATGTGTATTAAAGCAAAAATAGACAATTAAAATATACATTTTTTTTTACAAAATACACATAAAAATCGTTTGTTTGTTGATACAACAATTTTTTATGTATATTTTGTATACACAATGATTGAAATCAAATATTATTAATTATTGAATTAGTGAAAAGCTTTTAGCTAAATATTATTTTAATAATTTAATGTAATAGAACGTGACAATGTTCATAAGATCGTAGCTAGTTAAAAAAATCTATAACTATAAAAAGAAAATTGTTAAACTTAATATGAATAAAATTTTTATTATAGAGAATTAAGATTAACATGGAAAAAATTCATTTATTAAAAGATATACAATAATAAAAAATATACTCCAATGTTATTAGTATTAAAAAAATAACCTGTTATATTATACGATCAAGCCAATATTTTTTACTTAGAATCGCTATTTAACTGCTCAAAGGTTACATGTCGTTATATGGTGCTATTGACATTAGCAATATTTAAATGTCATTTTATTTTCTTATCTTAAGTACATACTTAAATGCCAACAGGTTAAATTGAGAAGTGTGTACAGTGCTACCAATATTGAAGAGATACATTTATATTTCACCTGTTAGTATTATAATAGTTTAGTGGGATGTTATTTTCCAAAGAGTAAACGTGATTGTATATTCACTTTGAACGGCACTATTTGCTGGCCAATAGACAGTGCAAAGTCCATAATAGTTTGAACAGGAGAAAATACTTTAACGTTACTATTTGTTACGAGAATCAAAGAAAATGAATCCACTTTCACAAGTAAGATTCTTTAATTTAAATATCTAGTTTTAATATCAAAACCCTTTGTATTTACAGTACTCTAATTAAAATGTATTTTAAATTTTTAAAATTCTTTTATAATATTGCGTTATTTATTCGAAGAGATAAAGATGAAAATCTCATGTAGAATTATTTATTTATCGTGTCAACTTTTTTTATGACCCAATATTTATTAGTATTGTAAAATTTTAAGATTAATACTTCAAAATGTATATTACTATTAATATTTTTAATACAAAAGATTATATTATTTACTTAATAGTTAGAAATGTATTTTATTAATAAAAGTACTAACAATTTTAAGTTTATATAGATACTCTTAATAAACAAACTAAAACTAGTAAAGTCGTGACATACTTTAGTAACAGTCACTGTTAAAACTACTTATCACCTGTGTAAAAATTTTGTCAATAAATTGAGCACTGAACTTTGACCTTTGGACCCTTACTTTCAATTCAAACTTGTAGATTCTCTTATTGTAGGCATATAAGAGATAAGAGGTATTTTTAGAGTCATAAAGGTTATAGTTGGCAACAAGATACACTTTGTTATCATATTCTCTTGTAAAAAAACTGTCACATTAGGTGGCTGTTGATACTACTGTGGTTATAATGTGTTATAATCATAATAAGGTAGCAGTAGATTAGTAAATTCTATATCTATATATATATGTCACTACACTCTAATGTTTGTCATATAACATTTGATAGGGTCTTTTGTTAAAAGATGAGAAGTTAAGAATTTTATAGTTCAATAAAAATTAATTTCCTTTTTAAAACTTAATCATAATATTGCCTATAAAAATATAACCTCAAAAAATTAAAAATTAAACATGTTTTAGTTAAACACTGGTATAAAACTCAAAACCTGTTAAAATAGTGCTTGTTAAAACTTACAAATCAGCTGTTTTGAGAATAGAATTTTAATTTTTACTTAAAAACAACACTACAACTTCTGGGTCTGGTGAAGGTTACAGGAAGCAACTGGATGCGGGCAGCGCAGGATCAATCGATGTGGAGATCTTTGGGGGAGGCCTATGTCCAAAAATGGATGTCTGACAGCTGATAATCATGATGATAAAAACAATCATTTAGATATATAATTGTTCATTGATACATTAAAATTTATGGATATTCAGATTCTAAACAATAATCTCCAGTGGCAATTTATATATATGTTATAAGATAAAATTACCTAATTATTGTAAAGGCCTGACAAATGTTTCTGTTTACAGATTGTACGCACTACACGACCTTTTTACCGAATGCTGTCTACGGCTGCCCCTGTACCTTCTGCAAAACCTATCCCTAGTACTGGATTTTGCTTTGGTATGGTGTTTCAATAAAATATTGTACAAAATGACAAGTAGAATGTTCATATGATAAGCAATAAACCAAAGGTATAATTCATAATAGCAAATAAATGCTGCTTGTCATTGCTTACTCAACTTTTCAAATAATAATCTCTGTAGTTACTTAAATAATATGTAACTATGGTCAATTAAAATTTATAAATTTATCTTTAACTCTAGATAAGCATAAAGATTTCCATATATGTGTGCCCTTCCTGAAATCTGAGCCTGTCTCTGCCTACAGCATCCTTTAAACTGAAATGGAATAATGTTTGCAAAAGACTGCTTCATGGCAGAAATTGGAGCTACTTACCTAGATGGTCTTCAGTATCAGAGGCCTCCCACTGCTAAAATGAAATTATAATGGTTTAACTCCGTGTTTCCCACAAGGGGGCAGTTTGATTACTAAGGGGGCTACTCTACACGAGTTTAACCCTAAATTAATTAATATAGAAAAATCTCTATTTAAATTATTTTGAATTTTAATTTGAGTTTTTCATTATATATTTTGATAACTTACTTACTGTGTTTTGTTAACAACTTCTAAGTGATTTTATCCTAAAACTTATCATTTAAGCTTTTTAGTAAACAATAAACATTTTAATATTGAAAATCTTGTATGTTATATAGAAAGGCATAAGAATTTTAGATAGACTAAGGTGGGGCATGGCACAAAAAAGGTGGGGAAATACTGTTTTAACTAAAAAATACTGTATATAAAAATATTTCCATTCATCATCATTAATTGCTCGCCCCATCTTAGGCTAACTGCATGCAATTACTGTCAAGTGCCTCAAGCAGATTATAACTCCATCTGGTTAGTGGGTGTCCGTCCCATGCTAAGTTTACCTTTAATCGGTCTCCACTATGACATGTAAACTTTAAAGGTGGTCACTTTTGCGACAGATGTGACCAACCCATTACTTCAGTTTACACACTCTGAAAGCTATGTTGATAATCATAGTTTTCTGATGGATTACTTCGTTATGAATCTTATCCACCAGGGAAACACTAAGTGCAGTTCTTTCCATCACTCTCTGAGCTTGAGGAACCCAACTGAATCCTCTTTTTAATTCATTCCTTCTTTTTGCTGTTAATTTAAGTTATGCTGTTATATTAACTATACAAGAATTTTTCTTCTTAAAGTGCCTCTCCAACTAGTGAAGGTTGGCGATCAGCGTGGCACAGTCCTTTCTGTCTCTGGTTCGGCAAAACAATTCGTATGCGCCCAGATATGGCAATCCATTCCTTGATATTCCTCAACAATGACTTTTTCCTTCTCCACACCTTTTGTTTTCTATAACCTTTACCCATTATAATAAGAATCGGGGACCTGTAACACTTGTGTGTTGTCTATCATAAGTACCAGGGATCCACAACAATGTGTTAAATGTTATACATAACTTGAGACTTTTATTTGTAATAGCTTTCGGTCTGTGGTTACAAATAATATATTTTTTTCTTTTATATTCGAAACTGTTTTTACCTGTCTGCACAAATTGCTCGAGGTAGGTGTATTAGCCATGAACGACTCCGATAAACTCACCTTCGACGATGATCGGTTCTGCTATGACTGGGCAAATATCTATAAAGTAGCATGACAGCGTAGGTCTATGGTCGTCTGGGTCTCTTCCGAAGACTTGGACTTTCTGCCCTTGGTTTGCTTTCCACAGAGCCTAATTCCCTCCTTCCACAAGATGTTAACTATGCTGTCGAAATTCTCGTCGATGTCCAAAGAAAAGTTTAGAGCTTCAAATCAATCATTCAGTTTCAGCTGGAAGCGCTGGGACCCAGCATGACCCTGTATTGTGCATACCAATAGACTAGATTTCTATTAATATAAATAAATATGTATACATATAATTAAATTATATAATTCTTTTTAAAAGCTTACTTTGTTGGCAGATTACTTTCACATGCACTGTGATATTATCTTCTGTAATTCTTATAAATTAGTTGAATCAATTGTTTTTGGTCTGTGCTCTTTAAAAAAAAGTTTAGAAGCTCGGGGACCTCTGGGAGAGGGAGTGTTTTTTCATCAACTTTAAAAAGTTCTGGTTAAGATTAGTGAAAACTGTTTGTCTCTAAAGATTGTTGTTTATTTAAATGTAATGAAACTCTTCAAAGGTTCTTCTTTCTACATATTCATGTATACCAAATGACATCTTGTTCTATTAAATTCTGTATTATCACTATTACATTACACTATTTCACTATTACTATACACATTAGAACTAATATGATTTAAATGGTTGTATTCTTTACAGAAGTTAATATAATAAAATGGGATTTATATCCGTGAAAGATGCATTTTTAACATCTATTTGTATCTATATTAAGAAATAAAATTTTAATATCAAGATGTGGTAAAATAACAATATTTATCATTGATCAATAGCAAGTAATCAGAGATTAAAGTAAAAACTACACATAATCAACATTTTCTGATAAGAAAAAAAGCATATAGATTATTACAAAAAAAATATCAGTTTTAATTATATTTAGGCAAATAAAAATTTGCACAAACTATAAACTGTGGCAGTTATATATGAATAATTCATTAACTATTGTGTCAAATATAGATTGGCATCATTCTTATATATTAAATAAATATGAGAAAAGTTCATCTGATCAAGAATAATAAGCTACCATTCCTTATTACATCAAATGTTGGTGAAACAAATTGCATCTTTAGTTCTTCATGGTCCATTCCATCACCTCACCAGAATACTACACTGTTTGTGTTACGCCAATTAGGATGATCTAACTACACTGCACAACATTGTACTTATTAACTTAACACAATAATTTCACTAGGTACATCACCTTTCAAACAAGAACATGGTGATCTTCGGACAGTAATGTTTGGCGGCTGCATAGAAACTGCGGTGGTACCTGCCTGCTCTGTTGCCGGAGATCTACCAGCCGTACTTCTGTTTGTCTATGATTATAATGGAAGCTTTCAATAGTCTTTGACTATATAACTTATTTTTACCTTCTTACAGAACTCACTGATGAGCAAAAGGCACTTCAAGAGCTCGCGAGAAAGTTTACCAAGGAAGAAATTATTCCTGTAGCCGCGCACTATGACAAGACCGGTGAATATCCATGGCCGATCGTCAAGAAGGCCTGGTCGCTGGGCCTCATGAATGGTCACATACCTGAGCATTGCGGTAATGTTTTCGTCATCTTATTGCTTCATCATTATCATTCACTGATAGACATTCACGGCTGATCAATATTGTTGCTTGCTTCAATATATTATATTATGAAGATATCTCTATTATCAATAATTTGTACACAAACAAGATATCGATAATGTTAATGTCCCACAACTATTTTCAATAATACAATTAGTTCATAAAACGAGAACACAAAAATAATTACGCGTTCGTTAAGATGATGAAACCCTGAACAAAATAATATTTCTCACTTGAGTAATAAAAAAAAAATTGCTAAATTTAAATGGCTTAACAAATAAATACCACGAAAATGAGATGATAAATAATGCTTTTCATCGTGATCATCAACAAACGTTGGCGACCATTGCTCGGCGAAAGCCCTGCCTCAGATTTCGTCGCCGACAGATTGTGCGCTGTCCGAAAGCTTACTGCTTGACCAGATTGTAAGTCCTACTGGTATGCTCAAGGAAATGCTTCAACAAATGTGCCAATGTTGGTTAAGGCTAGCAGCCCTAGAAGCTATGCCGGTGATCTGTCTTCTATCGATTTTGTGATTATTGATCAATGGCCCAGGGAGATTATGCTATGCCTGTGTTGGTTACATTATTTGTAGCGTAAAAGAGTCAGGATGGGCAAAGATGATGCGTTTTAGCTTCTACAATTTGATGAGCGCTAGAAGCCATCGTGGCGTCCTAGCTAAAATTAGACTATCCTAAGAACCTCCTTTGTTTATATGTACTTTCTGGATCAGACTGATGGTTTCATATATTTCAATTTGCAGTTATCTCATAAAAATCGATTTCGTGAACAAAATTAAGTCTTACTATAATTCCGAAATGTATATTATGATAAATAGTTTGTAATACTATGCCATCGTTATTACTGACTATAGGTATTGGCGATCCCTTTAATTGGTGTTATTTTCTCTTAGTGGTTTTTAGGACGCGCTAAGGGTAGAGCGGAGATGGTAAAGTTGTAATCCATCTTTATCAAAAAAAAAACCTTTACGGCTCTTAAGTTTTCTTCTCTACTTTTCCAATGATTATGTTAAATCAGTTCATAATTTACGTAGAGTCATCAAATACATTTTAGGATGTTTACATTTTTTCATTAATCTAATCGATGCACTATATAAACAATAGCTTTGCTCCTAGCGAGGGGCGCCCCTGTGACACGGAGATGTCTGAATCATCATCATCATCAGCCGATAGACGTCCACTGCTGGACATAGACCTCCCTCAAAGATCTCCACATCGATCGGTTCCGTATTGCTCGCATCCAGTGGGTTCCCGTGATTTTCACCAGATCGTTGGGCCACCTTGTGGGATACCTCCAAACTCTACATTCACCGCTACGCGGGCGTCTCTCGAGGACCTTACTGCCCCATGCACCGTCAGTTCTTCAAGCAATATGGCCTGCCCACTGCCACTTAAGTCTAGCAATCTTTTGGGCTCAAAAGATGATAATGAATAAAAAAAAAAATTTATTCCTATGTTGTTTAATAGTTTTACTCAAAAAAGTATCTATAAAAAAATATTTAGAATGTAATAATAGACTACACGATGTTTGCAGGAGGCTTTAGTTTAGGAGTTTTCGAAGATTGTATACTTTGCGAGACGATAGCATACGGATGCTCCGGGATGATGGCGGTCATCTACATCTCTAACGTGGCAGTGAGGCTTTGAAAAATATAAGATTTATAACCTTTGCGATCGTATGTGCACATTTTCCAGTGTTTACCGTTCCGATAGTAAATCCGCATTTTCAACCACCACAGCATGGATCTAACCCGAATGTGTAACGAACCTAATGAGAAGTTGTCACAGCACCCCTAACATTAGAAAATTGTGTAAATTTGATACGACCGCAAGGGGGATAAATTATATACAGAGTGGTTTAAGCATGCGACAAACGGATTTCTGATTTGGCTTTCTTTATGGTGTACTGGAGAATCTATCTATATATAAATAAATATTTATGTATATATATATATGAATGGTTTACTGAACTATTAACCACGTAGCAATATGATATAATTTATTTATAATTCCTTTTGTGTTGTACACAAAAAATATGTCTGTCAGTCGGTGCCGCTGCCGGGCTGACGTCTTATGTGCACGAAACAAAAACTAGTACGAACGTGTCAGAATTAATTATAATTTACTTATGTTTGTGGATTTTTAAATAATATTTTCAACGATAAATCATACTAATGAGGTCCTAGCAAAAATTTGTCGTCTCATTACAAACATTTACTAAAATTATAGTATTTGTTTTGTTCTTACAATTCACTAGGTAATATGTGTCAGTTCATTTGAGGTAGAGAAAAAAATCATTAAACAAGTTAAAAATTTGAATTTTAATGAGCCGTCCAAATTATACAATATGTTGCTTCCTGTTTCTTAGTCTTTCGTGAAAGATGATATTACAGGAAGTGTGGGAAACTTTGGTGTTTTCGAAGAGTGCGTTTTGACTGAAGAGTTTTCCTTTGGCTGCACTGGCATTACCCTCGCTATTGCAGGGACGGGCCTTGGTGTGAGTTGATACATTTAAATAACAAATTTGTTGTGTCAAATTCATTTAAGCGAGGGGAAATTTTTTTGGGAAATGTGGTGCTTAGTGTTTTTAAAACACTCCCGCACATCGCTTGCTTGCATTTCTAATAGCACTATTTGAACTTAAACCTTATAACACTCCTTTGATAGTATTATCGACTGAACTCTTCATCGGTTAAATTAAATATTACTTGCTTATTTAAATTCATTACGAAATGATGCGTTCAGCAAAAATTTTCGCTAATTAAGTTTTAATTAATTTCATTCCAACCCCCGTGAACGCAGATTTCGGAAGTCATTAAGAAGCAATCAGTTTATTCTGCCAGATTTTGTTATTAAATCATTCATTCAATCGCGACCTGGGCCATGTTGCAGTCACCAAAAGCTCCGGATAGACTTTCGGAGCACATAGGTGTTATAGTTAGTCGAGATGGTGTTATATCCCCGAAATAATTCTCAGCTGCGTTGATAAATGTCTTTATTGTTTTGGATTGGATATATCTTAGCTTTCAATATAAAGTGCGAGTACATAACATCCTCTCGATTTCCTGGTAATATCGTAGCAGTCAGATTGCAGAGGACCTTAAGAATATGAATGATTAATTCTGTAGACCGTGTTAACACGTGGACTAAATATATCCACTGGGCTTCATATTGCAGACGGATACATCTACTTAGCTCTAGCTTCGTAAATCCAATTTACAAAAATATCCAATACAGCTGGACAGCATTTGCAAAAATTATTAATTCTTCTTTTAAACTCGCTCAGGTGGATGCTCATGATAGTAGATTCCACTTATAATGAGCCTAAGAACCTATAATCACTTACCACCTATATCACTAACCATAAGAAGTAATGCTTGTAAGAGGACCTTCCATATGGAACTTCTCTCTCGGGAAAGCTTTTGTCCTGCAGTAGCCATCTATCGGGGGGATGATGATCAATTACGAAAATACGTTGCAGATACTAAATTAGTGTTTCTCTAGTTATAATCAACAATCTCTTATCAATTATGTAGTCGGCTCTAGGTGCCGAGTTCAGTATCCGATGAGCTGGATGTGTCGGTCAAACGACAGCAAAGCTCTATACATAATCAGAGAATATATATCTCGTAGAGGAGCTAGTTGAAGATGTTAACAATATAAAAAAAAAAAACCAAAATCATTTAGATTTTGTAATGTATGTAATATTTTGTAACAATCTTCGTGTTGATTTGTTATTTAAATTAATTTTAACGTCGGCTACAGAAGTAAGTAGAATTATTACAGTGCTTCAGACGATCTCTTTACATCTTCTTCTTCTTCTTGAGGTGCCTTTCCGGTTAGCGAAGGTTGGCGTTTAGTTCACTATATTCCGCCCGGCGTCTTGCGAGGCCGAAGAGTTGGACGGCAATCACGATTGCGGTCCACTCCCTGATGTTACTCCGCCACCATTTCCTCCGATGATTAACACTCGATTATATTGGTTTAGGTTTCCTAATATTGCTGTTACTACTTTGTTCCCGTTTTAACTAATTATATACTTATAACCTCTTACAACATAAAGATTATTTAACAAGAAAGTGTTTACTTTGTTTTGTTAAATTTTTGATAGTTTTGAATTTTTTTTCTAAGTTTTATATAAAGAGTTTGAGAAAGTGTCACAATGTATTTTTTAAACCCTTCTTTTTCTCAAACTGCCTTTCCAACTAGTGATGGTCGGCGATCAGCGTGGTACAGTCCTTTCTGTGTCCGGTTCGGCGGAACGATTCGGACGCCCCAGATATGCCAGTCTATTCTCTGATATTCCTCAACCATGAATTTTTCGAAATCTTGATTATTTTAATTATTCTTGTTTACGGTAGAATCGTAGATACATCACCCATCTTATATGACACTGATCTGAAATTAATGATTATGATAACTTAGAACAGTGCTAAAGATGGGTGCGCAACGACCGCTTGTGCTCACAGAACGACGCGACTCACATTTCACCAATTTTTCACGTGAATCTACCTTCAGTTCCGAGATTTTCTTTTTTATGTATTTTAATAATGGTACGGAAATTCATTAATGTTTTTTAATCAGTTTCTAAATATTTTCCCAATATTTCTGACTACAGGAATAAAATGAGTTCACAAACGTCCCCCACTACATTGAGCTATGCCACCGTTGCTCAAAATACAATGTTTCGGAAAAAAGACCAAGCTATTGAAATCGATGCTCTCGAAAACATTCAAATTAAGGACTATGCACTACGAACTAGAACTTGGAAAAATTATTGATCCAGCGCAAACACGTTTCTTATCCAGAATTTCTAACAATCGCATTTGTGTATATTTGGCATCAAAACTGATTGCGGACGACATTACAGACAATAAAAAGTATATAACTATTTAAGGTCATAAACTTAGTATTCGCCCACTGTTTAATAGAAACAAACGTATTATTCTCTCGAATGTATGTCCGATTATTCCACATACGGAAATAGAGCAAGAATTACAAGAAATAGTTATTAAACCTATGTCGACAATATCATTTCTACGTGCGGGACTAGACGATTCAGGTTTATGTAACCTTTGAAGATTATTGTCGCCTACCTGATATGAGGTCTATCGTATATGATGAGACCAATTATTGGATTTATTTATCTTCAGACACTATGACTTGCTTTGTCTTGACTTGTTTTGAAAAGAGGGTCACATAGCTTCTAAATGTACTGGAAGCATTGCTTTAAACATCTCGGACGTAATAGATGAAAAAACACGGCTCAATACCGAAGCATGTACTTTTAAACGTCCACATCCGCCAACTGATTCATCTACATCAGAAGTTACGCATGAACAAATGGAGAAGACCACCGGTGAAATCGTTAGCGACGAGGACAGTGATACGTTATCGCAAAGTTGCATACAAGACATTGATGTAATTACTGATAACAAGCGAGAAAAAACGACTAAAAGTGTTTTTGATTCTATTCATTGGAAAGAAATAGTTTTATATCCATGTCAATCCAACCATATCCTTTAAATGGAAAACAAGTTAAAGAATACCTTGATTCTTTTTATAGAATCAAAAATATCCAAGAAATTACTTATACTCGTAGTTACACAGACCAAATGGACGACTTTATTGAAATGCTAAATGATATAATCTCCAAAATATCATGTTGTCGAAGTGTTAAAAATGGGGTGACTCGCATGATAAGTAAACTAAAGTTACAAATTAAAAAATTAATAATACGCCAAGAACTATGAACATAAATATTAAAATGCAATGGAATTGTAGAAGTGTCAGTCCTAGACTAAACGAATTAGAAGCGTACTTAAATCAAGAAAAAATTCATATTTGTGTCTGTACGGAGACATGGCTGTCGCCGGGGGTAAATCTAAATATACCTGGCTTTTGGCTTAAGGGTGGATAGGCAGGATAACTTCGGAGACGTGGCCATTATTTTACACAATTAGATTAAATCAAAATTGATCACTACAGCTACACTAAACCGCCGGCGAGAACATCTTTGTATTCAATTGATTAATTTTAGTTAAATCAAGTATATAATAGCAGCGTATTCTCCGCAAAATATTTGTATAGGTAGAAGAGACTATGACTCTCTATTTACCTTTTGTGGCTGTAACACTTTAATTACAGGAGACTTTAATGGACACCATAGAGCATGGTCTTATAAAACGGATACTCGTGGGTGCTTACTTGCAGAGACAGGTATAGATAATACCTTCATATATTTGAATAATGGAGATCTCACCAGCTTTGCAATGCTTAATGCAGAACCAATATTTTCCGCATCAGACATTACTTTTGCAAGCACTGATACAGCTGTACATTTAGATTCACATTATCTCGAGCTAAATGCAGTTCTTAAAGAAAAAGACACATCCGCAGGCTTAGGTACTATAGTATACTCTACGATTTTTAACTTACCAATAGAAGCTATGATTATCTTGTTGCATGTGTACAATCTCATATATATATATATATATATATATATATATATATATATACGGGTCAATTCTATATCAATTGCGTAAGATAAAAGTCATTGCTACCCCTAAACAAAATAATAACGGTCGTAAATTTCGCCCAATATCTCTTTTAATGATATTTGCAAAGTTTTTAATGTCATGGTTACAAAACAACTTGAGTTATTTTTTTAAAGGTAAAGAATTATTTAATGATTACACTTTGGGTTTCCGGTGTAGTTTCTCAAGTGTTGATAACTTGTCTCGCTTCGTAGTTGACGCTGAAACAGCACTAACTAATAGAGAATACATGCTCTGTAGTTTTGTGATATAACTAATGCGTATAACAATATTTCGATTGTATGTCTTTATGACTGTTTAATTAATTCCGGTTTTCACTCATATTTGTGTGTGTGTATATATTTATGATGAATTTCTGAGAGAGCGGCGCCTGTCCTTGTTCCATCTATCGGCTGAGTGTTTATCAAGAGTATGTAGGCAGGGTCTTCGTCAGGGGGGCCCCATGTCTCCAATATTATATAATATTATAACAATAAATATAAGTAACAGATTACCTTTAATCAGAATATCGCAATATGCTGATGACTTTGCTTTCTATTGCACAAATAAATATATCAGTTATTGTGTAAATGTTATGCAAAAAGCTCTAACGACTTTTATAAAATTTTACAACAAATAGGTTTAGATCTGTTTTATAGTAAAACTAAGGTATGCATTATTACTCGTAAATATCGGATTCCGTCCATATGTATTAAGGTAAATAATATAACATTAGATCTATGGTCTAAACACATTAATGAGTTTTAACTCATTAATTTGCTATTTATAGCAAATGTGTATCATATATAAATATATTCAAATATTTAAGCAATTCTGGCATTCATCCTATTCAATTGAGACGACTATATAATAATGCTTTGATCCAAAGTAGGTTAGAGTAGGGCAGTTTTCTTTATGGAGATGCAAGTACAGGTCTCAGATAGATCTTATTCAAAATCAAGGATTACGTATTTGTGGTGGTTTTATAAGATCTACTCCTGTACGTGTGATGCAATCCGAGTGGAATGTTTTACCATTAGAATTTAGGAGTCAATACTTATGCCATAAATACATGTTAAAAGTTTGGTCGGGGCCGAAGGATTATCTACTGGAACGTTTGTCTCCATTTTCGGAATTATTATCCGGGGAAACACAATATTGGCGAAAAAATAGTAAAGTGATGATGGTCAAGCATGATGGCAAAGCACTAATAGATTTAATATATCTCATTGTCAGATGTCAACGCTACATCAATTACCTTTTCTTGTAACAGAACTGCCACTAACAGATATAATATCTTCTTTCTCCTGCCCTGGTCCCACTTTATGTAGGGTCGGCACAACATGTTCTTCATTACCGAACATGTTGTAAATAGTTTTGGCTAAACTTTTTTACGACCGGCCGCCTGCCTGACATCAACCCTCTTTTTTTTTTTTTTTTGGGAATCTTTGGGGACGTTTGTTTTTTTTTTTTTTTTCTTCCCCATTTGTATTTACTTTCTTTCATTTACTAACAGATATAATATCTACTAAAGTAAACACCATAACCAGCACAAACAGAATTACCAGCCCGAGTGAGTATGTACCGCCGCGCTGCTAAATCAATGCTTTCATTTGAATATCAAGAGTTTGTTCAAATTTATACCGACACGTCTAAGGATACTGTTAACTCAGGATGTTCCTTTTACGATCAGAGGACTTCCTTTAAAACCAAATTCAACATAGATAATAAGCTGATTCCTATTATGGGCTTAGAGTTACTTGCAATACTAGAAGCTCCTTGTTACGCTGAATCCTGCGGATATAACCGAATAATTATTCTTACCGACTCTGTATCATCTTTACAGCACCTGCTAAAATGCAATAAGGGTTGCTTTGGTAAAAGTGAAGCTTTCACCATTATTAAATGTATTTGGTATTTAATAGGTAACGGTGTTCAAGTTAGAATACAGTGGCTTTTTTCACATGTAGGAATAGACGGTAACGAGATGGCTGAAACAATTGCAAAACAACCCTTAAGTGAAGGTATAGAATTAATGGTACCTTCTCGTCGTACTGACTATCTGAAATAAATTGGAAAAACTATTATTGATGTTTGGAAAACGTGGTTTGACAAAATTTCTAAAGAAAAAGGAATATGGTACAAGACGCTTATGTCAGAGCCACTTAAAATTCCGTGGTCCTACAAATGTAAACTTAACCGTAGATAAGTTATTGTCTGCATGAGAGCGCGGTCCGGACCCGTCCCGCTGAATGTGTACAAATGTTTAATGGACAAAAGAAATAATCCATATTGTGGTACATGTGAGAATGTAAATGAAGATTTATATCATACTTCTTTAATGGAGTGCGAGCGGAACGAACCGGAAACAGCAAATGTTATTAATAATATTGGATGTAGCGGACACGATTTATTTTTTGTTTTTCACAGAGTTTTTAGTTTTTAGTTGACAGTTTACATGTAACGACAGCAAAAGAATCTTGAGTTTTCTTGTTTAACTATAGCTTCGCTAAAGTTAATGGTTAATTATGTAGTAGCCGGCTTAACCTATAAGGTATAAGGTGTGGCTTAAAGAATAAAAAATAAATAAAAAAAATCATTTAGGACAAGTTTAATATTACTTTCTGCGAAAGAATAATACGACGTTTATATCTAGGTTCTTTGACCATGTAACATAAAAAAAGTATATTAGAAGATACGAAAGAAATTATTACATTTTAAATGAAGCTACATGAGCACTTAATTTATTTTCAGCTCATTATTATAAAAAGTTATCTTGTAAAGTGATCGCCTTATTTTAGTTATATTTAATTTTTTTCAGTGAATTCGTTAAATAAAAAGTAGTATGTACATATGACATCATCACCATCAGACAGCCACTGCTGAGATCCCTGACTGATTTTAAAGATCGTCCGTCCACGTTGTGGGAGTGCCGCCCCCCCCCCCCTCCGACCCCCGAAACTACGATATGATAGACAATATATAAATACTAAAACAAGAAAAACAAATCGTGGTCACTGAAAATATTTATGCATTGCTAAAAACTATTTAGCTAAATAATTTTGATACTCGATCACAGAATAAATAAGGGTGAATCCCCCTAAACAATGGCCGTGAAATTTGTCGCCTCTCGGTGCTGATTTCTTAGTGTCGAGCCTGTGCTATATTAGGAGGACATTACAGGGGGTGTGGAAAATTATGGTGCTTTCGAAGATTGCCTTGTGACTGAGGAGTTTGCATTCGGCTGCACCGGTATATCCACCGCCATTGGAGGAACAGGCCTCGGTGTGAGTTGATATATTGAAAGTATAAACTATTATAGCGGGGTGCTAATTTGTGCAAGCTACATACATGTATATATATATATGTGTTCACTATTATCAAAGACATGGTTGCAGCTTATATCACCTCATCGCCTTTGATCATTAAGCAGCATTTATTAAAAAAAATCCAAGCCTTGTTAATGACTAAGTGGAAATGTATTTTTTTTTGTTATAAAAATAACGTCTATATGGAGTATCTAGTGTCTTATGTGAATGTGCAGGTTACTGCGATATTCACTATGCACACTAATCTTCTTCGTCGGTATCACTCTTGACAGGGTGGTCGTGGTAATGAATTTCAGGTGTTGGTGGCAAGGTTCACGATACCTCGCCACTCTTCTCTGATGGCCGCCTTCCTAGTGCATTTATATAGCGGTATCCATATCCATCCATATCGATAGTGTATTATAAAAAAAAAATTAAGTAACCTTGAAATGATGTTAATTACGTTATAGCCTGGTGCTGCATGGAGCGAAGGAAAATATAAATGTGTAGATAATGTTTGAATGAAAAAGATAGCGATACTGGACGGTAGTGCGTGGTAGTGGTATGCTGTGGTATTCCAACGAAATATCCTGAACAGTATCGTATGCTCGGCATTGATATTGTACAATATTCGACACAATAATAATATTAATAATTGCTGGTTCCATTGCTTTCATTGTTTCACCGACAAAATAAAAACACCCGAAGTACCTTGAAGAAGAACCATCCCCACATCACCATTATTTCAAGGGGTAAAACAGCAATCATTGCCTCTTCATAAAAACGAACATGGTAGCAAACTTTCACCCATATCTCAACTGATCCAAGCTCAGTCCCTGTTAACCACCGATATACTTCCTATGAATAGGGATGCAAGCTCTCCCTCGCTTTATATATATACATGCCGAAGACCGTCTAAGCAGGTACCACCGCACCCCTATCTCTACCGCCAGGGTAGTGTGCAAACATTACTATGTTCCGGTGTGATGGGCGCTGTAACTAGTGTAATTACTGGGTTAACGAGACAACATTCCATTTTTCATGGAGATGAGCGCAATATAGTGCTGTGTATGTTATCCTATCACTTATCGTCAGGTGAACCTCCCGCTAGTCGCGTTGTGGAATAAAAAAAAAATAAGTTTACTTAAGTTTCCCACTATTTGTTTCCAGTGGCTTCCTCTCACAACGAGAAGGTCATAGCCATTAATCCATCACATTTACCAAGTCAGAGAAGTCGTATAGTAGCTGTTGAATCTAGAACTATGTCAGTCTACTCGCGATGCTCCTTCTCCGGAAGCTCGAGCTCAGCGTGTATCGAACTCAGTGATCAGCGCTTTTGAACTTTCATATATGTTTGTATGAGAAATAAGCGTCCCGTTTGTGTGTGTACCTCCATCTACTCTGCAGTACTTATCTTCTTATTTTATAAGATATACGTACAAAAGTAATTAAAATGGAGTATTTAATATCTCTCAATTTTAAGTTAAATATAATAATAATTAAGAAACAATACTTTGTTGTAAGTGGGGGACGATTTTTAAGTGATTTCAATTAAATTCATATGTACCTTTGATATGAAATACTCTTACCTTTATATATATATAGAAGATATCTAGGGAGTGATTGCCTCATCACGAGATCACCGAGACTATTAGACGTACTCAAACATTTGGTAGAGGATATACTTCTGCCGTTGAGAAGTCAGTTAAGAATTATTTTTATAACATCCCTTCCTGAAGAGTTGTCTCCAAGGGGTGTTACGACCAGCAAAACAGACGGGAGACAAATAGTATATATATTTCTATTCATGAACAAGATAATTTTTTTTTTAATTTCAATCCGGATTTTTTGAAGAGTTAGAAGCGTTATTGATTCAGGATATTGTTAATATATTTTGTTTGACATACACCCCGACTCTATGGGATGTGGTGACGTAATTTTCAGGTGGTATGGGAATGGGGGTCTTTGATGGCTGCACGATCGCTGAAGAGTTGGCGTTCGGTTGTACTGGTATAATGACGGCAATGGAAGCAAACGGACTCGGCGTGAGTGGCATGCCGACATGTGTTTGTTTTTGAACCACCCCTGTACCCCACAACACCCTCACTCGCTACCAACTAATTCAGCATTAGATCGTTTGCCGTTGTAACATTGTCGGATGTTGTAATCATTAGTAGTCCTGTACAGATTCTAATGTTTTATTGAAGGTTTTTTTAGTGCATCGACTTTCTGTCTTTATAACGTAATGTACTTGTGCTTAGCGCATACTTAATATTATTTCCTATGTCAAGTATATGTTGCCTAATTTCTATATTTACTAACCCGGTGCATGATTGTTTGTTGTGTTCACTTCTTATTGCATGTTTTAAAAGAGGGTAGATATAAAAATAAATTAAATAAAACAATAACTATTGCAACAGTCGCACATTTGTATTTAACTATTGCTTATTTATAAACAACAACGTTGGAAATATAATACCGATATGATTTTTTTGTTGTTTACTGCGACTTCGCATACAATTATCATATATGTGTAATTAAATCTCCATAATAAATGTTTGTGAAATGTAAAAAATAAATAAATCTCATTTTGGTAATCATAAGTTGCTTAACAGTTACTTATAAGAAGCACTGTTTTCTTATGCTTTCGTTTAAACAAAATGCAAAATAAATGAATAAATAAATAAATACAAATAAGTGAACTGTTCCTTGATATTTACTTACAACTTTGATTATACCGCTTATTCTATTTCCTTTATACATGGCTCGCTTTACTGAATTTCAGCAAACGCCTGTTATCCTCGCTGGTAATAAGGAGCAACAGAAAAAGTACCTCGGGAGGATGATCGAGGAGCCACTCCTTGCTGTAAGTTATTTCGCGAAATAGTTTTACAAATCTATGAACAACGTTTATTCATTCATTCATTCATTCATTAGGTGCTCTCTTCAAACTGAAGTTCGGCGATCAGATTGAGAAAACCAATTCGATCCCCAGCTATTCTTTTTACTGATGGTATTTAAACAAGGTCCATTCCTTTATGTCGTCAAACCATTTCTTACGCTGTCTATTAGCTGCACGTTTTCCAGGAATTTTGCCGTCCAGGATCAACCTTGGTAACTCTTAAAGGGATCCTCTTTGAAGATGTCCGAACAATGCAACCTTTCTTTGCATGACGGTTGTCATCAGCCTGCGTTTGCAATTAGCTCTCTCAAGGACTTGAGCAGTGGAAACAATTTGCTTCCACGTGATATGAAAAAAAATACAATTAAAACGATCCCAAGAAGCCTCATATATTTATCGATACAGCACTAAATTTTTTTGTTTTTTTATTGAAGACAATAAAAAAAACAGTATTGGTATACTGATGATAGATAAAGGATGCATGGGGTTCCGCATAACCACTGACGGGACCTAAGCCAACCTCAACTGCTTCTGGTGCACCTTGCTAATCAACAAACGAGCCTCTGGCTCCCGCCAACCATCATTAGGCCAACATGGTGGGTAATGCCCAAATCCCCTAATATGAAACCCCACAAACATGGAGGTCTTTGTGGTAGGCCTATATCCAGTAGTGGACATGTATCGGCTGATGATAATGATGATGATACTGGTGATAGAGCTCTGTTGCCAGAGATTTGGTAAGCCTAGGTACCATCTTAGCTCTCAATGCAGCTGACAATAATGGTTAAACGTCTGTATTTGAAGGACGCTATAGTTAATTCAATTACTTTGGGGCTTAGCGCCATCTTACATGACAAAACGACGCGCACAGTGTTGTGATGTATGCATCATCTTAAGCAGCACCAAGTAATGAGTAGGCGCATCATTCACCTTCAGGTGAAAGTCCCGCTCGTCTCCTCGATTCGAACTATTAAAACCAGTAGTAAGAGAAATTATAAATAATGTTTGAACAGGCGTACTGTGTGACGGAACCTGGCGCTGGCTCCGACGTGGCCGGCATCAAAACGCGTGCGGAGAAGAAGGGCGACGAGTGGATCCTGAACGGTCAGAAGATGTGGATCACTAACGGCGGTGTCGCTAACTGGTCAGTTAAGAGTATTGATATTGTTTTTCATTTTGCCTTAAGTCAAGGAGAGCCGGCAATAAATCGCACTCCTCGACATCACAACTCCACCACGTCTGCTAAAGCTTTTAGTTTATTCCGCACCCACAGCCTTATAGAACACATGGGGACCAGCAAGAGATTTCTGCCCCTCAGACACTTCAAAGTGGAAACCAGTTCATTTTTTTCATGTGATTAAGCGACGAGACCAATGGCACGTTCACCTGATGGTAAGTGATACGCCCGCCCGTTCGTTTGTTCAGCGGTAAGGGCCATCACCCTCAAGCCACGCGAAACTCCAAGACCCTTTTAGTCTGCTTTACGACAGGCAGGGCTTACCTTAGTCCTATTTTACTAGCCCGGGACTACAGGGAGGTGGTACCCACCTAGACGATCTCCAGTAACAGATACCTACCACCAGTAAAAAGTTCAGGACCATGGAATCTTAATATCCAGTTTATGGTACTCGCAATAATAATAAGAAATGTAACTCAGAGTCACAAGTAAAACAATTTCAAAACTCCATATATTATTTTCTATATAATTCAGGTATTTCGTGCTAGCTAGAACAAACCCAGACCCCAAGTGCCCACCTGGTAAAGCATTCACCGGATTCATAGTCGAAAGGGAGTGGCCAGGTGTTACTCCCGGTCGTAAGGTGAGTTAAATAAACTGGAGGTTCATCTGATGGTAAATTAAATGGGTCACCATAACAATGTGACATTAGGACAGTATGTATGCGCTGCTTGAGAGATGTAAGGTCTCCTGCACAGCAACTCACGGAATCCAAGCCAAACTTGTCTGCTAGTGGTGCACCCTACTAATCAACAAACGAGGTTCTGGCTGCCACCAATCCGCATTGAGCCGGCGTAATGTGAAATAGCCAAAATCCCCCCCAATATGAACAAACGCGGGTATTTTTGGGGCGGGCCGGTGTACAGCAGTGGACGTCTATCGACTGATAATGATGATGCACTGCTTCTCATTGTTACCGTCGACTTAACATATAAGACGGTATGTCTATTTATTCCTTTAATTTCACTAGCTACAGCGCCCTTCAAACCGGAACACAGTGAAATTTACACACTACTATATGGTATCTTAAAGTAAGACTAAGTTTTTATTATTCGTACCACCAGACCAGTCGTGGAGATTTTTAGGGGCGGCCTATATCCAGCAGAGGACGTCTATCGGCTGATGATGATGATGATACAATAAAATTATGTAAGTGCCAAATAACTTGAATTTGACTATATCTTGGCAGGAGCAAAACATGGGTCAGCGTGCGTCCGACACACGCGGCATCACCTTTGAAGATGTTCGTATACCCAAGGAGAACGTTTTGGTTGGAGAGAGTACCGGCTACAAGATTGCCATGGGCACCTTCGACAAAACCCGCCCACCGGTGAGTTGTATTTCGGCCCTGTGAAACTTCTGGTAGTGTCACCTTCAGTACATTACAAAGGAGCCCCGGATGACCCGTGGAACGCGCCGGTGCCTCCTGCACAAATTCTAAAGCACATCCTGGGCTTTGTCCACTTTTTTTTTTTCTTATTGCGCCTTCTCCCAATTATGTGAGGCTGGAGCCCTGTTGACTCTTTTCTTTTCTCTCTTTATTTGCTTATCATTTTCTTATCCTATTCCTTGTTCTCTTCTTTTTCTCCTCTTTCGATCATACCTTTCTTTACGCAATCTTCTTTTCTCCTATCTTCGTTCATTCTGTTTCCTTCTTTTACCCGTCTTCTTAAATAAAAACAATTAACACATCTTTATTTTCTTCTGCTAACATTATTCCTATTTTATTTTGTTATCTTTTACCTCCTGCCTCTGACATACCGCCTGTTCCACTTGCCCTCAAGCGTTCTCAGCCTTAGCTGGGGTTTAACGAATGAAACTGGACACTCCTCGTATAGCGGTCTCCTCTTGCTCTTCAGGGCCGAATCCGTGGATAGGTGGTCCGTCTTTTCGTTGCCATTTGTCCCCGCGTGCGCTCTTACCCAATATAATCTTACATACGGCCCTGTCTCTCTCGCTCTCTTTATACTCTTAACGCTAAGGGATGGAGGGTATCGGGTGTTGCTACTGTTTCTAGGGCGGACCGTGAGGCGCTCAGAACAGCACACGACTGAAGCGGCTCCCTGGCCGCGTACCCTGTCGCTTCTACTAAGGCCAGCAACTCTGCCTGTTTTACAGTGCAGCAGTTGCCCAACTTGAGCTTTTTGTTTCGCCATGCCCACGAGGATGCTCATGACGATGAGGGCTCCATTTAATATCTGTGAACATTAAAACCGTTCCAGTCGTCTTCTCTGGCAGTCATGATTTGCCTTAGTCCTTTAATAGCCTAAAACTAGACGGCCGCAACCTACAGCCAATATACACCACTGCTCAGGTGGCTGCTGGTGCTACGGGCCTCGCCCAACGCGCGTTGTACGAGGCAACGCGGTACTCGTTGGAGCGCAAGGCTTTCGGGGTTCCGATTGCTCAGCACCAGGCGATCGCTTTCATACTCGCCGACATGGCGATCGGTGTGGAAACCGCTCGGCTGGCATGGCAACGCTCCGCATGGATGTGCGACCACGGTATGTTGACTCCATCCACCTCGCTTATTACATTACAAGTTAATACAAAATATTGTTTTTACTCTTACTGATGAATATGACACGATATGCTCAGTAGTCCTAACTTATACATTAATCAGGTTCGGAGGACCAAATGAACATCTTTGCTTAGTTTTAGGGTGACTTTGCTGTGTGAACAGTATTTAAAACATGACTAGTTATGGTCACGTCTTTCACCACAGACTATCAAGTATAGCTCCTTCCTTCCATCCAAGCAGTAGTGCAAACTATGCTTCGGTTTATATGCAACCATAGCTGGTATGATTACCGGGAACTACCTTATGATTGGGGGCAATCACCCTAAGAGTAGCACTCATCACTGAATAAACTTTTTACTCATCATATAGAACTGTCATTAAATATTCCATTCCACTGAATCAAATAATGGTATAAAAATATTTCGGATCCTCAGGCCAGAAGAATACGGTGATAGCGTCGGTCGCCAAATGCCACGCCTCAGAGATAGCGAACAAGGCCGCTTCTGACGCTGTCCAAGTGTTCGGAGGCAACGGCTTCAACACCGAGTACCCGGTGGAGAAACTGATGAGAGACGCGAAGATCTACCAGATCTACGAGGGCACCTCGCAAATCCAGAAACACATCATCTCCAGAGAGCTGTTATTCGCTGCCAAGCAGTCCAATGCGTAGGCTGTGATATTGATGACAATTGTACACAAAAACTCAAAGTAGTAATGTTGTTGTCGAGATAAGTGGAGGGGGGAGGATATTTTTTAATAACTTTTTTTTAGTAGTTAACTCAGATAAGCATATGAAATCCTGCGAAAGCTGTTTATATTTTTTAACTGTGCACTTTTGAATCACATAATATTTGTATTTTTAAATATATATCAAGGTTTTATAAATAGTCTTTCATTGCACCTTCATCAGCGTCAAGTCATAGATCAACCACTATAAGGATTCATGGAAGAGTTGTGAAAAGTTAAGAGATAATCAATCTGTCTCGAGGCGGCGGAGAGGTCGCTGTTGTATGTGGTGCTCCCTGATACGCATCACATAACTTGATAGAAAAATATCATTGTTTTTTTTTCTTTTCTTATACCCGTTCTCCCAGGCATTTGTGGGCTCGGGTCTTGAATTCCTTTTATTACATTCTTTACTTTATTACCTTCTCACTCTTCTTTCCTGCCTTTTCTCTTTCTGCCCGTTCTTATCTTTCGTTTTCTTTTTTATTTCTCGTTTATTCTCCATTTTATTTCCATCTATATTGTTATGGTATTATTAGGATCCCGTTGTCCCCAGACCGTCTAGACAGGTAACGCAGCAGCTATATTTGGCACAGTGTGTAATTATTATGTGGGGTGGGGGGAAAGGAGAAAACATCGTTTGTCTTAAAACAAAGAGCACAAGGTCACGCTGTGTTTGTTATCATAATTAGCGTTACATCATGAGCACAACCATTACGTGAACGTCCAGCTCGTTCCGACGCGACGTGAGATATAAAAAATTAACATCGTCTACGCTTGATGGCGGCTCGTTTAATTTATAAACATGTTTTTTTTATATATACCACTTAGGCATGCAACCCACCTGATATTGAGTGGTAACCGCCAATAACATCAGAAGCGCCAGTGGGCGTCTTGCCGAACCTGTTCCATAATAGTGCATATTGTTCAAACTAATTTATGCAAACAAAAAGTAAACAATTACCGCAGCTGCAAACTTCGAATGGGGACTGCGTGCATAAAGATGCAGTGTTGGCAGGTGGTCCGACGATCTGAAGAAGGTTACGGGAAACAGCTGGATGCGGGCAACGCAGGATCGATCGATGTGGAGATCATTGGGGGAGGCCTAGGTCCAGCTGTGGACGTCTATCGGCTGATAATGATGATGACTGAATGTGTATGTGTGATGTAAATGAGTTACAATAGATAAAGCCTGTTAAGTAGCCGTGAAGCAGCTCCACAATATTAACGATTAATGTCAAATGTTTCATAAAGGTTATCTACGTTAATTCACAATCACATCAAAGAGCTCTTCTCAAAATGTCGATTAGTTCAGAATATATTTTCTTGTTTATAAAACTTGAAAACAATTTAATTGAAAGAGTAGCACGAGCAGCGATCAGCAACTTGGAGACAAATCAGGTACAAATTTGCTACAATAAAAATGGCAGGCGCATCAGGCAGCTGTGATATATATCAAATTACATCATTTTCTTCTCACAATGTACATAGTGTTTGTTTTTGGGCTATGGGCCGAGGGTCCTCGAGCTTACTCGACTTAAACGACTAAGAATATCAAATAGGATGTTTCTTAAAAGAAGCGCCAATTGTAGGACCATTAGGAGGAGTTGATATATTGTGTTAAAAAAACAAAACAGTTATATCACCTGCGCCGACGTACAACGCAACCCCGTCCGTCTGTTGCAACATTATCCTCGATCCTCGCTTTTTTACCGCCGCAAACGCTGAAGTAGCTGCCACCATTTACGAATAATGACAACAATGTCACGATGGCGTCGTTACTAAACTAGTCTGCTTACTGCCGACGACCAAGAAGTACTGTGACAAAATGTTAGGTAAATAATTCATATACAAACGAACGAAAACTATGCTAATTGTATTTCCTGAGCCGTCTTTCCTTTAAAATGAACATCGCAACATTTCTATACTAATGAAAGCCAGCGCGGCTCGGCTCACTGTACACCTCGCGCTGCTTGAACTCCTCTGTTTTCTGATGGTGTTAAGCGTTTAAAAGTCATATTGACTCTTACAGCTCATCTGACACTGGACTCGTGGATCCGGGTCCACAGATTGTTTTTTTTTTTAAAAAAAATGTAGTGTACTACTTGGAGTATATTTATCCGACTGCGGATTTTCGTATTGTTTGGATGTTTACTTTCTGGCGAATCTACTTGGTCATCGAAGACGGACTCAGGTCCGTTCTCCGACCAGCTTCGCCTGTATTGGGATCTCTGCGGTGAGCACCGCTCCTGATAGCGGGGGTACTTCGTATACGCGGCGTGTGTGTGTCTGTGTGTGGGATGTCGAAATTCGGAGTGCATTGGTCGTGTCCGAAATGTGGTGACGTGGGTGTTTTTGGTGACAGTTGGATAGTGCATGGTGTGCAGGGCAACTGGTGATGTCGGGATTAACGCATGCTATGGTCTGCCCTAATTGGTCTTGAGACTCGGCGGCGGCTCGTAGTCGGTCGCCTTGGCCAACAGACGCTCCAGTTAGAACTGCTGTTGTGGGTTAAGTTAGTTTTGTGGACTGACACGAGCGGGCGCTTCAGATGCGTCCGTATCGATACGTACAAATACTATCAGCAAAAACACGTTCAGAGCGGATTAAAAAAACTCTTAGAGCTCATCGAAAACGCGCGTCGTCAGCACTATTGAAATATAATTATGTGAAAAGGCCTTAACAAAATCCATTCACGTTACCATCACACTCCGCAAATGGGTTCGTCATAACACATCTGCTATGATGTATAAAGTAATCCTTCTAAAAAGCAACCGCGTCAAATATCCTGGATTGCATATAGCAGCTATAAGGAGGATATAACAACTAAGGAGGAAGGCCAATGCGGGATCTTGTAAACTTCCGTGGCTTATCAGACGTATATATACGTTTCTGTTCATACAGAACAAATTATTAGCTTACAATGTAATCAATGTATACATATGGTACACAAGTGACGAGCGGCACGTTCACCTGATGGTAAGTGATACGCCCGCTCATAACAACGTGGTTCTAGTTAGGATGATGTACATATACTGCACCACATTGCAACGACGCCCGAGATATTCGATGTTGAGTCTCATTGCCCTAGTAATTACACTAGCTACAGCGCCCTTCAAATCGGAACGCAGTAATGTTTGCAAATAGTACGGTCGGCAGCAGAAATAGGCGCTGCGGTAGTACTTACCTTTTGTTTTTGTTTTTCGTGGTATTCGCATACCTGCCCTCGCATCATCTCGCAAGGGGTCCAAGGTCATGTCGAACTTGCACCGACTACACTACCACGATATTTCACTTATGCCGCTTCACGACAAAGCCACAGAACCACTTTTGCATACTTCCGCTACCCCAGCCGCGCCGCAGCCACATATCACCAGAAGAAACCCCCTGCACCCCGTTCCACCCCTGTAATGGAGCGCCCTCTTCACCTCGACCTCTTACCGTCATGTGGGCAACGGATCCCCTCGAATCCGTCACCCCGACGCTATGAGAACAAAGAGAGAGGAAATTCTCTTGGCAATCTGCGGGGGATCTGATCTTGGTCTCTGCCGCAAATTGTTTTACGGCCGCGAAGTGTGTAGAGAGCGACGGAATGCAATACCGACACTCCTCCAACCCCATGAATCCAGGCCTGCGAAGGGCAGTGCTAATCTGGTCCCGCAGCCCACCAGCACCCATCCAAGTCGTGTTCACGGAGTTCACCTGGAGCGATCATCTCGGGCCGGCCGGATAGGTTTCCTTTAGATTTACCGTGGGTGAACAAGCCTCCACTATTGAGTACCACCGCCACGAAAAGGCGGCTATCTGTCGGGGAGCGGTGATACCTAACCAGACGGTCTTCAGCGACAGCAACCTACCACCAATTAATACCAATGTTGATATATTGCAAAGACTTCAGAGCAGAGTACTTCATGTAGTGCATATCATATGAAAATGTAACAAGCATAGAAATAAATACAAACGCGCTAACTTATACCGGTATATACTAATTTCTTGCAATAAGCCTGCGCCTGTGATAGTGATAGTAAATCCGGTTCACTCAGATAATATACTATCACTAAACTGGCACGAAAATACAAGCCCGTAGTAAAATAACCACCGTTATATGTGAGGGTAGAGAGTGCACAACCAGATATCGAGCGTTTTTACCGAAGCTCACCAACTGCCACTCACCAACAATCGGCTGCGTAAACAGAAAAGAGTAATTACTGTGGTTAAATTTAAATTGTGCCACAATCACTGGATTCTGGACCGTGCACCTGATATGAAAAGTCTCGAACGGTTTATGATTCCATTAAAACAGCTGATTATAAATAAATGAATACCGCCATCTGCTATAATACTTGTTCACGCGGTAGATTCGTTGAGACCGAGGCGTAAGAAGCTACATGTACTAGATGGCGTTAGCTCTACCGGATGCTACATTTTTATTTCCAATATTTTTATTATACCACTTTTATTTTCAATATTATTATTTAAATATTTTTTAAGAGGCCCCTGTAATTGTATTATTTTTTCAAGGTTGTTAACCTAATTTTAAAAATAAATAATCATAAATACTTTGCAATCACACTCATGCAGATTGACCTACATTTGAAGCCCTTGTGAAAGGATTGTGCAATAGAAACGGCCATTTATTACACAACACGGCGTGTTCATGAGCAAATGTAGTCATTTTGCATCATTTACATGATTTTTTAAGGCTACGATGAATATTTCGGAATAAAGACAGTAAAGTACTTTTATTGCAAACTATTTACTATATACCAAAATATATCACCGGGAAACTATGATAATGTAAATTATTAACGACAAGAGCTTGTACAGACAGTTTTTTGAGAAATAGGCCATGACACACTTTTTTCGAATTAGGTTAATTTCTCGATGCCCTTTACCGACTTATTTCAATGTCAGTCATGAGTACAGTAGCTCCACTGAACCCGAGTTATGTCGGAGTATCAAAGTGTAAGTGAAGTGGCCTAGAGACCTACATTTTGTGTATTTTAAAGTTTCATCTTGATTATCGGACAATTTTTGAGGCTTAATGATGTATAAGTCGTTGTAGATGAAAAATTTAAAATTTTCCGTGCGAAATAATTTAGCGATTCCGCCTGACCGTTCCTGAAGAATGCACGAAGACTCTCCTAGAATGAGTATAGTGCAGGGTCTGGCCGCTTCCACCAGCCAGGCGAAGAGCGATACCGCAATGGAAGTCCCGGAGTATGAAATAAATTGTGCAGAGCCGAAAGCGACTGGAAATGTTGAGATGGAGTTGAAAATCGCCTATGTGAATCCAACTAGTGGTACGTATACAATCGTCATGTAGCTATAATTACACTTGTCGTTACGTGTTTATTACGTGTAGACGTACCTCTCAGGTACGATATTTTCATTAAAAGCGGACATAGTTCCACTTGTTCATACGATATATACTAGAGATTATTCCTTATCAATGCCATTATAAATTCAAATAAGACTCTACTAAGACATTAGTTCAGAGGGACATGAGGCACGAGACAAGTATTTTGTAACTTGGAAAAAAAAAGAACGAGTATTTGTGTAATAATTACCTTTACATTGTTGTGTTGTACGTACGTGTGTGTGTGTGTGTGTGTTTGCTTGCGTGCGTGCGTGTGTTTGTCAGAGTGTGTATGCATTAGCTGCTACAGGCTACAGGCTACATACAGGCTGGTGGCTGCAGGCTACCTGCTCGTGCGTTCGGTTGCACGGTGCGGCAACGTCGCGTTGGCTTGTCGCGCTGTCCTACTGTGGAATTAGCTGTGAGAAACAGTGATTTTTTTTATCGGGCTGCAGTCGCTGTCGCTGAGGCGAGGCGAGGCGAGGTGAGGCGAGGCGAGGCGAGCCGAGGCGCGGCTTTAAAATGGATGATAGGTTAATTTACCACGAGGCATCTGTCTGTTGACTGAATGGGCACCATTTGCACCGTAGTGAATGGCCGTGCCCGCTTTGTATGCCGCCGGCGCGCGGCGACGTTGCTTCTTGATTTCGTTCGGTGTCAGTGGGGCACGCTCGGCCGGGTGCGGCCGCACTGCACTGTAGGCTCTGCGCGCTCGTTACCTCGTATTAGGTAATCCCGCTGGACGCGACTTATCATTCATGAATATCCATCAAATTTTACGATTCTGATGTTTGCACAACGCGTGTGCAGCTTATCATACGCTATAATAACGTCAAGCACGTTACCATCTCTGTATGTGGGCCGAAAAGGCAATTCGCTTCGCAATCGGACTGCCTGCCTATTCGACTATTTTAAGAAACCACTTGACATTGCTTTCGATCATCGTCAGGGAGTAGACGCCTACCTAATAGTTCTCTAATAAATATCTCCACACCGATCCATCCTGCGTCCCTTTTAACCTTTGGATATTTAATTAAGTAATTTTACGCTAATAATCATGTAAATTGAAGGAAATTAATGATTAGTTTGTTTTATTTTTTAAAGGAAATGGTTTTGAATGCACTAATGTCGGGTGACAAGAAATAATTATCATCATCCTTAATTTTTTCACAACCTGTCCAAGTTATTCCTAACTTCATTTAATATACAACACATTACTCGCCTCCGTAATATTTTACTTTTATCTAAAATTTAAATCTATCCTATTGGGTTTCTACCAGATTAACACATTTTTTCATTGCTATTATTCTTTAGAAGGGATATTCGTGGTAAACCATGTTTTAATTAGTCATCATCAAGTGATAAGTGATCGCTTGGAACGCAATATTGTTATTATAGCAGATTTACAATATTTAAGTAGTTACTGGGAGCTAGATGTGGGCGAAATCGAACTAGGAAACTCCACTATACTAACTAAGCTCGTAGCTACTGCGCCACGGTGAGTTAACACGCCAATAATTATTGCTTAAGGAGGACTAATGATGTATACTATACTATATATATACTTCACTTTCACTATCTCTAATGAAACTAAAACAATCGACCGGCTGATTGACCGTTGTATCAATTTCACCTGTCCGTGTGCATAATGTTTGTAAACAAGTGTAAGGTACTTCCAATTGACCCGTCCGTCATGTGCTCGCGACGTATGCTGACGTCCGTTTCACCTGTGTACAAAACATTTGTGTACTCATCAAAAAAGTTGTTTATAGAGGAATAACGCTCACTACACTAGTGTTCATATTACATAGACGAAATTTGATATTGTGATGGCTGATACTATTCATTATTTATGTTCTTTGTGATTAGGTGTGATATAATTGCATTGCATTGCGTCTAATGCGTCTTCGTACTCGGTTGATTGTCAGTTACGCTTTGATATTATTTGAGCATCAAACCGGGTTTCAATAACTTCACTGAAAGAGACAGGGCGATGATATGCATCTAGTGGAAAATCTATGTATCATATAGAAACTGTAAGTATGTCATAAAAATAAAGATATTAAAGAATTATCTACCAAACGGTTACAACGAGAAAAAGTTTTTAATTTAGCTAACGTTCATATTTGCTGAAGCTGTTTTACTTCTCACGCAGTACGTGGTAAGGCAACACTTAAGTAAATAATACTTGATATTCTTCATGTAAATTTCAGAAAATTGCGTTGGTTTCTTGACTACAATGAAAATAGAAAATACTGTAGGACTTTGCGTTTTGTGAAAATCTTCCGATTTCGTTGATCCTATAATCTCGATTCTTTTATTTAAATCATACGAACTAATAGACTTGTCTTGTCAGTGTTAATTATAACGGTTTTATCTAACTTATGGAATATTAATAGTTTCTGTAAACAATATAAATCTGCACCGATTGCCTCTGATGTTCCGCTGGAACCTATTTTACACCGTTTACTTTTATCAATTTACATCATTGTACTTTAGTACTACTTGTGGAGTACTTAAACTCGTGCATTTATGTTAAACATGACTTAGAAAAATGATTATAACAGAGTCATAGTAACAAAATATTTATGATGAATGAATGTAGATATAACGAATCTTCTGTATTGAACCCTTACCGTAAAAAAGGCGTATAAAAATTCAGGTGTAACAACAATAATAACATAACCTTTCTAAAACATTCAAGCTCTGAAATGTTTACATAACTTAATTATCGTTGTTACGATTCCGTCATGCTCTGTATTACGATTTATTGTCTTTAGATGATTTCAGCTAAATTTATCAACAAATATTAATGCGGGGAACCACTTATATTATTGAAAATACCGCGGAGACGCGAGACGCGAGCGAGAGCATCGTTTAGCAGCGCCCAGCTGCGCGGCACGCCGTGCACGTTGCGCACCATGTGGGCACGTCGTGTCTGCACCGGCGTGCATCAAACAACGGCGCGCTCCTCTCGCCTCGCCACTCGCCAGTCGCACAGTCGTACAGTCGCACAGTCGTACAGTCGTACAGTCGCACAGTCGCACAGTCGTACAGTCGCACCTGCACAACAACAGCCACCGCACGGTTACTTCGGGATCTGTTCCCGCGCCTAGTTTTACTACCGCTCTACTGTTGCGCGTGGTGTTTATCGTAACTTAAAAACTTAATTAATGTTTTTGTTGGTGTCCAACCGAGTGTCATTTCTTCTCACCTGTGTAGACTTCCACAATGAGCTTCCAGCGATTTCCGATTTCTAATGAAAAGGTCACTTTTCTTAGTTTTCATTTACCTTTTCTTTTATAAAGTGAATTAATGCATTCCATTTTTATGGGGAATAATGTTATAACTAACTACTTTGCTCCGTTTTGATTATTTTACATATACCTCCAAGCATGATCACTGAAAATTAGGCAAGGTGGTAATTTGGGATGACGATAACACAAACAGATATATAATCATCTTACCTTTAAACACCGATGGGTACTAAGTTATATTAAATATTGTATATCGTGTTATGAACACTTCTTTTGCTGGTACCAAGCGCGCTCGTTATATAAATTGTTCTTAAAATGATCGCCAACATATACAATTGTTGTTGTCTAGTATTTTCCGGCGTAAATTCCCATTCGTGATCAATTCCAGGATTTTTCCTGGATTCAAAGCGTATATTAAATTTAACAATGGTCCAGAATCGCAGTTTCAATGTATCGAAATGTATTCATTTTAGTACGAGGAAAACCATTTTCGATTTAAAGGTTTTTCACACTTGTGCATTTTATTCGTTAGTATTGAAACAGAATTTTGTGTGAAAGTGAAACATTTAGTTTTAAAATGTTTCACTTCATACTTTATCATTTCTAATGAACACACGAGAATGTATGGAATATTAAAATCAGGGATAATAACAATAAACATGTCAATATGTTAAGATGATTATTACATGTGTCGTGTTACGAGTATAATAATTGCTACGCTATCCTTCAATGCCGACATGGATGTACTCTTCGTCAACATCGGATCGTATCAGCAACTCTGTTATTGTTTCCACTGGTTGGACTTAGGAGCTCTTCGTTCAGAAATGGTCAATAGGTCGTTAGTACAAAATCTATGATCTCTTACATATGCCATTGTTAATCGTAAAATATACAAATTGCGTACGCTGATATATATTCTTACGCCTGCAGGCAGACCCGGCTACAAAATGATGTATATAGAACAATTCATACAATTTGTATTTTGGGATGTTGTGCTTAGACATATATTAATGTCTCCTTGTGCATAGATCGTGTATCCTAGTTAATTGTCATAGCATAGTCCACTTGTCAGAGGTTGCTATTTAAAGGCCTGGTATAAACACTTGATATATCATTTAAATATACGCTATCTGTTATTATCTCAATCCTAAACATTTAAATATTAAAGTTACCAAATTCAATACCAAACTCCGTTAACGAGTATAACATTGTTGTAGTTTGTGTTGTTTGTTTCACAACATTGTTTTGTATATAAATAATATCATTATCACAATTACAATCGATACTATTTAGATATTTACTAAGATTTTTAAGCATGCTGTGTTCACGTTAAGAAGGTTTTTCACTTTTGTAACAATGCATCATGTTATCTCTTTGCTATTATTCCGTATTATAATACATCCGGTTCTGTGCACCTAAATTGTTTTCAAATTTAGCATTCCACAAAGTTATTGCAATATTTTTAACTTACTATTATATCCTAGATTGCTGGTCGAATACGCTCTGAACGGTCGCTTTTCTTACTTTCAGCGGCCTTCTATAGCTGCACAATACACTACGACGAAAATTCTCTATCTATTATAACTAACGTATACTTTTAAATAAAGTCGAAAAAATCATTTTTTTCCTTTGATCACCAAAGGTGATCGAGACCAGCCGAGAGATGGTTAGATTTGACGTGTCGTTTACACCAGCTCATTGTCAACGAACTCACTCGATGTATGCAGTATCAGAGATTATCCCCGGCATCGTTGATTCGCTTTGTATATTGTTTACATGTTATACATGTAAAGTTATGAAATTCAACGGTCGAGCGGATGGATCACTGCAATGCTGTACCCTCCTCGATTATCGCCACATTTTGCCTTGCAAATGAAGCGGCGCCCAGTTCAAACGGTACCTGTAAATTTTTTTCCCAATAACAATCCCATTCACATATTTATACATCCGGCCCGTTTGTTTACATTTTTTATTGAGTAATAGTTCACTGCGGCGTGTCTGCAGTCTATTGATCTCTTCAAACGCTGTTGATCTACCTTTGTTTACATCTTCGTCCGTCAACATCCAAAAATTGTATGAAATAAATTTTAATGGAACTGAATGAGAATAAGGTTTTACAACAGACGGACTATACTATACTATGCCTCTAGGCTTCCTTAAGTAGTTAGTCGTGGATAGTTGGATTGGTAGATGAAGTGGAATAACTTTTATATTTTACATTAAAACTTACAACAATACAATAGTTATAAATATATATACACTAATAACTTCTAAATTAAAAATTAACATAAGTTATGGGGCATATGTAATCGGAACACAATAAAGTTTCCACATAACTGTTTATTGACTTGCAAGTAAGATAATTGTTTATCGATAGGTTATATATAGGATGGGCCAGGTTATCCAACATTATTACCACCGTTATATTAACCTTTATTTCATCATCTTGCTTAGAAGGTTACTTCGCCTGATCATCTACTATATGCATACAGTTGGTGCCAACCGACTCAGTAAAAGGGGCGAGGTAAACCACTCTTTAAATCTAGTTTTGATAATATGTAAGTTAAATCTGAAAATTCATTCAAGGCGAATACAGATCATGGTTAATGTATTGAATTTAACTATTTGATAACTTAACATTCTTACTATAACAATAACACACTATTTAACTACTAACAGTGATTAAGAATAGTCATAGATTCTCTTACTCTACAGTTAATCAAAAAGTTGGCTATACGTTACTTGATGCTTATTTATAAGGGGATTCATCTAGAAGATAAACGCTGGGCGTGGTGTTTGCATGCAAACGTATACGGCCTTAGGATATAAGGTAATCAATTCAATATCTGAAGACTGATGCTTTCACTGAATAGTAAATAACATTGAAGGTGTTAGTTTTCTCATTCATTTCACTTGCTACAGTCCCTTACAAATGAGAACATAGTATTGTATGTACTTTATTGATTAGGCGACAGAAAAAGATTTGGCGTCCTGCGGGTGAAATGCCTTCGCATAACCCTGCCTTCGCGGGGGCAAACACAGGCTATGAATATTACTTGCACCGACTAAAATCCCCACGATGTCGCACCACGACACCGCCAGCGACGGCTGTACCGCGTAGGCCCATCTCGAGAGAGAAATACTCTTATCCTTTTCCACCTCTGTAAAGATGCGCCAGAACATACACACGTCCTTCCCTCAGCATTTGGGCAACGCATCCCCCGAACTCGTCACCCAGAGGCCATGAGAGCCAAGTGAAAAAACTCGCGACACCTTTGCGGCAGATCTGGTCTTGAGCTGCACCACCAACCGATATACGGCCACGAAAGATAGTGAGAGCGTCGAAACGCAGTGCCCCCAGTCCTCTTGGCGTCGTTATAACCTTACACTCTTAAGTGATAAAGGTCTACCAAAAATGCATTTAAAAATTTTAAAAGAAAAGAAAAGGAACCTTATCGATATCGTTCAAATGTCTTTCTTTATTAATTATAAGATGTGTTTAAAACAATAAATAATGTTTATCATAATACAAATACAAAGGTTTTAAAGAAGCTGAATATTATTGAGTAAATTGGTAAACGTTGTTGGAGTTTCAGCTGTAATACTGAAATGTTTATGTAAACTTGTCTAGTTACTTTGGAAGCGCTGAGAGTGTTTTGATGCGATTTATTCACGGAAACTACATCTACTGCAGAAAAAGAATTTTACTTTATCTAGAATAATCTTTTTCTTGACCCTTTCATTGCGTTCGACTATATTATGTATGTTGCACATTGAGATAAGATGTATTATGTTTTCCTTATTTATCTTGTGGTTGGTTGTCTTATATAAATATATAGTTTTATAGTGATTAACTGTTTATTTTGTCAAATCTGAGAAGTGTTTAAAGTAATAATTAAGTTCTATTAAGCTGAAGGTATAAGGTTAAATGCTTTCCTTATTTTCTGCTTTGTGACTATTATCATCATCGTGAACCGACAGATGGTCTTCACACCGATCTCTGCTGCGCTGTCCACATCTAGTGATTTTACGCTTCCTTCAACAGATCGTGGGTACATCTCGTGGACGACCCTCCAGCACTATTTATAATCATTATTCATGATGCAAATATATTATACGTCTCAATGACATCCACCGTAATTCGCTCCGGCCCCTTATCGTGCCTCCGTAGCTGCACCGATTCACCTCACAACGAGCAGGCAATAATTTATATCGTAAGGTAATTACCAGCCGGGTACTTACCGGAGCGTCGCGGCTTCGAGTCCGAGGAGTAGCAAACATTCTCCCACTCGCCGTTTGTTATAGTTGTATGGGGAGCGCGACACACGCAGCGAAAACACGTTCCCTGTCAAACATTGCTTCATTTTTTATTCAAATAGCTCATTCCCTTTATATCCCCAACGTTTATTGGTGATGAAATATATACTGGTGAATCCTACTAACCGCCTATTCGTTCTTCTCGTGAACATATCTACGTCGCTAAACGGGAACGACGGCGTTGGTGAATTGGTCCACTTCTGTGGTATACTGAAGAGTGAGGAATTATACCTTCGTGTTCGCAAACTGCGGATTTTTACAACATAACGACAGTAGCTCGCCGTACAGCTAGTCAGGTGGTGAGAGGTGGATGGAGTAATTATATCATATAAGTCTAGCACACACTCATAGAAATATAACGTATAGATCCCTGGATTGGAGACTCCTCGTGTGGTCTTTTTTGTCTTCCTCGTCACCAAGTATCGTTCGTTAGATAAGTGTTTGTAGTATGGCATGAGTACTCAATAACAACTGATCGGAGCTTTGTATATAGTCAAAAACTGCTCCGGTCTGAATATTCGCCGATGGGAAGATAATGCCATTTTAACATTATGTTAACCCGTTATAACTTAATTTTGTGTTGGTAAAAAATAGAATAAACAAACGATTCAACATTGTGTACAAATATCATATCTGGATGTAGGTGCGTCACACGGTTGTATATTTAGTTGTCACAACTCTATATGTATCAGCGTCCCCATTATTCTGCATCGCTTGCTTCAACCGCCCTCGCAACGGAGAGTAGCTGAGCTTAGGATAAAATTATGTAGTCTACAGATGTCATGAGAGAAAATGATGAGAATTGTCAACGACATATTCACTTTGACAGATAACGTTAATTTAAGAATAATGCAAATGCAATATTAATTCAGGTGCGTGACGTTTGGATTGTTAAAACATGTACATCCACAGGTATATGTAGAGTCACGGTTACTTGGGCATCACGCGTTGGCGAAGCGAACTTTGGTGCAGTAGTACCAAATTAGTTATAATAATAACCGCAAACATGGTCCTGATGCATTCTTAAAAATACCTACCAAGGTTGCTCGTACTCGATGCCGTTTACATATGCACTTCAGCAGCGCCACAGTATAGTACGTACATAACTCCGTTCCGGTTTGAAGAACACTGTAGCCTATCCAATTTTACTACACAAATGTTGTATCCTCATATATATATACACACACACACACACACACACACACACACACACACACACACACACACACACACACACACATATAACATAGTAACTTAGAAGATTTCCAGCAAGTCCTTATTGTTACGGGCGTTGAAAATAATTAATAATTTATTTTAAAGCACACGTAGAAAATTACAAATGAATGTCCGACAAAGTTAGTATTTTAAAGCTAGATGTATAACATTTGACATTGGTTAGGTCTTCTTTCAAGTTTTTATAACATTGATACGTTTCTACAAAAAGTACATTCATATTTCGAACTGTTGTTATCGTCTTCAGCTCGCTCTGTAATCGCTGTCGCGTTCCAGATTGTTGCGAACGTAGATCAAAGTTAACATCTTGCACATACATTTCTAGCTACTACTATTTTAAATTATTGATCGTACTACCAGTCGATTGTGAAAACATTCTATTGCAGTGTGGGCGATGCTTATTCCACTTCAATATCTCCATCTATTTTCATCGTTTCAATCTTAATACATTAAACTTCTTTTTTCATCTACAATGGACCGATCTCAATTCTCAGCTTCTCGCATTCACACACTTCGAATCATTCTGATAATGTCGTCGGTCCATCTGGAGGTAGGACGTCCTATACTTCTGCGACCTGTACGCGGCCTCCAGCCCAAGAGTCTCCTTCCCCATCGGCCGTCACTGACACGACAGACATGGCCGGCCCATTGCCACTTCAGCTTGCAGGTTTTTAGAGCTACGTCGACAACTTTAGTCTACGTCTTACGTCGACAATCTAATTTTGAAATAGTGTTAAAGGTCAATGTGGTCGTGGATGGCGAAGTGTGGTCGTTCAGAATACTCCGCCTCTCATATGTTGATAACCGGAACACAGTAATTCTATTATGGCGGAAGGCTTATAATATGAGAGTGGCAACTAGGCTGGCGTGTTCGGAGAAACAACCATCCAAACTCCACTAGTCGCCATGGAATCGAACCGGAAAAGCTTTTCTTTGCATTGAATGAATTAAAATAATGCAAAAATATATGTCCACTGTTGATCTATTCCCAATTTGGAGATAATTATAGTACTCGCCATGTTGGTAAAGGTCACGAGGAAAGCTGCTGACTTTTTCCGGGAATAATTCCCTCCTAGTCCCCTTAGCCGTAACAGTGAGCATGTTTTAACCCGTGTCCTAATAATTATTATGTTCTTTCTATGTTATGTCTGAAAAATATTTAATAATACTTTAAACTATTTTCAAGCAGATATAATTATGATGACAGTTCTCTCAATTTTTGAAGGATGTCGGATATGGACTAGTAAGTAGTAATAATAGAATATCCGTAGTCATTGGATAATGGATAAAGTTTAAAATTATGATTCCTGGATATTACCAATTACTTTGTTTAGAAATTGTTACTAAATTGGCATCTCCTTTATATTTAAATAATGTAAAAAAAATATAATAATAATGAATTGTAAGCTTAAGTATTGTTTTTAACTTAACTTTTAGATCGATTCAGTCTGCATAGTATCGAGTAGCGTTCCTGATCGGTCTACCTACTATGTTCTTCTGTTAGTCTAAATCCTAAATTAATAATCTTATCTATCTACTCTACTCAGTAAATAAACGTTGCGGTGTTAACTACTTACTTAATTACTGCTAACTTCGTGAAGTTATTCATTTAAAGTGTTCATAGATGCATTTTTTCGAATGAACATCGTTTCTTCGTTGTCCTGTACGTCTGAACCATTGGTTTCGCATTGATGAGGTCAAATGTGCTACGGTCTTTTGCAATACACACCAGTACTTTCCCTTCCCTCTTATTACATGAATAAACAATTTTACTTCTCCCACCGACCGTGAAAAAAATTAAATATCAACGGACTGTTGCCTTCAGTGGATGGGTTATCGTGCTGTTGTAATACTTTTTTTTTTAAATAATTACGTTAATCTATTTCTGTAGTAATGAGACTGTAATTGAGCTCGTGCGATCTCTACTATACTAGACAACCCGATTCAATTATTATAAATATTACTTAAGAGCCAAGGAGCCGCTTTATTATAGTTATTAGTAGTAACAATAACATATTTTCTATCATATATATATGTATATCATATATATATATATATATATATATATATATATATATATATATATAATCAATCAAAAATGTCTTTGAAATTTGTTTAAGCGATGTAGAAGTTGACATGATGCATCTGCAAAAAACACTTGTTTAAATTTTGCATAATTATAGGTTTAATAGTTCTAGTAATAAACGATCTAAAACATTTTATATTATCCATTTATATATTTGTTATATACGTTTTATGTAACCGTGGTACAATATCATATGGTGGTAGGTAGACTCGGTTTGGAGAAGCATACATCAATTCCATTGCTAGGTATTGAGTCGGGTATCTTCGGTTTACAAGTCAAGGGTTGGTCGACTCTGATTCATTTCTACACGTATTAAGTACACGTTATGTACTATGTATTATGTACAAGATTATTCTGATGGTATTGTAAATAAGAGCCCGACCTTAACTGGCGATAGTTTTGGTAAAATACACTTAAATGCGTAAATAGGTCCGCCCCTTTAGACTATTTGGTGTAAATTATTATCTAGTATAAGGAACGTACCATTGTCTCTTTGAAGCGATGTCTTTCGCTTTATAACAATGAAGTAATCAAATCGGACTTTATCGTAATAATCAAATGTTATATTAAAGTATAATTTTATGCTGATTACCATTTGTTTTTAATGTGGTATAAAGTTACAAAGGCAAGGACTACCTCGAATAGTTATCTATTATTTAACCTTAATTTTAATTGGGCGGTATAGTGAGCGAGTTCGAACCCTTATCGCTTAAACCCTATTCACACCTAGACGGTAATTTTTTTTTGCTTTCAATTTAATTGTAATGTCCAATGTGGAGCAAGGTCGCTGCGTTACCACTCGGTTGAAATGGAACAAAATAAGTTGAGACACGCACCGCACAGTGTTTGCCGAGCGCTCGGACAGAAGGATGCACTTGATGTATCTCGCGGTGCTTAACGCAGTTCAATATAAAACCAATAAACGGTTATTATATTTAACCAAATCATCATGATCAGCCGATAGACGTCCGCTGCTGGACATAGGCCTCCCACAAGAATCTCCACGTCGATCCGTCCTCCGTGGCTCGCATCCCGTGGATTCCCGCGATTCTCATCAGATTGTCAGTCCACATTGTGGGAAGCCTCCCAACACTAAGTTTAACGGTACGCGGGCGCCACTCGAGAACCTTACTGCCCCATCTAGCAATCTTTTGAGCTAAGATTTCCACATATCTGATTCGATCACGCAGAGAAACTCCGAGCTTATCCCTCTCCATTGCCCTTTGGGTGACTTTGAGCATTTTTATAAGGCCGATATTGAGGGGCCACGTCTCTGATCCGTATGTCAACACATTGTTGATTTAACCAATGTCATGATTTATTCAGCGGTAGCCAAAGAAAACTTAACCGTTCCACATTTGAAATATCTTTGTGTAAATCGTTTAACAAAAAAAACCGTCTCACTGTTTTGTATAAATGTTATGTAATCGATTGTTTTTTATGATTTCACGAACGAGACCAGATGAAGTTGCTGGACACCGCCTAGGTAACACAGCATCTCTTATTTCTACCGCCAAACAGCAGTATGCAAACATATTACCGTGTATCGGTTTGAAGGGCGTTGTAGCTAGTGATACTACCGAAGTTACAAGTCTTAATACCTTATGTATTACACCGATTAACACAATATAATTCAGTGTATATCATCCTAACTAGCACCACGTTATGACCAGGCTTATTATTTACCATCAGGTGAATGTCACGCCCATCCCGCTGAATAAAAAAAAACCTCCATCACATAGTGTTCGTTTTGAGACATGTTAAATTTCGTTACCCCCCAAGAATTTCATTAGCTACAACGCCTTTCAAATCGGACTACGGTAATGTTTGCACTATTGGCGTTGCTGACGTACATATGTAGACTCATCTCCAATAACAGACCCCTTTGTTTGCTATCTTTGATTAAAATACTTAGTTTTTTTGGGGAAATACAAGGTTAAATGTATTCTTACCCATCAAAACCCCCTCGGTGATAATCCTCAGTGCGTTGGGAGGAGCTCCGGGATTTTCTATGGAACGCACCGGTGCATCCCTGAATTACAGCTCAGGGAAGACCGTAACCTGCTTCGACGGGCACAGGGCTACGACATGGACGAGACCAGCTAGTTTTTGTCGTTCACTCCTGGCTCACTCAGGCCTACACCTTCGAAGCCCACGAACGCGAAAATAGTCCAATAAGGGACCTAAGTTTACTTAATGTTTTCTGTGTATATATATATATATTAAAACACATTGTTTAGTTTGGGAAACAACGGGCGCACTATCAGTGGACCTCGTCTCTGACCCACTGACCTAGTTTCGCGTCAGAGTGGCAACCGCTTATATCGCCTGCGAGCGTCGGTAGGTATTTACTATTCTGAACGGCGGCGTTCGCGTTTCTCATCAACTTTAACGAGCATACGGATTTTAAAAACATATTTATACCTTCATCACGTCATACGGGCCCGACGTTGCATTACCAATGACTACATGACCACTCCGCCTGGACGGACTCATTACACCAGTTTTACAATACTTTCTACTGTTTACCATGTCTAACTCGATCCTTTGAGTATTTACGTCTCACAGTTTCGGATATCTCGTTATGAGTCAATCAATCCCTGGTCATCTTCTACATATATTTCGAAGGAACGTGCGAGACTTTCTCCTAATGGTAACTAATAAGTCTGCCCAAACAAAGTAGCGCTCGTGAAGATCATATACAAAGAAAGCACAACATTGTTGAGACTTAACGTGATAGGTCTTGTAACTGCAGTAATACACTAGCAACAAAGCCCTTTATACCAGAGCACAGAAATGTCTCCACACTACTCTTTGACGGCAGAAATTTTAGTTTTGGTGGTATACGGTCTAAACGATATTCGGCAACAAGACCTTACCGTCAGTGTAATACTGCAGATCTAAAATATGAGAACAGTAACTATCCAAGCGAGTTTAAATAAACACTAACCCAATTCCGCATTTGGCCCCGTAATCTAACCTGGATTTATGTTATAGGGTTAACCCCTTAGCCACTCCTCTACGGGGGTAGTAAAAAATAATAAAACATGTAATTAGAAAATTACAATTTTGTTGTACAATACATTGAATGTTTACATTACACACACATAGTTGTCATCAACAGCCGATAGATGTCCACCCCTAGATATAGGCCTCTCAAATTTCTCCACATCGATCGGTCCTGCGCTGCCCGCATCCAGCGGCTTCCCGCGACCTTACTGTCGGCATGGCCTCCATTACCGCCGGGCACCAGGTGCCGTCGTTTGTAGGTGTACGTAGGGGTTCATATAGGTGTTGCGGGTTTGGGGCAGCCAGAGCCTCGTTTGTTGATTAGCAGGGTGCACCGCGAGCTGGTGAGGGTAGCTTGGGTACCATGAGTTGTTGGGCGAGACCCCTTATACCCCTACACACATTACACATACGATAGGGTTAGTATTTATTTTTAGCGTTTAAGCAATGTTCATAACTTAGTTTTCTTACTTAGCTTACTATAACTAGCTAACTCTTGACTGGGAGAGGATGCTGAACAGGTCTTAGATCACCTCTTACATTTAATATTTACAATAAATATTAAATAAATTACCTAAAACTGTACAAGGTTACTTCCGGCATACTGTGTCGGAAATGTGGACGTCACACTTCAGTTTTGGCTCTTGTTGCGCATTCAGTTCTAGAACCTTAAATCCGCCAAAGTCTCTGTATCGCCGTCTATACTGTGAGAAGCAATGATATACAACCAACTGGACCTAGAACACCTGGTAGGTGCTGAATATACTGCAATTAGTGGTAAATACAACGTCGTGCATATACAATTTGGTGCTAATGTAGTATAACAACAAACCTAATTCCTTTTCACCTAGGTTTTTTGGTCTTGCTCGTTCGACTATCCTCTTTCCTCCTCCTTCCTTTCATCCCCCTTTTCTACCTTCAGCTGCACTCGCGACAGCATACATTTCGTCTATATCTAATCTATTGAATCCTTTTTATCGACTTAATATTTACTTTACATAATCATTAAAATGTTTTATGAATTCCACTTCTGTATCAGCACCGCTTATGATTACGGATACCCATCACCAACAGTTTCAGTTTTTTTTTTTTTTTTGAGTTAGAGAGGCAGGACGAGCGAGACAATTCACGACAGAAAGTTAAGTTCATTTATCTTATGTTGTTAATTATATGTCCCTCGACGTTATCATCATTATACCATATAGATTATCACTGTTATCTCTCAACATAGCCTTCCCAAATCTGGCAATTTTCTCGGTGACGGTCAGAGTAAGGTTTAGCGATTAACCCTTATGTTTACGTAAACGTTTCCCAAATTTCAAAACATCCCTCATTTTATGGCTGCTTATTCAAATGGTAAACCTTCAAACATTGGCCGATTCACCGTTTGCAAGTTTCTTTCAATTTCCAGTTGGAGCATGTAAGGCTCGTTACAAAACACAGCTTTCAAGGATATATCCGTTCACAAAGGGTCCACGTCGGCGGCGGGGTTCCTTAACTTCCTAACTACAACATTACGTTAAACAAAAGCTTAACACTTCGAAAGTTGAATGTTGTTCCTGAACTTTATTTGCTTCAATGGATTGTTTATGTAATCATCATCAATCGATAGACGTCCACTCCTGGATATAGGCGTCCCCCAGAAAGAAATTAGGCCTTAACCCATCACACTGACTCAGTGTGCAGGTTGGTGGGTGGTCAGAAGCTCATCTGTTGTTGAGCAGAGTGCACCGAGCGCAGGTGAGGTTCACTTGGGCTCCGTAAGATGTTTGGTGATGATTGCATGCTAGAATGCGTTAGCCTGTTTATATAATTGTAACGTCTTTGAATAGTATTATTTAATGAAATGTTGTTAACAGTAATCCAAATGGCATATCGGCGATTTGTTGTCGCACTCCGGCCGTCCAAGTGTTGTGCAAGCAATCTTGAAATTAATAACTAATCAAATATTTGACACTTATGTAATGTACAAGTACGGGGGACGACACTTTGCGTTATCACGTACCTAACGCTCGTAGGTGTCGCCGCGTACGCACGAACAGTTTCGGCTTCCTGTTTATTAGCCTTATATCCATGATAATTATACTTCGTACACGATATATAGGGAATTCGTCGAAACACTACTAACATGTGAGTTATTTTTGTGCCCAATCACGTACACGTTTTACGGGAACAGCGTCAATGAATAGAAAATGATTTAAACTAACTAACCTTTATACCAAAGAAAACTTTGCTTTCTGCGAATCGGAATATATAGTTAATATGGAATACTTATTTTTTGGTTTATTTTCTCAAAAATCTTGAAAGCAGATTTTCATGCCTGTACGTTGATTTGAGGGTTTACTTCGATATCGCTTTGGTGGATTTACTATTTGGTTATATTGATTTGTAGTAGTAATGATCATTCTATTATCAAGCATTGTAATGGTTGTCTAGTTTTATATAAAAATGCATATGTATTCATCACAATGACGCGTTATCCAGAATGATTACCATTTAACCACAATACGCTCGCCGTATGTTTACATCGAAATTAAAATTGTTAAAACTATCCTACCGGAAGTATTATTGCTTCATACACTTCTACGAGTATACATTACAACATCAAAGCTATTTACTCGTAACTATCACTTAAATATAACTGTATCTAATATTTTCTTAGATTTTCTAACCATCTTCATGATGTTGCTAAGCTATTCAAAATTTGACCAAATCGCGAGGGGAGTGTTGTATAAATAAGTCTCTATTTAAATTCTAGTTCACCCTGCACGTTGCCCTTTAAATTTGCTTTAACTTAGTACTTGCTTTGCTTAACGGATTACTTGGCACGTTTGCTCAATAATATTCAAATAACAGAGTTGAGGTTAGTTATGTATTTGTGCTGTTTATATATATGTCTGATTTGAAATACATATAGCCAACAATTGGAAAAGTTTTTACTTGTCGAATGAAATAATGAGGAACAAAGAAATTCAAAAGGTACAATTGGTTTACGAGCAGTTAAAAAGGTGGTGAGGACTGGTTTGAGACACCGGAGAAAAATAGACGAAAATTATGACGCAATGGCACTCATGAGATAGCAAAGGGACAAAAGGAACAAAGTTGACGATATGAAGGAAGTCGATGGTCCAGAACGGATTCGCGAAGCAGGGAGAGACGTGTGAAAACCTTCGGAAATGGCCTTTGTCGAAAGAGAATAGACAAAATATTAATAGTTGACGTATAAACATATAGTTCGTTTTACTGTCTGAATAAAGATTAAATAAGTAAAGACATATGTATTTACAGTGAAGACGAATAATTATACCTGTGGATATAACAATATTATATATAAATGTGTTATAATTATACACCTAACACTATATATATATATATATTTGCTGTTATCCACAAAATCGTTTTAATTACCAAACTTTATTTAAGCACATTACAATGTACATCTCATCATCAGTCGATAGATGTCCGCTGCTGGACATAGGCCTCCCCAAACATCTCCACATCATTCGGTCCTGCGCTATTCGCATATGGGGAGGATTTGGGTTATACCCCACCATTCTGGCCCAATGCGGGTTGAGAGGCGCGTTGAAAGTATTTCTATGGCGTAATGTTTACATTTTTTTTCCAATATTATATAAAAAAAAATTAATTTTATAATTCAACAAAAATTTTAAGAAGCCCTTGTCAGTGTAGAATTAGGATTTTGTTCATTATGAGCAGAGAGCTATAGTTCCAGCCAGGTGAACATATAACTGTTTAAGTAAAGACAAAACAATTCCGGTCTAAAATATACATTTCGTATTAATTTTAAAATTCAATATATATATATATATATAACAAAAATAACTAGCACAGATTTGCTATTGATAGGGGTACACAATCGTAGCGTTTCAGTTTGCGCAATGGTCACCACACGTGTGTGTGGGTACTCGGGACTTGTGAGAGCTCCTTTGTCCGTTCGTAACTTAACTTTAAGATTATTATCTCGTTTGACACAGAAACACTGGATTATTACAACAAATATATATATATATATATATATATATATATATATAATTACAATTTACTAATGCTTTGATCATAAGAGATGAAAACCGACACCAAACAGTAAGCGGCCGATATTGTTGTTTTCTTCCTTCAATAGCGTTATAAACAATAGACTTCGTCATTTTAAACAGAAATAATATATATTATAAGGTATATATACATATATACACCTTCTCAATATTATTTACATCACATTAATTTCCGTATCAAGATAATTTGTTAAAATGATACATAATAACTCTCAGCTAGTGTATTTAGTGAGGTAAAGGAGACTCTTAATATTTCATGTCCTAAGACGACTGCTGCAATGTGGTGTAGTGTATACCATTCTAACGCTACATCGTTAAGGGTTGACGTATCACTTGTCATCAGGTGAACGTTCTGCTCGTTATTGATATTAGATTTTAGTTTTAGTGTATTATTCGCATAAATATAAGAAATCATTATATTACGATCTGGAATAAGTTTAAACTACATGATAATTGTACAAATCCTGCTAAATGTTTGCATGCACTGTTGGGGTCGCATCCCCAAATCCGGGATATATAAATGAACATATCCCTTTTGATACCAAAATAAAATTTACTGTTGGAAAACCATCAGCATTGGACCGACGATCTGGTGAGAATCGCGGGAACCCACTGGATGCGAGCAACGCGAGACAGATTGATGCGAAGATCTTTGGGAGAGGCCCATGTCCAGCAGTAGATGGCTATCGGCTGATGATGATGATGATGATGAACCTTGATGTATGTATATATCGTTGCATATATACAACATACAAGATACATAAACGATTAATTACAATTATTCAATTGTAAATATGAAAATTTGTGAAATACCCATAATTATGTATTTTTAATAACTCGTTACATACAATTACGTAACGAGTTATTAAAACTCGCCAATGCGAGCTCGGTGGTTTTTTTTCGAGTGTGGAGCCCGAAAGGCCGCGTGTATAACATTAGTGCGGTCGTGTGGGGGCTGTTGGCGTGGGGGATGGGGGTTGGTAGGTCAACATTTCATAAAATACGAAACTCGGCTCGCAGCTGAATTAGCATCGGTTTAAATGAAACCCCGCTCAGATGACACACGGCGCGGCGAATGCACGTGTGTGAGTGTGTGTGTGTGTTAATGTTGATGTTCAATTTTGAAAACGCTTTAAAATACAAAAACATGCGCTGAAGTGTCATTGGTGCCATCGTGAATACGAATATGAAGTGGCTCTGATACGTGGAAGTGGGTCACAATTAGCTTACGTTCTTGCATCACGGCACACGGCGGCCGTTGTAACGAGCCGTTTGACATTTGGAAAAATATCAACACACCAGCCGCGCCATGCCCGTCCGTCCGGCTGCTGCTTGCTGCATCAAACAATATCGTGTATACCTAACGTGCCCTGGCGATGTACTGGGTTATAAATAATGCTCGCCTAATGTTAGGTGATACGCTTGCTCATAACAAAGCGGCGCTAATTAGGATTATACACAACAACATTGGGTACGTCGCCTTGAGATTAGAAAATTAAGTTTAGGTAAGCTCGTTATCCCAGTGATTTCACTAGCTACAAAGCCCTTCAACACACACACACATCAATGCTTGCACAGTACCGTTTGTCTGCTGCAATAGGAGCTGCGGTGGTACATAACTAGATAGTCTCCAAAAACAGACACTTTTTTTGTACGTGGAAGAAATGCCTTCGCATATCTGCCCTCTAGGAGGCAAAGACAGGTTATGTCGGACTTGCGCCGACTAAAACCCTCACGATGTTCCACCTTCGTCGCTTTACGACGAGCCCATGGGAACGCTTTCGCACACCTACGCGACCCTGCGAGCACCAACTGCACCGCGTAGCTTCATCTCGGGGGGAGAGACCCTCTTTCCACGTTGGTGGCATGCCGGAACGTACAGCGCGCCCTCCTGTTGGCCTCACCCTCTTTCCACGTTGGTGGCATGCCGGAACGTACAGCGCGCCCTCCTGTTGGCCTCTTATCGTCACCTGGGCAACGAATCCGTCATCCAGAGGCCATAGAAGCCAAGGGAGAAAACTCGCTACTCTATTAGGTTCCGCCACCAACAGTTATATGGGCGTGGTGTAAAGGGAGAACGGCAAACCGTTATACTGAACTCCTCTCTCTCCGCAACTTCACTACTTCTGCGAAGGACACTGCCAGCCTGCCACCGCAACCCACTGGCACACATCCGAGGTGAGCTCGCGGATCTCAGGTGGAGCAGCCACCTTGGGCCGGCTGGGTAGAGGTTCCTCTTAGCTTCACCGTGGGTGACCAAGCCACTAAGCCCCACCGCCACGACAAGGCGGGAACCTACTTGTTCTGGGGGCCGGCAACAGAGCCCTACCACTAGTCAAAGTCAATATAGTAAATAGATTTATGAGATAATGTAATAAGTAAAACGATTGAAAAGAAAGTTTTTTCTTAACCGAAACATTTAATAACTTAACGCTAACTAAACTATCGTAAAGCGAATTTAAACTAAATTTAGTCTTCTCCTCGCTGGATCTCTATGATCTACTCATCTCCGGAAACCGATTCGCAATCTGCTCGGCCAGACTGACTTACCGCGGACCCCTGAGAAGAAAGTTAGTTAAAGGTTGTAAAAAAAAGAAGAAAGCTACTGTTTAAAAGAAAGTAGCAAAATAAGGACCCCAAGCTGCAATGGCAGGGAAAATAGTTTAAAAAGAGTTTTATCTCATTCTCCCACCGTCTAAACCTTCGTTACACGATTCTTCGTTACAATTATTCGTTTCGTAGAATCTAGTTCATGTCTTCTCTAAACAACTTCGAATGCTAAACGTTTGCCCGGTAACGCTGGGGTTCCGTATTCGATCCCAGAGCTTTATGATGGAATTTGGCCGGCTGTAGGGTCAATCCGCCTGGTTTTTTTTTAAATCATTCCCCTGCGTATGGTAGGCCTTTGCATTTCTTTTCATTTACCATCAGTACTTTGTTACTATATTTTATACTCATGCTCTTTCATTCATTCTTTCTAATCTTTCATGCTCTGCTCTTCTTTCAAACTTTTTGTCTATCATTCTCCATCGCAATACCTTTCACCATTCCTCTCTCTCAAGTGAAGACCGTCGCTTCATGTTTATAATTATATCTGCTCTAGCTGCTCTGCACAATTTCAAAGACACTTGACGACTGCCGTCACCACTCATCAGAGAGGCAAAACCCCGCCTGTTTAGTTACCACCGTGTGTCAATCTGCCGCTGCAAACGGAAGTGTGCACATACACGAATAACTTCATACGGCCTCATTGTTACTGCTCGTCGCTGTCGTATGGAATTAACAACAAGTGTTAGTTTATCGCAGGCACAAAAAGATTATGCTCCTTCTACTTAGACATATAAAATAATTTTCAAGTGACATTGTGCCGGAATTCTGAACTCGACATGTCACCCATTGAGCTAAATACATTTTTAAGTTATCGTTTTAAAACAAACAACGAAGTTATAAACATTAATTCTTGTTCGACACTTCGTTTTTTATTTTTAATATTATACTTGTTTATTACTATATATGTTCACACTTTTCTATATTCGTTTCGATTTTATTACAAAGTTAATTTATAATAAGTAATTTATATATACGAAATAAACATAATGACTTAATTTACTTAGATTTATTAAAACTTTTTTTACCGGTAATGTATTAAACATGTTTGTCTAGTTTCTAAATCGCTTATTTCGTAGTCTAGTGTTTGTTTACCTGTCTCCGCGGGAAGTTCAATTTTCATAATACACTTTCTTTAATGTAAATTATTTGTATGAAAACAATAACATTTTCAGAAGTATATAAAAATTAAAATTTTTTCATGTTTTTTGTTAGATTTTCTGTAGTAGAATTTTTTTTTATATACGCCTTGTTCCCCGGCCAACTTGAAACTTGAATGAAATATTTCTTGTCAGCAACCGCACATGGGTTTCTACAGCAACCGTTATTATAACAACCGCGTAAATAACACTGGACGGAATGAAAATGTTTATGAAAGTTAATTAGAAATAAAATGATGAAGGATCCATTAGATTAAAAAAAAAATAACCTATAACCGCATACACATCATTTCGCATCGTATGCTCATGTTACCGTGTGTACGTTCACTAATTTTCACGTGATTGGCGAACAAACAAAATCTATTTTCATTATATAGATATATAATATAGGCCGCTGGGATAATCGCCTGTTTGTGAAGCGGCTGAACAAGTTTTTATCTGGTATTTATTTTAAATCAATAACAGATCCGTGGAGTGTTCACAAAACGGAAGAGGATTTTTGTTCTTTACTAATAGGAAAAATCTATGAACTTGAGCAAGCTTTAAACTGTAACCTTATTATGTTGTATATTTAACTGAACGTTGCGATAGTCCCAAGTAAAAGCTTGAATATGTATAATATCTTGTTGCGTTACCTAACTGTGCGTATGTTCAGTGATTGCCTTAACTGCACGGAATTTGCAATTTGAATTGCAAAAACTCGAATATCTTCAGGTCGACCGATTTAAATTAACCAGGTCGTACATTTTGTAATTAATCTAGATCATAATTTATACAAATAAATAAAATTACAACGTCGGTTTGCTTCATAAAAATAACGTTCACACACAGTACATATATCGGGAAACTGGTATCAAAAATATTCGTTTGTTCGTACCGAATAATCTTTGAAACGGCTCGAAACGATAATTATAGGATTTTTACAGCTGTATAGCTAAAGCTATTAGGTAAGGCATACCATAGGCTAGCAAAGTAATAAGGGTCTAGCAGAAAAAAAAATTACTAAAATTGAACAGGTCATCTAACTGGCGTTTTAATTTCTGCGAACAACTTTAGATTTTTCTTGGCACGAAAAATAATAAATGGCATAATCTTGTAACATGGACATCCCTGGTCCGATTCAAGGAACACATACGTAGTTTGATTGGTGGTAAAGTGTTCTTCACCACCAACCAAACTCCGTATACACCGAAGGCAAACGATCATTCCGTCGGGCACCAACCAGATAGACCGATCACATTAAGTACTCGTCATCCTCTAAATTCTACACAATTGTAAGAGTTGAGCTGGACAAGAACCGGTGGTAGCAGATCGTCTGTTCCAGACAGCAACCCTAGCACTATCCACCATCTTCAGACATGAGGGAACGACGCTAGAAAGAGAGAGAGAGAGAGAGAAAGTGTTATTCAAACCCGACAGGCCACCTCACAATCTCTTGTTATATTAATATAATTTATGTATTAGGTCTACAATCAATCAAACACTATTACATTCAATAAAATATAAAAAGAATTTAAACAAGAAAATCTTAGTACATGATTGTTAAGATGCAGACACAGCATTCACTAACTGTACTCACTGTTTATGGCTGAGATATATTAGAATATAAAACAAAAGTAATTGCAGTCATATAAAGCAGTAAAAGTGCCATGTCGACAGATGCAGATGTCGACAAGTTCACTGCAGCAGATCAACAGCTTGCATAGCCTGAACACTGGAGAGTTGCAACCGAGCACAGAACTCCGCGGTGGCGGCGACAGAGGAGTAATCTCACATCTAGGAATTCTAATAGGTACCCTAATATTGAAGCTGGATAGGAGTGAGGGGCAATCATCAATTTTATTGTTAAACAATTTAAACAAGAATATTTAGTCCAAAATATCTCTACGGCTATCTAAAGATATCCTAAAGTGGTCGAGTCTATCAGTATACGACAATCTTCTATCAGCTCTGCCGATGCTTGTAGCATGGTGGGGTGAGGTGCCAATGAATCCTCTTTTGATTTCGCTCCAGCCTCAAACTATGCACGGCATAGTGACCCCCCCAAACTGTTGAACATTATTCAAGGATACTCCCCACAACACTTGTATAAGAGTTTTTTACTAGACAAGTTTTTGAATTGTTTAATGTTTCTTAATAACCCGAGCGTATTTGAAGATATACATATATATATATATATATATATATATATATATATATATATATATCGTTATGACAATAATGCTGTGTTTCAATTCCTAATATATAAGAGCCAGAGTATTCTGAGCAAATTCGCGTCACAATTCTTTATTGTAATGATGTAAGCGCTTGAAATCCATATCGACGCTTACAACTTATCTGACACTGGACACGTGGACCCGGATCCACGGCCTGTTTACAATAAATGTGTACTACTTGGAGTGTAGTTATCCGATGGCGGATTTTCGTATTGTGTCTGGATTATTACTTTCTGGCGATTGTACTCGGACGTCGAAGACCAGCTTGGGTCCGTTCTTCATTCCACCTTCGCCTGTATATGAAATCGCTTCATCATCTACAGCTACGCTATCGTGCAATAATTGTTAATTACACTTAATGTGTAAAATATTTACATGGCTCGTTCAAATATTGATACTGATAAATTGTTTTTATTTATGACTCATTAACTATAGAAGTTAATAAACTGTACCCGTAACAATATAATGTAATAGTTTAACTCCCCTCAAAATAGGTTCAGCCGTACTATCATCTGGACGAAACAGATAATATAATTTTAAAAGACGCATAAATTTTAATGATCGGTACGGATTGTCACCTAAACAAACTATGGTGATGTTAGTGTTTTTAGTCATTGGTTCGTTCCAGAAGAATCGTTTTAAAATAGTGAAGGCAGCGTCCGGTTTTTGTGTATTCAAAACGACAGTTTGAGCACTATCTGTGTCAAGGTACGGATCGCTTATTGCGCAAACCGTTTTTTAATACAACGCTCGGTTGCGAGGTAATTAATTCGATTCGGGCTGTCGCAACGAGCGATACTTGCCGTTGTTTCGTATGTTATTTATTTAATAATCATGTTTTTTTATTTTTCAAAAAAACATGATACGGCGTTTACAAACGCGAAGGTGAGCCCCCGAAGGAGAACGAGCCCAATCAAAACTGTTCCCAACTGCGTGAATCACCTAGTGATTTGTAATCGAGTAAAATTACATCGACCACATCGTATTAATGTGCCGTGTTCAATTTCTATGTACAGACTGAGAAATATTAAATAAAAAAAATATGTGTCAACAATGTCCCCTTAAGAGATCGGTGGCCCTGCTCTCGATAGCTCTCCTTAGATGGCTCAGCAGCAGACTAGGTCGAGGAGAACTACCACGGAGTCACTGTCATAACACGCACCGACATATAAAACTGGTCGACGTTGGCTATACATCGTCGCTTTTGTTCAGCTTAAGGCTGCTGCACGCGTAGGTAAGCTCGCGTTGGAGGAGCACCCTCGATAATTATCATGTACACCGCGTCGGTGATTTGAAGTGGTAATAAATGAGTCGTGTGGTCAGCGGCGTATTGAATACGTGTGTATGTGTGTGTGTGTGTGTGTGTACACTGTTTGCTAAATTTGTTTGTTGTTGCTTCAACAAACCAACTGCGTACGAAAAGCCACTGATACTTTAACTATGAATTGAGTGATCGTGTATTAAAATACATTACTGCTTACCCCCTACCTTACTGTAAGGGAGGTTGAAGCAGTTTATCATAGTAAAGTAAACCGTCACTGTTGTTGCTACTACGCTATTATGTCACCTGGAAAGCTTTATATCATAAAGCAGTTCAAGTGAAAAATACTAAGCCTAATTATAGAGTTTCATGTGAATATGTTGTTAATATTCTCAATAAATTTAAAGAAATCGTCTCGTTACAGTTACAGTTAGTTATATTATTACTTTAGCACTTTAACTGGACGCACTTGAAATGGCTCTTTATCGTGTTGTACACAAATTAAATTAAATTTAAATGTGACAAGGATTTTGTCATTAGCATTCAATTGGTGGTGCATACGATGCATTCATTTCTTTAAGGCCAGAGCTACGTATACAACGCATATATACATGTATGCTGACCTCACATCGGACGTTTCACGGAAGAGGAGGAAAACGATAAATATGTTATGTTAAATTATGAAAACTTGAATTGATGTAATTCTTTGTTTGTCTACAATGAGCTAAAAAACTTTAGCTCAATTTAACGTAATGTAAGGTGACAAAGCTACAATGTAGCGAGGATTGCATTACTACATAGTTCAGCACTTGAATGAAGAAGTTCCTATAGAGCCGCTGCGCTATAGGAACAGTAGAAGCAAAGAGTTTTGTTGTATACATCGAGCGAGATGAATAAATAACCAAGTTTGTTTTCCGCGACACCGACTGTATAAGATAGGGCTGACTGTTACACCATCATCTGAAGGCTGGTTTTAAGTACGCAATTGTACTATTAATAGTTCAGTAGGCTTGTGTAGCGCAAGAGAAATGATAATAGATGTGACTAATGTTTGTTGTGTACATCTCCGTGTACGGAATATTAAACAGCGAGGAGTAATCGCACCCAGTATTTCATATTCTAATAGTAGTAATTACAATAAACTAAATATACACATTTAGCAATTAGGACACCCTTACCATTATTCTACCCTCAGCGTGTAGCGAAAGGCTATGTAGGAGAAGATATATTCAGGTAAAGGGCAGCCGCTTTCACTATCGTCGGTACAGACGTACGCTAGTTTTTAAGATCAGGAGTGGTTAATAATAGGCGGAAATGAATGAGATATATATATATATACAATCGGTATCTAATCGTTCTGAACAACAACAACACTTTCATTCTGCCAATCTGTAACCATGAAAGACATAAAAACATAGCATAGTGGTGCATTTTATAATTATAAAGAAAAAGACAACGTTTTATGGTTACCACGTGATGATAATCTCAAAACGTGGATCGCCCCCAGGTCCAACGACGACTGGGTTAAGATCGTATGGAGTCGTTCAGTAAATATAAGATTAGACTTATATTCAGCAGTCCGACGATAAAGACTGAATTTACGATTGATGAAAAAAGATCAAAAATCTTTATCAATAATTACATAATAAATATTGCCATTTTAACTTTAACCTATGATGATTAAGATACTCTGTCAAGTTAAAAATTGGTAACTATAGGAAACCCGACTAAAAGTAATCGTTAAAAAATTTAAAGAACAAAGGAAAACATTATGAGAATTGAATATAAAATTTAGATCATTCAGTGCTTTCTTCCTTTTTTTTATTCAACGAACGTTGACCTGATGGTAAGTGATACGCTTGCTCATGACAACACGTGGCACTAGTTAGAATGCTATAGGCTGCACTACATTGCGCTCGTCGCCTTGAGACTTAGGATGTTAAATTTCGTTACTCCAGTAATTTCACTAGCTACAAAACTCCCTTCAAACCGGAGCACAGTATTGTACCTAGTTAGACCGTCTCTGGCAATACCTACCACCAATAATCTCTACTGGGAGATGTATTGTGAAAATATACGTATTGTAAGGCTTAAGTAGTATGCGCGTTCGTCAGTCAAAGGCCCAGTCTATAAAGAGTACTTCGAAGAAAATAAATTCCTATTTCTCAGTATACCTGAACGTGAGCACTAGACTGTCGTATAAGAGCTAAATTGAGGGCTTACTTGCCGTTTTATATAACAATCGTGTAGTTTTTGCTGCTATATTTGCAATGCTAGTGATGGCCGAGGTACAGTTGTTGGGTCGCATGTAGCGAAGTATGGTTGGAGGCCAGATTCATGGAAACCGCCCAGCCAGCTACAACCCTCGTACTGTTAAATGGCCGCAATAGCACCACTGTTGATTTCCGGTTGTCGACATATGACAGGTGGATTACTCTGATCCCGCACGCTTCACTGTTCAAAGCCTCATTGTTGCTCAACGTCATGTAAAATTGAGATGAATGTTGGTTGGTTGGAGATGTTTGGGGGAGGCGTATTTCCAGCAGTAGACGTCTATCGGCTGACGATGATGAATCTTTCGTATAGATCCATTGTAGGAAGAAAGAAAATGTTTTGCTGACACAATACCAAAGACATGTACATAAAGTGAAATAATATATTATAGTACTATTCATTCGATAACAGTTCTATTGTAGGCACAAGAGGTATTTCAAACCTAGGTCTATCTAGATCATTGTACTGTTCAGGCTCTTTTTACCTCTTATTACCTTGATGTTAATAACGTTCTACTTTACAACCCTTATACATTCGCGCTTTCGCTTGCTAATTCGATTAACTATTTCAAAGTAGGTAAAGATTATTAACGAGAAAATTCCACCGAAAACATACTATCACCATAAAACCACCACTTTAATGGCGGTAGGTCTCTATTAGCCCTGTAGTCTAGAACTAGTAAGAATAGGACTAAGGTGAGCCCTGCCTGTCGTAGAAAGCCACTGCAAGGGTTTTGTAATTTCGCGGGACTTGAGAGTAGGGGGCCCTTATAGCTCAACAAGCGAACCTCCTTGGGACAGCGTATGGCTTAGCCATGATGCCTAGAAGGGTTAGGACCCTCCTCAGACGTGTAACACAAAGTCTAGAGAGACAATCTTACATAATCATGACTTCCCTCCAGAAGCAAGGTATCTTTCGAAAATTTCCCCCTCAAAACAAAAAAAAAATCTATTACCTAAGACTGTTCAGGTAGCACTGCAGCTCCTATTCTCTCCGCTAAACAGTACTGAGAAAACATTACTTTGTTCCGGTTTGAAGGCCGTTGTAGCTTGTGAAATGACTGCGGGAACGATACTTGACATCTGAGGTGACAAGGCGACAAGCATTATGCGGTGCGGTGTATATGATCCTAAATAGCGTAATGTCGTTACGCGCAGACGTATAAATCACCATCAGGTGAACGTCTTACTCGACTCGTTCCTTTGTTGAATAAAAAAAAAATCGCCGTTATTATTTGGTAGACAACAAAACAATGGTTGACACGTTAATGCAACGGATTAAGGACTACGGTTCCACTTAGCTCTCCGCGACGTGGAACCGGCACTTTGTCATGATTAATAGTATCATTACAAGTATACCCTTACAAAATAGCACGTAGGCAAACGTATAATGAGAAATATTTAAGTACTTTAGCCTTGGAGGCGGATGAGGACCAGTGAGCGTGACTTCCTAAGTTATAGTCCAGGGTGCTGGAGAACGTTTTTGAGGTCCCATCATTCTCACAGTACCCTAAGTAACACGGAGTACCAGTTTGTAATTGTAATCACGGTTTTTATAATAATCATTTTTTTATATAAAAAAATATTTTCTATACATTTCAATTCAAATATACTCGATAAAGATAATGCCTGCTGTTGTCAGGAGAACCTACCTAGTTCATCATCATTATCATCAGCCGATAGACGTCCACTGCTGGACATAGGCCTCCCCTAACCATCTCCAGGTCGATCGGTCCCGCGTTGCTCGCATCCATTGGGTTTCTGTGATACTCACCAGATAGTCGGTCCACCTCGTGCGAGGCTTCCTACCATGTTCGGGAAACGAGAAACCGTTGAATTGTGGCCGTGATGTATTTGTTTTCGGTTGTTTATATATGGAAACAAACCTGACCACGATTGATATACAAATATATGACGCGAACATATGTTTACCTACATTGCGTGGCGCCAACACCGCTCGCTCTTATCCTACGTCCTGATTTTCACGAACTTGACCTACATGCCGCTGCACATGGATGAATATCTAATTTGTGACAATATAAATAGCTCACATTAGAGTGTGTGTGTGTGTGTGTGTGTGTGTGTTATACGCGCAATGAAAATAACGAGCTGTATGCGCATCGAGAACGTTACGTTACCAAGGGTAGATTGCGCTTCTGATGATAATAACGACGCGAACGATTTGCCCGATTTACATCATAGTCGGGTAAATATGTCACCCTCTACGTATAAATCATTATCATCAGCCGATAGACGTCCACTGCTGGACATAGGCCTCCCTCAAAGATCTCCATATCGATTGATCCTGCACTGCCTGCAAAATCACCGGGCGCTAGGGGTCGTTTGTAGAGGTTCATACAGGAGGGATTTAGGCCATTTCCCACCACGCTGGCCCAATGCGGGTCGGTGGGAGCCAGAGGCTCGTATGTTACTTAGCAGGGTGCACCACGAGCAAGTGAGATTGGCTTGGATCCCGTGAATTGCTGGGCGAGACGGGACGCCTCACACCCCCTACGTATAAATACACTGTACGAAATTACCTTATAAAATATATAAAGAGTTATTTTAATTTTAGGTGAATATAACACTTTATTATTGCAATCTCTGCCGTGTCAGTGAGGACCCATAGGGGAGAAAAGTGTTGGAGTGGAGGCCGGCATACAGGTCGTACAAGTGTAGGACGCCCTCCTTTCAGATGAACCGACGATATGATCAGAGCGGTCGGAAGTAGGTGGATGCGAAAAGCTGAAGATCGCATTTGGCGGAAGTCATTGGGGATGGCTTATATCCAGCAGTGGATAAACAAAAGCTGATAATGATGATGATGATTGCAATATTTAAAAAAATAAATTAATTTGTGAATATAAGTTTTTGTAGTAACTTTACTTGTGTGGCGGATTCGCGAAAATTATCATTATTAATATTAGCGGTAACGAGTGCAACATATTATATTCCCGTGTACCCCCACCCCGTTGCCACCCCAGAGCAGCGGTGACAAAGCAAGGGCACCGCAGCGTCCCCCTCGTGCGATGCGACCCCCTCGGGTGGGAGGCGGCGGTGTGTTTCATTCTGACCTATTTCTCGGCGTGATCTTGACCCACGTGACCCATTTCACCGACCTGTCCGGACTTAATAGTTAACTAGTCTCTGGGCTGTAAGACACGGTTAGGATGTGCAGTGCTATGTGACCGTTACAGTTCGGCTCGTCAGCACCCCACCGTTCCTTCCAGCCTCTCCCGTGCGTTGTTACGACACGCGCTGTCCGGATAGTTCCGCACCACAACACCCAGTTATTCAAATACCCCTGACCTACATCCGTGAACTTGGCCCATATCACTGCGCAACCCCATCCATCGATCAACCGCTTAATGCTCTTACAAAATATCATCGTTCATATATACGGGCACTATTAAATGATCACACTTTGCGTTTACTATTAAATGGTTCATCATTATTATTTATTAATACTATTTATTTTTTATATAAAATCTCGATGTTTTCTGTATGAAGCAATATAATTAGCTTGATATATATTTTTTTAATTATAGTTATAATAAAATTAACAATCGATATCTTTAACTGTTCATTAATAATGGAAAACAGTATTTAATAATTTAAGTATTTAATAATCAATGTCTATTAATTGCAATTATTTAAAATTTGTAATAGTATATGATGAAGATTGCAAGGTCACCACCACCCCACACCACCCCACAACACCCCACCCCACCCCACCTGCTGCTCCCCTAGCTGTCCGTGGCGTCTCCTCATTAGCGTTTTATAAGCGCTCGAACACAAGTATTTAATCTACGATGAGGTCGCAGCTAAGACAATGGTAAAATAAAATGGATAAGATTGCGTTTGATTTATTTGTTTCGCTGGTATTTAATAAGGCATGAAATTGACCTTGACATAGTCTAATTGGATACTGAACGCAAGGGAAGCTCCACAAGGAAACTCCAGCTTACAATGGAAACGTAAGATAAACAAACAAACCTTGCCGCGGCCGGCGCGACCTCGCTCACTCACTCACTCATTCACTCACACACTCACTCACAACCTGTTCCAGTATCAAATTAAAGCTTTGATTAATTCATAAATAATTATATTTATCATGGAACCGTTCACACAGCCGACTCTACTGTCGCTGCCTTCCAGTGTCCTCCTGTTCCACTGTACGTCTTATTTTAATAATGGTATATCAATAATCAGTAATAAAAAGTATAACTAATTCTCTAAATGAATCTACTCGTATTAAGTACGTACATAAGGGTCTAGTTAATATTATATATATATATATGTGTGTGTGTTTGTGTGTGGGATTTGTGATGCTACTAAGTCATCCTAAGAAATCGGTGTAAATTCATAGTTAAAGGAAAATGCAGAGAGCGTTCTACAAAAACTTAAAGCGTGTCACGGCCGCTGCATACTTGAAAACGTTTCTGCATAACCGTAGTACTATTTTAAGATTACGGTATGGGACACACACGAGAACGAGAACCGGTGCTCGGTGTCCGGTACTCGGTACTCCGGGTAACATTTCATTAAGACACCGTCGTGGCCGGTTGAACCGCGGCCAGCGTTATTTGGCACGCTCTTCATCACATCTACTGTTTTCAAGGTCATCGGGACCCCTAAGGTAATAAAGCGTCCGATACGACCATGCCCAACAATCTAGTACGACGCCCTGGGGGAAGCGGCTTAATCAAGGAACTATTAAGGAAACAAACAGCAATCAGCTCCAATTTTACTACTGCCTTCGTTTGTGTGGGACATAATCTTGTTACCGTTTACTTTATTATTATTAATTATTTTTTTTTCATTATATTGAATAAAGTAATTGAAACCTGCAGAAGTTTATTTTTAAATGGACATAATCGTCACCAGGATGGGTTCGCGTCGTCGTCAGATGAGATATAACGATGAGAGTTAAAAAGATCATCACCGCGATGAAATAATCTAAGAACTTTAATCGCGAGTTTATATCAAAAAAACTATTCATGTTTTTAATTTTTTCATTATATTATTATATTTATGGAAGATAATTCTTTTAGATCTCCATGTTTTAGTTATAAAGCTGAACCACCCCCCTGCCTCTAGGGATGACGGTGTGAGGTCGCGTTTGTTCTGTAACAAAACGTATTCGCGTTATTCTAACATTCTGACACAGTATTTAGGTCACGGGGAGAAAATTGCGAATGAATTATTTATGATATATAACAGTACCATTAAAATATGTAATGTTGTACGTTTTAACGTTTATATTGCGCTATGTTGTAGTTTACTAAGGGAACCGTTGTAATTAAACTTTTATTTAACCTCGAGCCCCGGCCTCCTCGACTTGTAACAAGCAGTAAGCATATAATACAAATAAATGGTCACCACAACATAAAAAATCTATAAACACTCAGGGATCCTGTGTTTGCGTAAGGAATGAAATTTTGTCGGGACGGATATATACTGTGCGTTAGGAGACCGCTTCCGAAAACGAAGACATGCGATACTACTAATGACACCTTTGATGGTTTTTTTTTAGTCAAGTAATGTATTTTTTATGAAACTATCGTTTCTTTTAGCTGTACCAATATGATAGAGCGTAAATAACGATAATAAAACGTTTTAATAATATTTTTTTTTTCCGTCACATCATCAAAGGTGTATTTAGTACTATCGTCTGTCTTTCTTTTCGGAAGCTGTCTCCTAACACACAGCATATATATATATATATATATCTTGACGTCATAACAAAATCGTAGAGCTCATACTGTGTCTTCCAAACAAAGCCAATTTGGCCAAAATAACGAGTGTTTGGAGCTCGTTAGCAGATGGCTAGTTAACAATTATCTACTTTTAACTTTTATGTAACGGTTTCAATGATCGATCAACACGAACCGAAATACATATTTTCCAATCGTCATGTTTCAGCAGCGACCAACGATGGCTTGAAATAATAATTGAAACGTACATTTCCTATTCTTCGGAACTCCTCAATAATAGTTACAAATTTAATTCGATTTAGAAAGGTCAGTGTGAACTTTCAATTGTAACAAGTTTCCCTGAAACGCAGACGTCGATGCATATTTCAAGTCCAAAGTATCAACTTTAGAGACACGCACACAACTTACACTTCTGAAATTTACAATAAAAATAATTTACAATACATCTAATTCGTATTGCAATTTTAAGAGATACTTAACTACACTTGGAGACCTGTCACAATAAACATTTGGGCGCCAGGTAAGTGATAGTTTTCTGGTCGGGTCCGTCGGCATGCTTCTGCAGTGCTCAGTTATCTACCACATATTAATTTGAAATTACAACTTCGGCGAAGGTTAAAGTATGCAGATTTTTCCTTTCATCACTGAGCATAAGTTCCTTGACATTAAATAAAATATATCGTTTTATCATTCCCACAGACGAGCAATACGATCGTCCTCATTATGTAAATAATCCTCATGTTAAATTTATATAATATTGTTAAGGATAATATAGTTACATTTAAGGATAATGTTGAATATATTATTTATCATAAACTTCATCCAATATTTAGGTAAAAATGTTTATGTTACAATTGTGTTATAAATGTGATTATTTTTATCGCTATAGGTAAAGTTAATAATTAACGGTTCCCCTTTAAAGTTTGTGTTGTAATAGCGGGTAGTTCGCATCACACAACATTGAGTGTTTTCTATTGCGCACACGTACGTAGGACTTTTTATTGAGTAATTACAACTTAAGTTGAATTGTATTATCATTCGCACATGACGCACACGACGCACACGAAGCCCTGGCTCCTGCTCCTGTCCCACAAATAACTCCGCCGCACTGTTGATTCCCTTTTGCGTGCGTTAGACTGAATTATGAACCGTATATATACACTTACACACATAACCGCATACGTAGGACGTACCGAGCGACCTCGACGGACCAAAAGCAGTACCACTGTCACTGGGTAAGTGTGCCAGTGGGTCAGTGGGGCGCGCGTCATCGGCGACCATGCCCGTCCCTCTCCCTCCTCACCCCGCCGTACTCCTCCTCCCTACCTACCTCCCTCCCGCCGCACACACCCCCTCTCTACCCGACTCGCAAGGTCCCCACAGATTGCAGCCGAGTTTACTCAACAAATCTACATTTTCTTAATAGGGCACAGTGTCGACGTAATTGTCACTGCGCGCGACACGGTAACACTCGCGGTCTCACAAGAGGCGCCTTATCTACCCGACCTTATTCTTCACTAATCGATAACCCCTCCACCATGCGAAACAATTACACTATAACTACACCACGACCACAACACAAACGACAGTAACACGAGCACATAGCTTCATTACATCAATGTTGAAACGGCGTGATGCATTTCTATTTCATTCGTTTCCACTGCACCGTAATTGCTCTTTGGAAGTGAATCATAAATCGGCACGTGGCCAACGATCCTTGATACTTGACTCATTAGAAATTTAACTTAATGCCTTATTTCCCATATGCACCGTCTCTTCAGAACTGTAACATAAATAATAAAAGATAAAAATGCATAACGTCCAATACTACTACAGGGCCAGTTGAAGTCTGGTCGTTAGAAATGGATTAAATACTTCAAAATTGACCAGTCTCCACATTCAACAAGGACAAAAAAACCCGAACCATAGTTAATAAATAAATTTTAATCTATATTAAAATAGCTTTTGGCGAGGTAACTTTTAGAAATAATGAATGCGATGGGTTTCCCTCTAAAGTTCGAGGAAGGTGTATGCTTCACAGGTTCTAATCACATTAATAAAGAACTATCTAATCAAGCACCCAGCACTGTGCATGTGTGACCTATAGTTGACATAAATAAAAAATATGGTGAAGTGGAATCGGAACAATAACGTACAACCTTGCAATTTAAAACTTCGTAATCTATATATATATATATATATATATATATATATATATATCTCGTTCGTTTTCATTTCAACGCTGCTTCTCTTACGGAGGAATTCAATGGAAGTGTCCGTTTCTAACATTAAGATGTTTACTTTTTTTTTTTTTCGACAATACGATAAGACGGTTTACGTCATAGTAAGTGATACACCCGCCCATGACAATGATGAACTAATTAGGATGATATATCAATCGTCGCTTAGACATGTTAGATTTCCTAACCTTCTGACTTCACTACATGTTTTTCTTTAAAATGTAACATGGTAATGGACAGGCCCTGAGTCAGTATGACTTTCAAACGCTTAAACCATCAGAAAACAGGGAACACGGTAATGATTGCACACTACTATTTGTCGGCGGGAAACAGGAGCTGCTGTTGCACCTTCACAGACCAACTGGGGCAATAAAGAATTACCACCAGTTAAAACATCAGTGATAAGGAGGGACTACGCGTTGGTCGCCAGTGTTTCACAACTAAATTGGTTTTTAATATAACAACTCCATCGACTACTATTTACACGGCTGCAGCCGTATGCATAGCTGATGAACTCCATAATCGGAAATTCGCTATACAGCTGTACGATCGTTTTGTGGTATCAAGAGCTCAATATTTCGCAGTGTATATCATCGTAACTGGCGTTGCAGTGTTATATATAGGTTCACCTCCTTAATTCGTCCCTTTAGTTTCATTATAAAGAATTCAATCGCAATTATTATTTTCATTTCAAAAGTTCAAAATACGTTTAAATTATTCAGACGGGCTCCCAAGGTTTGGTCTATTGTGTACGAGGGTGTAGGGTAAGAAAAATCAGACAGGGATTTATATTGACAATTCAACCCTGAATTAGGTAGTAGTAGTTTTTTGTATTGAATTTTAAATCCTCCACCAAGTAAGTTTGTGGTCTGTATATTTATTGGTATTAACAAAACTAATGATTTTTTTTTATTATTCGACGAGGGGGATGTTCATGTGATGGTAGTGATACGCCAACAAATAACGTGGAGTTAAAATGATAGATACAGCACTTTACGATGCTGGTCACGATAAGAAACCCCCCAGTAATGTCTCTAGATATTTCCCTTCAAAACAAAACCGTAATGTTTGCACAGTACTGTTTATCGGCTGCAATAAACGCTGCGGTGGTACCTACTTAGACGATCCCCGGGAACAGACTTCATCATCATCAGCCGATAGATGTGTACTGCTGGACATGGGCCTTGCCCAAAGTTTTACAGTCAGCATGGCCTCCGCTACCGCCGGTCACTAGGGACCATCGTTTCTGGAGGGCATTGGTCCAATGCGAGTTGATGGGGGTCAGAGACTCGTTTGTTGTTTAGCAGGGTGCACCACAAGCAGGTAAGGTTAGCTTGGGTCCCGTAAGTTGTTGTGCGGGGCCCTTTACACCTCTAAACAGTGATCTACCACCAGTAAATATTATCAGCACACAACCCGAAATGCTCTTAAGCAATGCAGGTCAATAAATCACTAAGCAACTTAAGCAATGAGGTCATTTTATTTAATATTTAATAAATAAATCTCTATACCTCCATAATCATTCTTCATCCCCCATTCCTCTTTATTACTGTTTTTATCATCTTTTTTTTATTTTTGCATATTTCTTTTATCTTAAATGACTTTTCAAACAAAACGAGATTATTTCTGGTTTTGTAAGTCTGGACGTGGGCGTTGCTACAGTTAGCAACATACCATTGTGTTCTAAGTTACTGGGGGTAGGTCTCTGTCGTCCGAAACCGTCGAGGTAGTAGGTACCACTGCAGCGCCTATTGCAGCCGACAAACAGCAAGGCGCAAAAATTTCCGGTTTGATCGACGCCGTAGCTAGTATATATACTAAGATAACAAGACTGAACATCTTATGCTTCAGGCGACGAGCGCAATGTGTTGCAGTGTATATCATCCTAACTAGCACCACGTTATAGACAGGCGTATCACTTACCACCACGTGCCACCAGCTCCGGCTGTTCTTGTCGCTATTGATTATAAAATGAAATGTATATTTGTTCCAAATTAATTTATTTATTTAGGACTAGGCTGACTCTTTTAATAAAGATGGATTTTCATACTCGCAACGTCTACCATACGAGTTGGCTAGTGTAGCATAATGGTTTCCCCAGCCTCGGCCCTGTAGTCTCGGGCTGTTAAGAATAGGACTGAAGTATGCATGCACATCTAAATGCACTTCTCAACCACGCAACTGTAATTAAAATAAAACAAAAACGAACAGCATCAATAGATTACATTTCCCCGAGTGGATATTATGAAGCTGACAAAGTTATGACTTGAGTTTGTTATGTTAACAAAACCCCAGCGCTAACTTTCCTAATTAACATCGGCAGTAGTTTCAGAGTGGTTTAGATGCCCGCCTGAACTGTGAACTGCAAAACGTATATATAGATCCTCATAGCAGACGATCAAATTATGTGCTCTACTTACACCTTTAATTAATCCTGCTATCGATATAAATCTAATCTAAATTAAAATAGAATGAAAGCATCGCTTAAGACTTATAAATTAGGTAAGATGTCCCGATATAAACGACAAGTGCAATGTGGAACAGTGTAAACATCCTATCTCCTCATTGTCACGAGTATTGTATAATTTTAATACCGTCAGGTGAATTCTGTTGCCGGGGAACGTCTTAGTTAAGTACTTTGCAAATTTTACAGTTTTCCGGTTTAAAGGAAAGTAGCTTGTGAAATTACGAGAGTAACTGTATTTAATATCCTAACGCCACGTTGTTATAAGTAGGCGTATGACTTACCATCAGGTGAAGGTTTGCTCGTCTCGCCGCTTCATCTAAAGAAATAAAATTACTACATTTTATTTCTTTATAAGGATTACTAGCTGTTAGGAAATTTTGTAAAATCTATCCTTAACTGACTTCTAAATTGCAAAAGTAATTCCTCTACCAAATGTTTGAGTACGTCTAATAGTTTCGGTGATCTCGTGATGATATCTTCTATATATGTACGTACATAATGTCTATAGGGGACGGAGATCATTTACCATCTCATGTCTTCTTCGTCTTTATAAAAAAACGTCTTCGTAATTGTCGGTTATGGACAATTATTGGCGACAGACAGATCCTTTCGTACATCGCAGTTAATAAAGGAGTGTGTGTACTTATGAAGGCGATCGTTGCAATTGTCACCATTCAATTGATAGTTTACTGTCGTTGAAGAGAATCATCTCTATTGTCTCATGACGTTCTGGCATCGGGGAACTTTAGGGTTGATGATTACTGGTGACTGTGTGGTATATTTGCCATCAATTGCTAAATAACTTAGTTTAAAACTGTTTAGAGATAGACGAAAATAAAACATGTATTATAATTATAATTTAAAAAATAATGTTTCCCAAACGTTTTAGATACAAATTACTTTTCTGTTCTTCAATAAAATATTTCTAAGTGTTTTCTTGAACTCATATATATATCGACGCAAGGACGTGAAATTCAACTGTTTGATAAAATTCATTAATCATATTTTTTTTTGTTCCTTATACAAATAATTTTTTAAATGCAAGGATATGTTTGATAGTGGTGTGGTGTGTGGGTAGACAAACAAAGCGCGCGCGGGCGCAGAGACCGGCATCAACGCAGTCGCACTCCGACCGCCGGCGTGTTCGCACCTGCCGACGAATCGTTGCGCTAACCTACATATAAGAGAATATTTTTATAAAAGCTACCATTTTTATGTTATAACTAAACCTACTCAGTTCTCAAAAAAATTTTATATCGATTTTAAAAATATTTCTGGGGTCGTAACTCCGACTTATAACCAATAATAATTTTTATAATCTAGTGTTACTAGTGTCTTATTACCTTAAAAGTAATGCCTTCATTATAATCATCAGTCTATAGACGCTCATTATTGGGCACGGACTTCAGCCCAACCTTCGTTACATCGAGTATTACTTAGTTTACCGAACAAAAAACAAGCTGAACGATAACTTAATATTTTTCGACGCCTGCCCATACACAGCAACATATTGTGGTCGTCACCTTGAGACATAAAATGATGATATATAAAGTTTTGTTACCTCAGTAATTTCACTAGCTACTTGCCTTCCTACCGGATCACAATAATTTTTGCCCACTACTGTTTGGCGGTGGGTATAGGAGCAGAAACGATGCTGTGATACCTATGTAAACTTAATCTTTTAGTTCATATTAATTATTGATAACTCCTAGGATTCACAATAAAATATTATAATAGTGGTTGAGAATAATAAACGATTTTTTTTGTAAGAAAATCTCAAATGAGCTTTCTCTTTAACTGCTTCACTAATGAGCTACTTAACGTAGTACGTTATATTCTTGTGTTAATAAGCATGAAGGTTTGTGCGTATGATTACATATATATATATATATATATATATATATATATATATATATATATACCTAGTCCGGCCATAAGTTCTGATACAAATGAAAATGCATTTTTTTAATGAAGTAATGTAATATTATTACAATGTTTACCTACATATTTATTAGACTCAGCATAAAATTAAAAACTATATTCTATTCGAAATGGCCATGTTTAGCTTTTATACAGACCTTTAATCTGTTTGGCCACGTATCACGAATCATGGATTCAGGCGCTGTTTCCAAGAGAAATTTCCATCACCGCCACTGCTTGCTCTAAAGATTTTTTAGAGACTCAGTGTCGCTGTGTCGTTTACAGCAGCAGCAGGTCATGTCCTCTAAAACTGATCATAATTTGAAGTCTAAAAGGTTGAGGTCTGGGCTAGATGAGGGCCAGTCTTCACATCTTACGAAGTCCGGAACGTTGGTTTCAAGCCGGGCTTAGGTAGTTCGTGCCTTGTGACCAGGTGCAGAGTCCTACTGGAAAGTCCACGGTATATTTTAAAAAAAATGTATTGCTGAGAGGTTTCACGTAATGATCCAAGACTGTATCTTTATACGCTTTGGTTGAAGTTTTCACTCCTTTTTCACAAAAATGTAGTTTTGTGACTCCTTGATGAGACACGCCCCACCAAACCACCTCTGATGTAGAATGATGACCACGTTGTACCTTTCCAACCACCATCACTTGAGCAACTTCTTTAGAACAGTGAGCGTACACTTCATCATTTTGCTTGTTGTAGTGTTCTTCAATCAAGTTTTCATCGGTAAAGAGAATATCAATCGGTAGAGAGAATTCAGGTCTTGTTATATAATACGCGATACGCGACAGAGTTCAAGCGGGAACCTTCATTTCTCGCGATAAGATTTTTTAATTTGCTTCCTAATGTGGTTTCGACGAATTCTGGCTTTAACAGCATTAACAGCCTTTGTAGTTCTAACAGCAAGCGGCCGCCCCCAATCTTTTCCGGTCTTCTTCTGGACAGAGAAAGTGTTGTTGTATCTGTTCATAGTACCGATATGCGAACATTCAGCTGATGGCAAGCTTTCGAAGTGCCTGGAATATGAGCGACCGAACCAGCTCCATACCCACTTTGTGCAAGGCGATCACTGCAATCCTACTTTCTTTAACACCCCCACCCCATTCCATATTGTCATTTGATAATAAACAAGAAAAAATATGTGAAATAGCGCAAAATCTAAACAAGTTTTAAATATGATATACGTGTTCTAAATTCAAAATAATTAAAAAGTTGAAAAAAAAAGTTTTTATGTAACAGTATTTATGGCCAGACTAGTTATATAATATACTAGCTGTTCCCCGCCCGCTTTATACTGGTCCTAATATAAAATTACTCTTCAAGTTTGTCAGAAAAGCTTCTTGAGAGCACCCGTAACCGCAAATGATTTTCTATAGCAATCGTTACTATAGCAACCGCATAAATATTACCAAACAAAAATATTGATAATAGTTAATTTGTAATAAAATAATGAAAGATTTATGAAATTCAAAAAATAAATAGCCTATAACCATCTACATATCATTCCGCGTCGTATGGCCATGTTCCCCTGTCGATCGTGGTCGATACGTTCACTAGTTTTCACGTGATGGACAAACAAAGGAAACTCATTTTTATTATATGTACTATCATCTTGAAATCATTCGCATCACATCATTCACATCATTCACAACATCCGGATATGTTTGCACCTTAGTGTTTGTCGGCTGCAATAGGCGCCGCTGTGGTACCTACTTAAACGGTCTTTGGCAATGGATACCTCCAACAATTTGATGACGTTTGATCGAAAGCCTAACTGGAAATGTCTAGATCCGAGTAATACATATAACAGTCTGTGACATTAATCCGATTCAAAGTAGTGTTTCATCCAATAAATGCTTAGCTTGCTCACGGTCTAGACAATGAAATATCTAAACATTATTTTAATCAAGAATATTTTTTTTTAAATTCAACACATAAATGCGAGGACAAGTCGTTTAATTGCGCCTAAACGACCTATTGTCTAGTTTTATTATGAATATTTCGTGGAGATGCTGATTGCAGTCGGTGCAGTTATAAATATTTAAAATTAACATAAAAAATGACTTTTATAGTCTCGTTAAGAAATATTCAAGTAATTGTAGTCGCTTTTCAGCTTGTGGAGTGAGTAACTTGGGTTAGAAGACAGTGTAAATTCTTGTGTAGGTTATATTTATTGCCATCAATCTCTACAGTATCAGTCATCACTATATACAAAAAGAAATATTAAAACCCGAACTATACATTTGTGTGAAATTAAGAATATACCTTTGTAATAGGTATGTACGAAAATTTCACTTGAATTAAAATCAAACCTATCCTACTACTGACTGCCCGTTTGTGGGTCACGGTTGTTTGCAGTAGTGATTGCTCTTGCAATAGACACGGGGACTCGGGCTGTTCATCTATCCACACATAAACCAATTTCCTCGACAGTAAATTGCTATGCCACGGGGAGGATTGGGTGTCCTGTTTTCATTAATTGGGTCACCGATTATCTTTGTTTCCCATACGTAGCGGCAAATCTGAGCGTCCTCTAAAGTAATGCAGTTTGCATCAAATTTAGAATAGGTTTATCTTTCCTTCAGTGGAATGAATCAGTTTGTGTATTATACATAAACGATCAAATATATATGATTTAAATCAAAAGATTCAATGATTTCGCCGACAAATAGTACTGTGGTTTGAAGGGCGCTGTAGCCAGTGGAATTAGTGGGGTAACGAGACTACATACTACAACATGTTATGTGACAAAGCTATGTCTATCATCCTAATTAGCATTACGTTGTAATTAGCTGTCAGTTGTAACATCGATTCTTTTATTATGTAAAATAGGATTATAATTTAAACACTTATTATCTATATTTACAACATTACTGTTAAGTTTAAATATTCCTTTTCAAATCAAGCGTCCATTGGTGTGTTTCGGTAAGTAAGTACCCTCGTGTGGCTGTTAAATAATGCGCACGAAAATGGCGCGAAACGCAAACTTACGTTTCCAATATGGCGGGCGGCGCGGGCCGCGCTCGTGCGTTTCTTTTTCGTATTGAAGGTTGCGTCAATTGTGCAACGGTCGAGTTGGTGTCGGCAGATAGGAATATACGAAAAAAAAAGTTAAATAGGTTTGTCACGACGGCGCTGATATGGACGTATTCCGGCCTTACTTACTATACCCGCATAATATAATATAAGAAAAGATTAAACGCATACCACTGTAAGAGGCATTGGTTACTCTTTCATAGCTCAGCTTCTTTTATGGAAAGAGGAAACTGAATATGAACATATTTTAGACCGAAGAGGCGACGTTTAAGACATTAAAGACAAAACATATAGACACAGCGAAATGTTCGGCTGATATTGGCGTTCATATTTTACTTTAACAAAGTCAACTATTAATAAAAGTTGATCGTGTTAATTATTATAAATCCAGAAATGTAACGAGTCGCATGGTCCGATCGTGACTGGTGATATCAAGGTTAAGGTGTACCGCCCAACCTTGTTTGAGGTTCGTCTAATGCAATAGGCAATAATAATCATCGTGCAATCTGTTTACGTTTTCTTTTACGTTGTAAAGTTTGCATGTGTGCACGTTGGTCGGTGCACGCGATTACACAGTACATGTGGCGCTATTCCATTTTAAATGTTTCATAGTAATGCATCGTTTCTTGAATTGTCCAGTGAAATCTTCTCGTCGATGTTTAGTATTCAGTCTGACTAATGCGTGTGTTGCCCTTTGGCGAAATTGAATTTCAATTTATCTTGGTAAGTGGGACAGAACTTGCGTATGTTGCAATATGCCTGCCTACCAATGAGTTCGTTTTACGGATACACGCGTCCGCGGATATTAAAAAATTGTCTTGTCAATTGCGATTTGAATAGGAGAGAATAAAAAAAGACTGAAAATTCGCCTGCATGCATTATGGATTGAGTTTCGAAATGTTGTTGAAATGTGTCAATCAGTTTATTGTTTATCGGGCCCGCGACAAAGTGGCCCGCCAAAACGGGACCGATATTCATGATTTTCGCGAAATGTTTCCATAATACTACTACTTACGCATTCAATGTGTCAATGTAATAAAAACCAAAAGAACAAAGAACTGTATAGATAACGTGAAATCATCGAAACACTTTCAAAAACCTTATTCTTCATCGCTATATTATAATTATTGTTTAATATTAATGTAACGCGTACGTAATTAACGCTGTTTTAATTAGAGTACAGTATTTATCCATAAAATGTTTTACTTAATACTATAACAACACAACGGATGCAGTGATTAGGAAAATTAAAAAAATATTTTAAATGTATATATATATATATATATATAAACATATACTTTAGGTATAATTGTTTGTCTTTTACTCAACACATTTCCTTCGGCGTTGCGATTCTGTTACAAGGCAACGAGACCAGGTCGACTGCACAATGAACAAAAATACACATTATATTCCTTAATTAAAACAATTTGCATTACGTTTAGATTATCAACAGTTTTGGGGCTGGTGTTTATTACCAAACTGTGTGGTTTAACCTTGCTACGTTGTGCAATCGGTGTCACTGCCTGCCGCAAGTGCTAGAACCGAATTTTGCGACATATAATTATACAAATATATATAAATATTGTTTTTATTTCAACCGGGCACACTGCGACTGTCTTCAATGTACGCCTCTTCCGATAACGTGATGCTCGTTATGAAACGTCTGCTGTTCCCCGATACAGTGTTCCTGTCGTAATACGCTTCAACGTCAGCTAAAATTTGTTTATTGTAGGTGAAACCATATTAAATTATATATTGTGAGGGGGTGAGGGGTGAGGGCATCCATTCACGGCTTAAGTGCTGATTAAAAAACGTATATGCTTTCAGTAAAATGGCTGCTTTCCGTTGTTTCCTTAGCGGAGCCGCGGCGCGCGCCGTTTCTACTGGCAGCCTTGTGCTACTTCTTCGTGTGCCGCATGTTCCTATGTCTGCACATTACGTATTGATCGGCATCTATTGATTCATCGAGCCCACTCGGGGACTCCGATTGGAAACTTATCATCCATTCGAGATTTTCCTTTTACCGCGACACGCGCGGTTATTACATTAACTTATTATGCACACAAATAAAATTATAATATATATATATATATATATATATATATATATAACAACATCTCATTTTAGATAAGAGGAACGCCTGGACCGAATCCTACTGAACTTTCACTGCGAGATATAAGTCATAACATGTACATTCAATATTTTAATATTGACTGTTCTCCGCCCGCTTTGCTAACAGGAACACCCCCGCTACTCCCTTTGGGGAAGGAATTTTATAAAAATCCATTTTGTTTAACATTTAATCCATTACATGTTACATGGAACCTAATCTGAACACATCTGGCGAAAAGTCGGTGTTTATTCGCCTCTGCCTACTCCTACTGGGGAAAAAGGCGTGATAATATTTAAAAAAAAAAAACCATTCTCAGCTGACCTCTAAATAGCAGAAGCAATATCTCAACAAAATTTTGAGTGTTTACACCTTATTATTTCGATGAGTGATGAGTCAATGGATCTCTCGATATATATATATATATATATATATATATATATATATATATATATAGATTGATTTAGATGTTAAGTTTAATAAATTAGGAAAAACATTGGTAATTTTTTTTTGTCTGAAATGCATTATTCCCAACAGGTAATAATAAAAGTATAAAGAAAATAACACTTTATTACGTAATCTAGGTACTACTAGTTGTAATATAAAAATAGATATTTTGTATTATTCAACACGGTGTTTCTAGGAACCCTAGGTCCGATCCCACTCGATAGAAGACATAGGGATTTCTTAATAAAATCTATTTTCTTAAGTAATACATAGCAGCAAAACGTGAAAGTTGTTGTCGTTTAATTATAATAAATAAACTTTCAGTTAAAAATTATAAACAAGTATTGAGAAATAATATCATCATCGTCATCATCATAATCATTACGATTAATAATGTTTTGTATTGGTTAATGAGCTACTGTTTCTAAATAATAAGCGGTTTGTTTTTTAATAAAATTTTAAGTATTTTGTTAAAATGTTGCATGGTAATGGAGGCGAGTTTACAAACTCAACTCGTGCGCAGGCGCCGCATCACTCAGTATTTTGTAATAGCGCTAAAATCGTGGTAACCAGGCCAAGGCCCCGCTTATTTACATGTACGTGAGAAATATTATTTACGCTTAACTTATATCTCTATAGAGAGATACAAAAATAATAGTATCATTGTGTATATAAAACGGACTGACCTCGAGACTTAACTGCCGACGTGGATGACGAGTTTCTTTACTATTCTATTCTTCTATTTTTCTTTTTAAAGATTAGGTAAATTTATGATATTTTTATTACGAGATATCTCTGTCCAGCTGTGAGACAGACGTTCATCGATTGAGATAATGGTAATGATATAACGAAACGGAAGCCGTTTACAACTTGATGATAATATTGTATAGATTGGTTAACTAAATATGTTGCATATATACAATATAGTATTAGGAACAAAACAATTATATAAACGGTATCCTTCATCTTATGTCGTCATGTTATCTCCTTAGTCTTCCTAAGTCCCACTGTAGGGTCCGTCTTCTAAGGCCCATTGCAGAGTATCATGGGGATGTTTTAACCCGTATCCCACATTGAGTCGTCGAGTTGAAAAAAATAGTTGACATGAGAATCTAAACTTTGACCCCAACAGTTGTTATATACCACTAAGAGGAACTTAGAAAGAAGTAAGAAATCTTCCCCCTTTTATTATTATGGGTTTGAGTTATAAGAGATCAATTTTGTGGTCGCTGTCCGACTAAGGGTAATAAAAGGAATTAACTAAACTATGTAAGTTTAAATGTACACGGTATACAGTTAAAAAATTGAGTTATAACGCGAAACCACTTGGTACACCTTTCATAATTGTATATACTCTTAGCTAAGAAGCTATTTATTTAAAGGACCTTCTATCTCACCATCAGCCGATAGACGTCCACTGCTGGATATAGACCTCGCCCAAAGATCTCCATATCGATCGTCCCACGTTGCTCGCATCCAGTGGGTTCCCGCGATTTTCTAGATCTTCTGTACTAGAAACAAAACTTTCAGTTAAATATTCCCAATATATTAAACTCTTATATTTCGCTGTTTAACTTCCGTTACTGCACTCTAGTTTTATTCTACAACCCTCATGACCTAAACCTGACGCCAACCACATTATTGTTGTGTTCCATAAACAAGCTCCGTTATCCGTAACTTTGTTACTTAAAATTACGTGAAAGTGCTGGCCTAACTGCAACCAAAAGAAGGAAGGTGTTGTAATTTTAACGCGTGTATCCTTAAAGCTATCGCTTTTTAACTAAACTAGCGATTCCCAAACTGAAGTACGCGTGCTCATTGAGGGTACGTGGAAATTATATTGGTAATGGAGAAAATACCAAGTTAAAACTTAAAAATAATAACTTACTAAGGTGATTTAAAATAGACAAAGAATACATGTCAAATGAGATTGAAAATAATATAATCTTAAGCAAAACGAGATACATTATTTAGAAGTAGGTGTGGCGTTACCGGGGGAGGGATGCTCGTAAATGATAGATTTTATAAAGAGGTACTGGGACGAAAAAAGGTTGAGAAGCACTGAATTAGACGATATGATTTTTTCATTATTTCAACATGTATAAATTAAGCCAATCATCCCACAATCAAACGTTACGGTGCTAAAAAACATGGGAAAAAATTACCATGAGTTGTGAAAACAAACGCGCGCTACACTGCGTGGACTACCTCCTATGAGTATGAAGAGGGGAAAGTTTTTTTTATTTTACATCATTGAAAAGTCAGGTGTAACGAAACGATCTCATTTATTCCAGTAACAGTTGATACTACGTAGAAGCTCGTCACGATATCTCTGGAACCATACGGCCCGGAGACTTGAAACTTGATACGATTATTCTTTTTACCCAGTATAGGACAGTTGAAAGCGGATTTTACAAAATTTCTTCCCCAAAGGTAGTTGCAGAGGGTGTTATAACCAGTAAATCGGGCGGGGAACATAGTTATATGTCAGAGCAAGGACAACGAGGAATGTATATCCTCCTAATTCCGTATTGTTGTGGGAGGTCTCTATTCACTTACCATCAGATCAATCTCCTACTCTGAATAGACGCTGTCTGAAAATAAATACACTGTTTACGTATGATATGATATTTAATCGACGACACGTATATTGCTGTCATCCGCCTAGAATTATTTCCGCTGAAGCATCCGGCTACCCCCGTACACGTACCAGTTGTCAGATAACTTTTCATATAATTGCAGACAAAACAAATATTCGCGTCTAAGTTACGTAGGAAGTGTTAGTCTATATATTTTTTGTTTCATGTTTCCATTTATAATAACTAAAATTAACTATTAAAAGTTAAATAATTTAAATTCAATACTATTGTTCTAATAGTTAACTAGTATTTATATCCTTTATTTTTTAGTTTACTATATAATAACTATCAGTTAGTTAACTTGTGTAATTAATTAACCACGTTTGCGTGAACAATAGCTAATGTAGATAACCTAGTGTTACACTTACATATAAATTTATTGCAATTGCTTTCATATAACGAATTGTTAGGCTTTTGTAAGATCACCTACTTTTGTGTTCGTTTGCTTGCTTGCTTGACAGACGCACCTCTTCATTACAGTTTTCGTAATCAGTAAAAGAAGCAATCGGTTTTTTTTCCCTTTGCGTAATTCCATATAACATATTTTTTTTAGTACTAAAATATTTTATACGACGAAATGAGTAGCCGCGACGGTTTGGATCTTTATATAAATAACATCACGTTATTCTCTCTATGCTAGGGGATGCCTGGTCTCGTTACCGTAGTCATTGCATAATACCCTTCGGAGTGAACATTCCTGTCTATTCCTATCCATTTCAGTTCAGACTAGTCAGAATCTCGGCGACGGTGTTATAAATTGAATTTTGTATTGAACCTTTGGTTATCAGACAAACTTTTTTGCGATAAGAATTAAAAACAGCGTATCATAAAGAAAGTCGATTCATAATCTAACGCAAATTATTACAATATCAAAAAGTACGTTAAGGAAATAAAATCCTATGAAATTCTTACACAGCCAAGCTTATACCTCATTGAGTGTAATTGGCATACTTCTTTTTGGGATGCAAGTTAATGAGCGCAACAGGCAGACTACTTTCACTTTGAGTTATTCCCTCTTAGTCCTCTTCTACAACATACCATAGAAGGGGGTTGGGAATACTAACGAATCCTAATCAGATTAAAGATTGTTAACTTATTTTCTTGTTTCTCTGGTTTTTTTCCTTTTCACTGTATTTTAATAAAAAAAAGACATGGTTAACTTTACTTATTTAACTTCATAAGAAAAGTGAATATACCGAACAATTAGCAGCACTCAACTTCAATGTACTTTATTGAATATTGCGCAAAGAAAATCTTCTCCATAATATTAATAGTATTTTATCTTTAGTTAGATACAAAATCAGTACCTTTAAGCCTCTACCGGCGCTTAGTGGTTCTCTATTGCTATTCAAGAAGTCAAGTAAGTATTAAATTGTTTCGTTTCATTCTATATAATTTCTAATGTTTCTCGACGCCAAGGATACTTCAGAAAATCATATATATATATATATATATATATATATATATATATATATATATATATATCTAGCTTCAGTTAGTCGCCTAACGCTGACCATTACTTATCGAGTACGAGCGGCAAAGTCTTTGTTGATTTTTGTAAAAAAAAAATTATTTCACAATATGTATGTGTGGCGACCACTTGCCAGTTGGACCGACGATCTGGTTAAGATCGCAAGGTGACGTTAGATAAAAATTGGGGTACCAAGTCCTGCATGTCGTAGAAGACAACTGAAAGGGTGTACGAGTTTCGTGGACCTTGAGGGTAAACCTGTTTTCGCTCAATAAATCCGTTAATAGCAAATGCGTAGTGGCCGCACACTGCGAGGGTACAAAGAAAACTTGTGCTAATCAAGTGTCAGGAGGTACTGGTTCATTCCGTAACATAACCAAGAGAGACAACCACATAGAAAATTCCGTCATTATATGGGGGAACTTCAGAGTGGTTGTTGAAAATCGTTTGAGTAAACCTATTATATACTGACGACTGTATGCTGAAATGGCGCTGACGATACTTGATATAAGGTATTTCGTATATAATTAGTTTGCTATATTAAATGAAATTGAAATAAACGTTTCATATATTATCTTAATATAAAGTAAACGAGTGATTTATTTATCACTTCATTTTGATTTGAATGTGTGAATAATCCCGAAATGAACCAGTGTCGCAACGGCATAGCAAATCGAGGACCTCCTTCAATACATTATAACGCGATCTTTATACGCATACGCAGGTGATACTTATTAAATTTCTAACATTCAGGGTTGCTACATTATTGTGAAGAAGTTTTCATGTGAAGCAAAAGAATATTTGAATTCAGTAGGCTCTATGGCTGATCGATCGACACCGGGGATGTTCGGTAGTCACCACCCTCATATTGTAAATCTGCCATACCAGCAACACTCTATTCCTACTTTCAATAAGTACTAACGAGCAGCCTTCACCATCCGCATCCTTATCATTTTTAACACCATGTGATATTAATTTCTCTGATGTTATCTGATGAATTTCTTTATGGTAGATGAGAAATTATCATAATATTTATGAACTGAACAACTTGACGTAATTTGCATTGATGGTTGGAAAAACAATGCAGAATTAAGTAATTACGAAGGACGCATCGTCTAGACTTCGAGAAGTCTGCGCTCGACAGATCCTGGCAAGGACGGTCGAGTGAACAAATTAACGTCAATATTGTTTATGGATAAAATACTTCATTGGCGAGGTAACTCAAGGAACCTGTATTTTTTAATATGGTTGTTTTTTTTAATGAAGCTTTGTTTAATGCGTTCATTGCAGAAACATTTTTGATATTCGATTGTAGTGTGAAACGGGAGTCTAACAGGAAATGACTATATCTGATATAATTGTACATAGCCCCCTCGTCTTGGTGAGAGCGGATGTAGTCCATGTGTTGCAACTATGACGCATTGTCTCCAATCTCATCCAGCACCACAGCATATCGACCATACATTAATATGTACACATATCTTTTACGTCTTACGTACATATATTTTATATATTACATTAATATATTAATGATCCAATATTCTTGTGTACTTGAAAATTGATGATGGCAGGTTCTGCCGTTTCATATGTATAATATAATGTATGTTTATTATATGTATAATAGTTTTCCAATTATGTAGAGACTCGTCGCGAAATCTCGGAAACCATAAGCCCCGGAGACTTGAAATTCGGTAGGGAATATTCCTTTTGCCGAGTATTGGTCAGTTTAGAATGGATTTTACGAAATTTCTTCCAAAAAAGGTTGTACCGGGGGTGTTACAGCAAAGCGGGCGGGGAATAGTTAGTAACAATATATTATTGAGTAAATCTTTTTAAACCTGTAGGAGACTTTTGTGGAGAGAATCACTATTATAATTTGAATAAAAAATATATTTAGGCCGTAAGCGCAAGATCGATCGATGTGAATATCTGTGAGGGGTGCCCTGTGTCCAGCATCGGCTGATAATGATGATGATGATGAAGATTTTTGAGAAATTTATAAGTTTTTGCTTTCTAGAATGATAGCGGACGGTACGGCATTAAATTTTTCCCACATTCGCCGCTTGATATCATTTCATTAGTACTAAAGTAGTAAAATGAGTCCACTTTGATATTCTTGTATGTGTAAAGATCGAAAAAGGAAGGAGTCGTGCATGTGACACCCCTATGCTGGATACAAAGACGTCGCCCGCAGAGCCTTTATGAATAAGTGGATCACTGCCTAATTATGGTTAACGCGGTCCATGTTTCACGTATCGTTTGCCGATGATGAAGCCAGCTCGCCAGCGATCGCGTTGAGCTGTTAAACAGATCGACGATTGGCACCTTTTGTTTTCGGCCTGCCGATTTTCAAATGAGCCATCCCATTATACCTAACGTTGCGAAACACCGATCTAGATTATACATTCGCGAACTGAATTCGCAGCGATATGAATTCCATCAATGCTACCCGCAAGACACGAGCGATTTCTTCCACTGATTCAACGTATCACTTAACAATCATTACAATATTTGTCAGCTCGTGAAACTTATTTTGTGAGTCAATTTTCAAATTATTCAAGGTATCGTTACGATTGCGACACAACCGCTGAGACAAAGGAGCTTGTTTTCGGTTCTTTTTTTTTCTCATATTTTCCAAGTCGGACTTATTTAAATGAGATTGATTTATCGATCAATCAAAAGTGAGGTCAGTACCATCTATTACGTTTTCAACTGAATAATATACATATATATTTATGGGTCACAGGACTTTACGAGTTGGAAAACAAACACGGGGCACATCGGTCGGTCGCGCAGCGCCGGCGGTCGCGAGTTCCTTTCCTATTGCACACTTTACAATCTTTACATTTATAGGTAGGTAGGTAGGTAGGTTAGTAGGTAGGTATGTATGCGAGTTAAAAATAACAATAATGATTTCGTTAAAAGAGGCAATTGTATGCGAGAGAGCATTGCGTACATATGCAGTACATCAGTCAATGATACGTTAAACTGGATTGTTAATACATTAAACGAATTGCAAACAAAACAAAACGTGCGAAGTTGTTAAGGAGACAGTGGTTCCGTGTGCGCGACCAGTCGGCCTTGGGCTACCACCCTCCTCACCCCCCCACCGCGCCGCCTGTCACTGTAACGTTGCCGGTTTTTTTTTTCGTTTTTAATCCTGTAAATACGTGCAGGTCCACACCCACACATCTTTTCATAAACACTTCGACGCGCTAGTTGTTTACGGACGCTTTTAACAATTACATAATTATCTTGTAGCCAATTCCTTAAAGTCGGAGAACTACCAGCATACTCTCCATCCTACATCACTGGACATGCGTTCGACTACATCCACTGAGGACCCCATCCACGGAACCGCTGTCCGATCTTACGAATATAATAGCGAACCGTTGCTCGGTCCATCGAGCCGGATCAGCACCGGTGACTTATTTACTAAAAGCGATTATTAACTATTTAAAAACTCTAAAAGTTTGCTGCATAATTTGTATGCTCATATTAAATAACAGTCATCATCACCATTTCCCATCACTGACTGCTGCTGCTAAACCAAAAACATCAGTATAAACCGATATCAATGTTTTAAGAGATTTGTGATATTCAGCAATTGGGTATACTTCCAAAATATGGGGTTAACTTAAAGCAAAAGGTTTAACACAAAATTTGTCACTAGTGGTTTGAGTTATAATGATGTTTATGTTATTTATAAATTAACAGAAATTGATAAGAAAATGGAATCTGATGAAATATACATAGTACACTACTGTTCAATGGTGTACTTATAACTTCAGTAAAATCCGTAATCACATAAATTTATCAAGATACCGTTAATTTTAAATCTCTGCTACAAATAAAATGTTAAAGTTGAACCATGCATACCACCAGTTATAACAAAAATATGCCTTTTTAAGTTTGCAAGAGAATTTCTTTATTGTCTTCTGTATAGAAATTTTGTTTCTAAAGCCATTCTCGTCGCAAAATCTCTTGTATCAGCTTTCACATACATTTAAAGACATGCACACAAATCATCATCATCATCATCATCAGCCGATAGACGTCCATTGCTGGACATAGGCCTCCGCCAACGAGCGCCACATACAGTCAGCGTGACATCCTGTACCGCAGGGCACTAGGGGCTGTTATATCTAGGGGCTCATAATGGGGGGATTTGGGCTATTTTCCAGCACGCTGGCCCAATGCGGGTTGGCGTAAACCAGAACCTCGTTGATTAGCATAGTGCACCACTAGCAGGTGAGGTTGGCGTAGAACCCATGAGTTGTGCGGAACCCCACACATACATATATATACAAAATCATTGGGTCATGTGTTCGTTCTTCAGGTTCCTTCTTAAAGTGACTCTCCGTCTAGCAGAGATTGGTGTTCAGGTCACCATATTCCGACCGGTATCTTGCGAGGCGGAATAGTTGGGCTGTACTCGCGTTCCTGTGTCCCGGTCCACTACCTTATGTGTACACAGCCACTATTTCTTCCTTCGATACTACTACACCTTTTCTCGCCACTTTGCCTATCAATATGAGTTCAAGCAGTTATCTATTGTGCCTAATCACATGGCCAGGATATGACATCTTTCTCGTCTTGACGGACTGCAAAATTCACGCTTTTGTTTTACCCGTCGTAGGACCTAAACTCGGTCTCTAGGAACTAGGTATCACCGCAGCTCCTATTGCAGCAAACAAACTGTACTGTGCAATTATTACTATCTTCCGGATTGTAGAGGGTTGTAGCTAGTGAAATTACAGGGGTGATGAGATTTAACATCTCATGTCATCCTAACCAGCGCCATATAATCTCTTTAGATGCCATCATTACCATCAGGTGAACGTCTCGCTCGTTTCGACGCTTAGTTGGATATATATTTATATCTAGTTTTGCAGCGCGTCGTCACACACAAAAATATACCGTAAGAGGTGGTCATAAAATTAAAATATTCAGTCGAAGCTTGCACGAGGATGGATATCCGTTTACGATATCAGCACTTGGCCATGAAAACAAACAATCAGTAAGGAGGGACCTTCGCTTTGCGCAAGTTACACAAAAATAAAATCCATGTTATATTCACAACGTTGCACGTAATTGTAGGTGAAAATACAATAAGTAAAAATGAAGCTTTATTCTATCTTATTGTTTACGTAGAGGGCGTCCTTCCGCCGGAAACGGATGTACGCAACAATTTGCTTGGAAAATAAAGAAAGTCATTACGAGGAATATTTCTTAAAATATATTTGGTGGGCAGGCTAATATAACACAATACCTTTATGTTTAACAACGGGAAGAGCATATTCAGCTGAAGGTGACACGTGGTAACGGAGCTGTTCATCGGAAGTTAACAAGGTTTTCATTATTTCTCTTCATCCCACGAGGGGCGACGAGACAAGCGGAATATTCACCTGGTGGCGAGTAATACGCCGGCCCATAACAACGTGACGCTAGTTAGGATGATATGCACAGCACCGCATCGTGCTCGTCAGCTTGAGACATAATATGTTGTCTCTTTGCACAGGTAATTACATTAATTACAACGTCCTTTAATCCAGAACACAGTACTGTTCGGTGACAGAAGTAGAAGCTACCGTTTACAGCGGCAGAAACCTACTACTGGGATAATGCGACTGTTTAGATGTAAAAACTCAGCGATACCGTAGTACCGACCTAGGTGATCAGCCATCGAGGGTCATCACGAAATGCTCGTGCCACTTCAAACATTTATACAATGCCGGTATCACCACACCACACAACGCAACAAACCCGACTAGCCTTGATAAAAAATCAATGTAAACAACAATGTTACTGTACTATCAAGTAGTGTGCAAACATTACTGTGTTCCAGTTTGAAGGATACAATAGCTTCACAGCACGTTTTATGCCCCAAGGTGATGATCACAATGTGGTGCTGTACTTATCCTAACTAGTGTCACGTATCTATGGGCGGGCGTGTCACCGTCAGGTGAACGTCCCGCTCGTTTCGTCGCTTTGTAGTATAAAAGACAAAACAATTAAATTGTAACTGCACACGTTTTATTGGGGTGTCGTTACTTAATTTTTATATATTTATTTATTTAAACATTGAAATTGTAGGGGGTCCCGAACAACATCTCACGGGTCCGAAGCCAACCTCACCTGCTCGTGGTGCACCCTGCTAATCAACAAATGAGGTTCTGGCTCCCGTCAACCCGCATTGGGTCAACGTGGTAGGAAACGGACCAAATCTCTCCCTCCCCCCCTATGAATCCCTACCCGGTCGTCCGGAGTTCTTTGAGGGAGGTCTATGTCCAGCAGTGGACATCTCTGATGAAGCATTTAAAATGGCATTGGCCACCCTAGTTTAATTACTTGTGACCATGGCGACCCACGTTCGATTCCGAATGGACATATTCTGGAGTTTGTTTTCTGGCAATTTCTTCGAATCCTCCTAATTAACAATAACCGTCGCGTCTTTGTTCATCGTGCTCGATAGTTAAAAAAAAACCCTGACTTGGTAACACTTGATATATGGATGACGAGATACATCGCTTCGGACAAACATGGCGCGGTCCCTTTCCCACAATTAACGCGAACTGGTAACAGTAAACCCTAAAGTGTCCCTTTCCTTTCTCACAGTAAGTGCATCATGTTGCATTACAAAATCTGATGACGTCTCATTGTCCATTGTTTTAACTTTTGCGTGTTACTAATTCCATACCTCTACATTGAGCTCTACTCTTGTATAGAACTACTATTGAATAACGTTAATTATATTCCATCATCATCATTTACTTCTTAGACACAATCCTACATTACATTTTTTTTTCTTAGATGTAACGACGAGAAGGGCGAAACCTTCACCTGATGATAAACGACACGCCTATCCACAACAACGTGGCGCTAGTTAAGATAAAATCCTCTGCACCACATTGTTGCTTTGGCACTTAGATCTAAGTTTCGTTACTTTAGTAATTACCCTAGCTAATTCCGTTCTAAACCGTAACACGGTAATACACACTACTGTTTGGCAGTGGGAATGGGTGCCGCGGTGGTAACTACCTCAACGGTCTCTGACAGCAATGATAACGTGAAATGGTATTAAATGTCATCATCACCATCAGCCGACAGACGGCCGCTGCTGGACAAAGGCCTCCCCCAAAGATTTCTACATACAATCAGTATGGCCCCCGATACCGCTGAGCACTGAGATATGTAGGGGTTCAAATGGGGCGATTTAGGCCATTGCCCACCACGCTGGCCCAATGCGGGTTGGCGGGAGCCAGAGTTTCGTTAGTTGATTAGCAGGTTGCACCGTGAGGAGGTGAAGTTGTGCAGGCTCCAAGTCAACCTCCTTCCATAACGACCCTGTGCGGGATGATATGAAAAATTAGATTTAGGCATTAAATCCACCTCTTGTAACGTTTTCGGCATATACTGGTTTTTTTTTTTTTTTTTAAATAAAATAGTCCAAAAACGCATTGTAACCAACTTTCTATTTGGTACAAGGTGTTATGTAACTTTTTTTTCATAATGAGACTGATGTAATAAAGTGTTATTTTATTACTCAACACATACAAGCAGATTATTCTCCGATAAGTATGTGAAGCGGTGGTAGCTCAGTTCGTGACACGCTGTACAATATCGAGGAGGCGGAGATTCGATCCCTTTTAATAACTGATATGTCCCAAGGACCAACAGCTTTCGTTTACAGGAGATCCACCTCGCATGTATATATATATATTAATACCTACTACCCATGACAGTGTTGATAGATAGATGGGTCTCTGCTATCGGAGATCGTTTAAGTAGGTATAACCGCGTCGCCTACTTCTGTCGCCAAACAGTACTGTGCAAACATTACTATGTTCCGATTTGAAGGGCGCCGTAGCTAGTTATTACTAGCGTAACGAGACGTCTCAAGACAACGAGTGCAGTATGGTGCGGTTTTTATACCATCTTAACTAGTAGTACCACTTTCCGTACGCTTAGTTTATTAATAACCCATTTTGTATATATACATATATATATATATAATATTAATTAGATTACATAAAATCTTGCGTTTGCAGGTAAATATGGAATAATATAGTACCCAGTAATCACAATTGGCACTTGACCCGTACATGATGACTATCTACAGAGAACCGGACACGGGCTTCAATAGAATGTATTTCATCGGAACTGCTAATTAATTTGTTAGGAACGGTTTTCCTGGTAATTGATGTGAGCGAAATACGCACTCACAAACACGTAAACTTCAAACATCAAAATATAATGTTTCATTTGATAAAGTGATACTTAACGAATTTAAAATATTCCTTGTTCATTCATGTCACTTTGTAACCAATGGCGATCTTTTTGCAGACAAGCTTAGGTAACTTTAACTTTACCTTGATCAAAGGCACACTTACATTTAAGATTAGTATAACTGTAAGAATATTATTACAGACTTCTTATCTTGTAGAGGAGACTTCTAGATTAGTATAGTATAGTGGTACTGTACTGTACTGTACTGTACTGTAGTATTTTTATTACCTCAATATAATCTTCAATAGAATAGTATTTGCGGCAGATCGATGAAGTCACTCATACTTTTACTTCATTTGCAAGGCTTTATTGGTTATAACTGTTTTCTTATTCATTTACTATTACCGCCGACACGAATCTATTGATTTGATTATACTCTTTACTATTTAAGTGGACTGATGATATTTTTGCGAGAATTAATTTCATAAGTAAATATAAGTGCCATCACAATCCTTATCTATATCATTGTATAGTAATTTGCAAGTATTACTGTGTTCTTCTTTGGAAGACGTTGGGATTATAATAGGTGCCATCGCGCGGTGTGAAATGTGACGCCATATAAACAGCTCAACTAGCAGCTCTATGTTAGAACCAAGTCTGCTACATAAGAACCGAGTGAACGGCGTGATCGTCTTCGCAGAAAAGCCAGTCCAAAAAAATTATAGTTACAAAAAACGATGGATTCGCTATTCCTGTTCTTGTTCCAAATTTTCTAGAAATTTAAGATCATCTAACAAATGTGAATACTATTAATTAACGTTTACGATACGATATAGCGCTAAACGATAACTTCTTTACTGCACTTGGATATTAAATAATTTGATTGCTGATTACACATAACTTATCCTAGTCATCATGGAATTTACTCGTTCGCATCTTAAGTATTAACCGGTTACAATAGTTGTAGATAATTTAAGTTTACGGTTTATTGTTAATTGTTTCATCAACTTCACTCAGCCGTGGTGGTTCTGTTAATAAACAACATTGCTGGGTTGCGTTTCCCGGTTTATATTCAACCTCGGCCTATATTTATCGCCTTTGTGTCGAGGCGAACCGGGACACAGGTCCGTACACCGCACCGTTCTACAGTTTGCATTTCAAACTGCATTGTATTAAAAACATCGAAAATAATCCAAGTAAATCCAATGTTTTTTTTTTGTTTTCGTAAGGGAAATCTTCAAAAGATATCCTGTTTTTGGGGGGAAAGTCAGGGGTATTTGAGATCCTTATTAAAACCCCTTCGGTGTACATTAATGCATTTGGAGAAGCTCTGGGATCTCTTATGGAATGCATCGGAACCCCTCTACACTTTATGTTAACACGTCTCCGAGAAGGGATTTAACCGTCCTAGGTACCATCGCTGGGCCAGACGCTGTCCCACACAGGTTCATTTGTTAAGCGACAAGGTCCTCCACCATCAAGGTCCGCGGAACTCCTAGACACTCTTAGTCTGCTTCTACGACAGGCAGGGTTGGTTTTAGTTATATTTTTACAAATAGTAGTCTACAGGGATGCACCAAATGTAACCTAGTGTAGAAATAATCAAAGACACGATGGTGAGAACTTTGTTTTTATTTTCCAACTATAATACTCTTTAGACCTATCTACAGGGATGTAACGACGTGGTGCTAGGTAGGAGCGTGAATACTGCATAATATATCGATAGTCGCTCTTTCATGTTGTACTTATAAATATTGCTTTCTATTAAGTCACATCATAACTTAATGTAGACGTGTGCGTAGGTATACTGTATGTGTTTCATGCATTGTATCATTCAAACGCAATAATAAAGCATCTCGCCAATTAAATAATGACCGCTCTGGCTGCGCTCCAGAACTTTGTTCATCATTACTGTACGGATATTTAAGCAGTTTCAAGTTATGATAGACCGTTTATTATAAGAAAATATTAGAATGTTACATGAACAGTACTAATGAAGAATTAGTCTTCTATTTCTACTTAAAAAAAAGTTAATTTACGTAAAAATTTATTAGTTTTCAAGCGACTCGCACGAAGCTATACTATACACGCGTGTAGCTTAGTTAACCCTTAGTTGTTGCGATTTTACGAACAGGGTATCATTGACCCACTGACCCATTGCACTTGACTCGAATAATCAAAATGTGCCGTGACTCCCCTTCCTCACGGGGCACCCTTGCACACAGCCACCCCGGCGACTCCTTCGCCACCCTTTCTATCCGTTTACAGCCATGTTCAGTATATCGATTTATATACTAACACGATCTAGTTAATATACATTTGCAGTGTTTAAAACTTTTCGAATTATTGATTACCGGATCAAATTCATTTATATTCCCTCGGTCAGCGTGGTGGTTGATTTACCCCCTAAACGAGCTTGACTATCTCCGTTACAGATAAGGCCTTGAGTACTTGTAGAGGGAACATTAAGTGGGCTGTTTGTATTCATTTTTTATCGATATTTAGTTTTTTCAGTGTTTTTGTTATTTTTGTAACAGCACTGCACTATAGATAGTCTCGCACCACCAAATGCTTTCTGCGCAATATCACACCGAATCATAAGTAGATAATCTCTTTTCTCCAGTTATCGTAGTTATATATCTAATAATTATATATCTAATGTCAACTAGTTTATGTCCTGACTTGACATAATTTTTTTTAATGTTAGTGCAAATGATGAAAATTTACAGCTTCAACTTTCTTTTCTTGTGATTTTATCAAACGAAATTTATTTAATTCAAAGCTGTATCGATTGTTGTGAAAAGATGATTCCTGTCGAAGAATCACTGGGCAGGAGTTTATAGTACTCGGAAAGTACAGTTCAAAGCTTTGTGAAAATGTTTATGTGATGTATAATGCTAACGATTGAGGGGCCAGTAATAATTCCATATTAAACTGTATACTCTTACTGTATCGTTCACACGGACGTCAGGCGACCTGTTCGCGGCGATGGGGTTAACGTGTCCCGCCCGTCGTAAGAGATGCGCGGGCGCTAGTCGCCGGGTTCGGGCGAGCAGGCTGGCGGGTCTCGGATCGGATCCCCGCGCGGCGGCGGAGCTGTGCCGGTAAATGAATAATTGATACGAGTGCCCGCATAAATGTATTGAATGTGTCGTGTTCTGAGCGGTGGCTGATAACGATCGGATTACGCGTCGCGGCGGCCGCGTCACCGGCGTGCGCGTGCGCGGGCGGGCGCGCGCGCGCATGAGCCCGGGGAAAGTGTGACGTCAGCGGTGAGGTTGCGCATGCGAAGAAAGTGGAGTTGCGCGTGCGACGCCCGCGGCCGCACCGCTCGCGCCCGACGACCACTCTTGCTTTCGTCCGAGGCCGCAGCGTCTGCTCGATAGTGAAAATGGCACACTTCGTACACGCTCCGCAGCCGCCGTCTCCATTATGGAGGTCTTCGTTATGAAATCGAAACTTATTGAGTCACCGCTGATTACATGGTGCTTTCTTCGACGCGGGCGCTCCTCGTGCGACGCTATGTGACCGTCGCGTGCAACCGGCGGCTCTGTAATTTCTTTCACAAGGCGGTTCCAACTGTTCAGCGCGGTGTGCACTGGTCCCCGGACCGGGCCCCGTCAGACCACAGCGCTTCGGGGCACGCGCAGAGGCTCTGCGAAGCGAGCGCGCAAGGCTACCACTGTCACTCGTTCATGACCCGCTGACTGATTTAGAGCAAACTAGGTCAAGATCTTTAATTTATTTCGCCTCTGATATTGAATGGCTTTTGTTGCACCTCGGCGGCAACTAATTGTGTTTTAATGTAAACGCTCATTAGGCTCTAGTGTGTGAGAATATTTTTATAATTTTTTACTTAATTTTCATAACATCTGGCTCGTTCGGTGTTGTCAATAAATAAATGAATCGATACTTTTAATCAAAGTTTGTGCGGCACATAATCAATAAAATTAGGTCTTCTTGAATTGCAGTAAACACAAAGCTGGGTATTTGTTGCTCACTTTTTGTGCTTACAGATAATCATGTTTTAGGGTTGTAACAAGTTTGTATCGACTTCCGCACGTTAACAATAAACTGTCTTACATCTACCACCCGATACAATGAGCTCTCGGCCAATTGTTTTTCTTATGCTTAACGGAACCCAAAGCACCTTAAGCAAAGCAGCTTTATGGTTATTTTACGATCCCGTGGAGAAAGTTGGGTTTCGGCTCACCGTTTTGATTAAAGGACTTAAATAATAAATTATACTCTTTCCTAATTTTTATTTTTATGTAGGTTGCCTTTGATTTATAAAACAATAGCGGCGTTTTCAAGGGCCCTTTTTAAATTGCTATTGCATTCTTAGAACTGTGTAAGTAGCATAAACGTAAAAATATTAATAGGCCTAATCTTGAAAATGAAATCATTGTAGTTGATGTTTTTTTTTTCGAAATAAAACTGTATGTGAATGCGAGCCAAGCCGCGGTAGTTGCGCAGGCGTCGCGTCCGTTGCAACTAGATTAGCTCGTTAGTCGGGCGAAGTGTGCGTCGGCGGCGTTGTGTGTACGTAAACAAGCAGCAGGCGCGGCAACCCTGCCCTGCTGCGGCACCGCGCTCAACTGGGTCAGTGGGCCGCCCCCCCGTGCCGGTACGCGCGCCCCGCGGCCCCGCCGGCCACCGCGCGCGCGTTCTCCCCGCTCCCCACCACCCGCCACCCCACTCCCGCGGCGGTGGCGCAACCGCTCGAACGCGCACTAACATAGACCTGGATCGCGGGAAAGTGGGTCACCGACTCACTTTCACTTATTACATGGGCTCCTAATCGTTTTCCATTGTGCGGCCGGGCGGCGGGCGGCGCGCGGTTCGCGTGCGGCGTGCGGCGCGCGGCCGGCGTGCGGCGTGCGGCGAGCGTGCGGCGGGCCCGCGGCGGGGCGCGCATGCGGGAGGCGCGCCGGCACGCGCGCCGCCTCGCCGGCCGGCCGCAGTCGATCGCGGAACGTCCCCCGAGCGGCACGCGAGTTGTCGCCGTCGCAGTCGCAGTCGCAGTAGCATTACACGCTCGCAACGCGATCGCAACTTCGCGCGCCCGCCCTTGCTAGGCCCGAGCGCACCGTCAGTCGTCGCGGCAACCGGCTGCGACCCGCACGTCTCCTCACCACACCCGCTCAGAACGACAATGTGCCGGATTTGTGTATCGCCAACACTAGTGTTCGAACAGGTGCAGTCCGCGAGCGGCGAATAGTGTGTTGCGGTCAGACCGCCAGTGAACTCGGTGACTGTGTGAACGTTGTCGCGGTTCATATCCGCCGTAGGGATTTACAATACGAGCAGCCGCTCCGTGCGGCCGAGCATGACGATGGACCAGCAGACAGGCCTCATGTCCCTCAATATGTCCCCGTTCGACCTGAGCCCCGGCCCCGAGGGTTCCGGATCCGGCGGCGGGCCTTCCGGCGCATCGCAACAATACGTGCCACAGGGCGCCGCTTATCAGTGCGCGCCCGAGCAGCAGCCTTTCGGCTACGCCAACCTGGATACTACTTATCTATTCCCGACAGGCACCGGCGAGCCTGGAGCCTACTTGCCTGCCGCCGGCACGGTGTGCGACCAAACCGATACCAAGGATGTCATAGAAGAGTTGTGTCCAGTATGCGGAGACAAGGTCAGCGGTTACCACTACGGGCTGCTCACTTGCGAGTCCTGCAAAGGTTTCTTCAAGCGCACCGTGCAGAACAAGAAGGTGTACACATGCGTCGCTGAGCGCGCCTGCCACATCGACAAGACACAGAGGAAGCGATGCCCCTTCTGCCGCTTCCAAAAGTGTCTCGACGTCGGGATGAAGCTCGAAGGTCAGTTAAATCTCAAATATTTAATGCATGAGCTCGCAGCGACGGTGCGGTGCAGTGCGTTGCGTTGCGTTGCACTGCGCTGCGTCGCGTGGTACGCCCGCCCGCACGGGGCTCGTGGCGGCGGCTTCTTTGGGTATGTAGGTCGTGTGTAAGCGCAGTTGCAATACGCGACCGAGATGGCATTACATCATTCAGCGGCACTCGGTGCATAAAAATTGAAAGTTTACAACTGCTCGGTGGGTGGTTATAGCACACGGCGCGCAGTTTTTACCTTTACGGTGGATTCGCAACAAACAAACAAACAAACCCTTTGCCGCCTCGCCCTTTGGTACACGCAACACGCAATATCCACCCCTGTCACCTAATTGCCGGATAGAGAGTATCTGACCGCGATTTATTACATTACGCCAATAATTTATATTCCTTCAACAATTTCAATTAGAGTTGAACACTAACTCTTGATTTAATTACACCTAATGGTAACTGAGTATTACTATACACTGGCTTCTACATAATGACAGTCGGAACACAACAATGCTGTTCTGATGGCAGGTTTACCATACACGGGCGGTAGAGCTAGTCAGACGGAATCGCAAAAACTCTACAGCCACACAAACTCGCACTCATAAGTGGCCATGGAATCGAACCGGGAACCGTCGCGCTATGAGCGACACGGTAGCATTGAAACCGTTAATATTATTACTTTTTTTAGCCAAAATAATATTAAACTTAATTTACTGCAAAATTTTTAATGTATACATAGTTTTCAAATTTTACGCAAAAATACCACAAATTTCCTATGCGTTTGAAATAATAGATAATTACTATAATCCCGTTCGGGATGAGTTTTCAGAGTATATTGCAACTTTAATCCAATTTTTCATTAGCTCTCGAACTTTCGAAGCAAACATTCATAGATAATAAGAATAATATATAATTGCGCAATGTAAAGAGTTAAAAAAAATCAAAAATAATTCTACCTAGGAATGGCGTGTATAGTATGTATACAAGCGATTCTCTGCGAGACATTTATTAACTTCGGAACATGACAAACTGAATATAATATTTAAATAGCAAATCCCTTTAATAGATTATGGCAGTATTTCACTATTAAAAATGATGGCCTTTTTGGAAATCTCGAAAAGACAAAAGTCGCCTGCGCGCGCACGTTTCACGCGCGGCAGTCGGCAACAGTGCAATATTTCGTTAGCGCGCGCGGGTTGCAATACAAACTTGTTTATTTGCTATTTTGTAAGGGATACTGAGTTGAAGTCTACATAACCAGTTTGCAAGCAGGGCTAGCCCCAAGGTTTTGCGCGGTTTTGCGCGAGTGACGACCGGCTACTTTTCAATTCTTTCCGTGCAAGTGTTACTTTATTGCTCAATGCGTCTGCGAATCGAACTCGCCACTTATATCTCATCTCACACAGGACACGGCAAGACGAGCGTAGCGCTTACCGCTTGCCGCTTACTCACAGCACTGGCTATTGTGTTCACTCCGAGTACTCAATGTTTAGTATCGCCGCTTTGGTACAGAACTTCTAAATCATATCATATATATTTACACGTGATAAAAATATGGATTAGCTTGTTAATGTTACAGTTTGTGGCTTTCGTGAGAACCGTTGGTTGTGAGCCATTAACGACAAATATATAAATTATTAACGTTAACGGTTAAAGCGTGTGTGTAATATATATATATATATATATATATAACACTGGTGGCTTTAAGCTTGGCGTGGTGGATTAATCGCGGGGGGCGCGTCGGCGACAGGTGGAAATTTCGATGGTGGCAAATTAATTGGTAGAGTTGTTGGATAGCGGGCTGGCGGGCGGCGGGGCGGTGCGGTGCGGTGCGGCGCGCTGAGGCGGCGGTGCGGTGCGATGCGGTGTAGCGAGGTGCGGTGCGGGGCGGGGTTTGTAGCGCGGATCGGTCTAAATTTAAAACGCGCGCGGCCGCAGGGCGCCCTGACCTACTTGCGAGCGGGGCCGCGATGCGATGCGGCGCGCGCGCATGTGCGTGCGTGCGCGTACGTGCGCGGCGCGAGGTTGCCGCTGTGCGCGTGAGCCGCTCGCCGCCACCGCCGCCGCCGCCGCGTTTCGCCAGATGCTGCGCCGTTTGCAACATCTATTGCCCTGAAATCTGAATAAACAAACTCGCGGAGGATTCGCGCATGCTCACACGCACACGCGACGTACCAACGCCACACAGTACTCGACGTCGGGCACAAATAGACAGTAGTGAGATAGACAATGACGACTATGCATTAATCATTTTAACTTTCTACTCCATAGTTACATAAATTACATCGCTGTATAAAAGTTAAAAATTATCTCTAACAAGTAAATAGGATGTTACAGAAGTTGATAATCAACGTGGACTACGTTAAGGCCACTTTAGCGCGCTTAGTTACGTCATTACGACAGCACACCGGCGTACCGACAAAGTCATTTTTCTTACACCAACAAAATCTCCAAAGTCTTTGTATATGATGCGCTTTAACGTCACATTCGTTCTGAGCGATGACGTCACGAATCGCGTGTGTAATTCAAAAAAATATTTAAAACTTAGATGTTAGTTACATAGCACAAAAACAAATCAAAGTTTCGCTACGGACAACGACATTAGCATGAAAAACGAATTACCGTACAACATTTGTTTGCTTACAAAAATCTTCATTGGTATGAAATTTCTCATACTATTAAAAATAACACATACACACACACACACAATAATACACGTTATGTAAACCTGTTATAAATAAATCTTGTTTTTTTACAACGTGCGAGAAACGTTTTCAGGGCAACGAATTCAGCATACTGTGTGTATCATGAATAATACAATGACTTTTTGTGTCGCCCAAACTGGGGAGCCTTCCCATGTATCTTATTTTATTTAAGTACACTTCCGCAGGAAACCTCACTCGGACGACATAATCCAATGAGAAACGGATTTATTATTAAAACCTGCAGGTATTAGCATAAGCTAAAACACAGTTAAAACCAGTGACACTTGAAATATTCTTCATAGTTTATGATGAGACTCGTAATGGCAGGATAATATAGCCAGTAGGTTGCAAGACGCGATAGTTGAAAAGAAGCAATCAACCACGTAGCAGTAGTCAATATACACGACGTCACTGTTTCATTTATCGTTGTACATAGGTCACGAAATTACTATTGGGAGAGTTGTTTGATAAAAGTTAAAAAAAAAACACGTACATGTACACTCTACAACCCTCATATCAATAATAATAGTGTATATATATATATATATATATATATATAACAATCGAAAGATGGAATAAGTCATTGGAGACGCATGAGTGATGTAATAGGAAATGCAAACGGAATATCTTATTAGAACTACGTTGTCAGCGCATTGTGAAGATACCTCCAGTACCTGTAATTTAATCCCGCATTTGCCGATACAGCTACAATCAGTGATCAGTTTTGCTCATCATTTCAGGCTCGACAATCTCAATTGAACTGAATGTTACGTGAGCAATTTAGGATTGCGGTCGAGCGTCTAAAATGAATTGTTTGTGTAGCAAAACGTTTTGAGCTTCGCTACGATGCACAATGAAACGATTTAATAGATTGATATCAAACCGAAATAATTGTAACGAACGTGCATCTCTTACTTACCCAACAACCCCTCGGTTTGCTTAAGTAGAATCACAACTCCGACAATCTAGATCAGTTACTTTAACCGGATTATACATTTGAACGGCTGAACAATTAGGGTCGGGTTTGTAGAAAGCTGAAATAATTGTATACGTAAGCCAATGCAGTCCGAACTGTATAGGTAATATCGATATAATAGCGTAATGTCTGATGGCTCAATCGTCACAATTGGCTGACCCGAATGGCGGTTGCGAGAACCTCGCGACGGACGGCATGCGCCTTGTGTAACACCACCAGCTGAATCCGTGATCCGCTCGCCGGCCCTCCCGTCGCACGTACCCCATATCAAAACCCATAAAACGGACCCTGCATTACCTTACCCGTTACCCTCTTCGCGGCTCATCATTTGCAAGTACTCATCAGTCGTACTACAAATACCACAAACGAGCCTGCGAAACCAACTATCGTCGTGGCACTCTGAAGGCGGTTAGTGTCGAAAGATCATGAGAAATATTTTAACACACAACAATAAAGGAGCAATTCGATGGCAATACCACTACGCTCGGTGACCCATTTAGTGAAATGCCAGTAAAAACAAACGGCACACGCTTCTTACTGCGGCTGATACTATCCGTGCGAAATTACCCATGGATTGCGTAATAGTGTACTATCTGTACCACTGACACACTGAGCGACTCGAAACCTGTTACCTTTGGTATGACGATAACTGCACGTACATCGACCCGTCTACACAAAACATATGTATTTTTTGTATAACAACATATAAATAAGAAAAAAAAATAGCGAACTAAACACACGTCATCGAAATATTGGAAAGTTCCGTAGCCGCTACCAAGTACGCGCACATGCTGACTGGGTAGATAATCGATAGAGAATCGATCGACTCTCCATCATCAAACTCATACTTTGGTATATGGTATGGTAATAAGTTGAACCTAGTTGACTTTTGATTGATATATAGTTTTCCGACAGTTGTAATATTATCCGAATTTTGTGTTTTTGTAATAGGAATAATTTCGATTGAGTGGAGTGGAGCGGCAGTGTGCGGCAGCGTTTCGACACATCGCCGCCAGTGGGGTGCGCTGCGCAAGCGCCGTTTCACAAGGCGCCTCGCTCGACCTGTCGCAACACACTACCCAAATGTGACCCGTACACGTATCGCATTACACGTTCACGGGTCTCCGTGCCGAATTCGTTATGCTCACTACGGACACGCCGTTTCGGATATTCTATTTCATATAAATTTGCTCGCGCACGGCGTCTGTTCGACTCCTCGTTCGCGGCACATCTCTCCTAACAGAGCAATGGACCGCCAAGCGCCGCAATGCTGTACCACTATTCGGGTTTTAATTAAACCGCGATGAGACAACTTTGCCATCGCAAATGTTTAATAAAAGAATAAATCTCGTTGTGTAGCAGTGTGTGTAGAGTAGGCCGCGACGCTGGGTAATCAGTCTCCCTTGCATAGATCACGGCACCGCGCCGCTAGCGAGTAATGACGGCTGTTAGCTGCCCGCCGCGCGCTGCCCTCGACCTGCACGCCACTTTACGTAAGCAGCGCCATAGGCACACCGGCGCATCGTGGCTTACATTTTAAATTACCCTGCAATTGTTTGTACACGAGCAGGGCGCGCTGGCGTACGGTAACACCGCCAGGAGCCTGTTGCGATTGTGCGCGCACCCTGGTTCATATAACGCGCGCGATGCGTATCGCTCATTCCATATGGGAAAGACGTTACGAAATCCTCGCCTCGCCGAAGTTTGGCGATCCCAAAAATTTGATAATCGATGAGTACAGCGGCGACTACCCTCTCCGGTGGATGTTTCGGCCGTTTCCCATAATAGTCTAACTGGACAGCAGCACCTGACCCACTCGGTACTAGAGGCACGCAGTGGGTCGGTGCAATGCGCTCCATCCGGTGCGGTGTTATTGTTTTGATGCATACGCGCAGCGGCACCGAGGAGACAGGGCCACACGGCGCGACAGATGTTAGATCACAATAAAAACGCGCGCCAGCCGACTATTTCGGCGCACTGCCTTGACCCGAATTGAGTGTTTCGACAGAACGGCCTCGCGCACCGGGCCTTTCTATTTTTTAGGTATTACCTGTCTTATTATTACGACAGTTTTAGGGGCGCCGTCATCTTAGAAGGATTTGGGCGCGCAAACGTTTCAGGCACGCCTTCGAGGCGCCGAACCGGTTCCAATGCATAAAATCTAGTTCGGGCTGCAATTATACATGTAGCCGTAGTCGTATCTACAGAACCGCTTACATTTTACGTACATTCTTAAAGATTGAAAATTGAATAGGGACGTTTACTTCGATGGTTATCCGATTGGGAGTGTGTGCACGTGAGTATGCACGTACGTAATAACGTACGGTAGTCGCATATAGGAAATCGTATGTAGGTCGGGCCTGTATCGTAATCGAAGTGTTATCGAGTTAGGTGCGATATTGTCGCCTCTAAATGTTCAGATGAGATCTTGACACAGTTCTGTGTATCATTGCGGGTGATGATTTATCTATGTTGTTGTGTAACGAACGCGCGGCGCTCTCCGCACGTCAGTGTATGTGCGCGCGCTCGGAGGCGCTCGGCGGCGCTCGGCGCACGCTCGGCCCCGCGGGGAGGGCGCGCGCGGTTCGGCGGTGTGGCGGCGCGGCGGTGGGGACGGGGCGATGCCGAGGGCGAGGGCGGAGGGGACGGCGGCGGCAGCGGCGGCGGAGGAAAGAGGAGGAGGCAGCCTTGACCAAGTTTCACCGAGTCGTCGGTACAAGGAGCGATCCCCTCCTCTTCCCGTCCTTTCGGAACACATTATTTTTTATCTCGTTGACACGATTACTAAATTCGTTGGCCCTGCTACGTTTGCCAAGGTCATAGGCGCTCCTTGTGCTCGGAGGGTGGTTTCTATTGCCGCAGCGTTGAACGCATACGGCTTCATTAGCCAAACTATTAGCACTAACGGCGAGGCGACGAACGCGCGCAGGCTAGCTCAACCTTGACCCATCTCCGGCAAGTGGGCCACAACTACAAATAACTACCGAATGCGAGGTGAACTCAGTCGTCCGTGTGTCTATTTCTGCTCCTTAGTTATTTGTCGCCGAGAGGTGAGTTTTTGATTTGTAAAAATGACCTTGACCTTGATCTAGTTTAGTCGTGTAATAAAAGCCTGACCTCGTTTACCGCATTATCGGTAGCTATCGCGTACTCATTATAATAACATTAGATGATTAAAAGCATTGGTTGCGTTCTCGATTCATATTAGGATTCTTCTCTTTCGATAGAAAAGTGATTAAGCAGTGCTCCAGTGCGTTATATAATTAAACGTTCCCCACACTACCTGTAGTAACATTTGATACCCTTCAAGCTTATAATCTGGGTGATTAGGTTCACACAGAAAAAGTATAGAATTAGAGAACTTTCGTATAAAGCTGTAACACTAAATGTAGTTTGTGTTAGTCATAAAATAAATTATACGTGGCTTAGTCACTATATCCGGTTCCAACGAATTGTCATCAGTAGCATACTGAAAAGGAGAGTTTTATTTCAATAGAGCGCAGAAATTCTCAAATTTACACTCTTCTGTTTGACTACTACGTTAAAGAATCTTTTCAAAATAATTCACTAAACCTGATATGAGAAAGAGTACATAGTCTATATAAGAGGGTCGTTGTATAAAAACCTGTGTTAGAGGGGATTGGATAAAATGGGGGAGGGGCGAGGTAAGTCGGGCGGGGGTGGTGGTGGTGGGGGGGTTTGGTCATGCCATCGACATGCGGTTACAATCCGGTAAAGCTATAACACTGCGTTGACTCTACAGCTAGCTCATCGTGGCCGCAAACTATACTGCGTTTCGTGGACACCTTCAGAACAGATATAATTTGTTAACAATTGAATTCTATTACGTCTTTACCTGTGTACGGTGACGTCCACTGTTAAGAAATACCTCTAATTCTAAATGGAATCGACTCTACTTATGTTAGCGATATAAAAAGTCACTCTCCCACTTCCCTACTTCCCACTCTATGTTCAAACTTCATTTTCTAACGATCAATATCGATTGCATAACTACGGCGCGGATTTTAAAACCTGTTCATTCAATTGTGTCAAGGGACGACCCTGGAGACCTGTTTCGGTGTAACAGTTACTCACTTAACAGTTAACCGTAACAATATCTCACTAAGTATTTGTCCTTGTGTATTTCATCAAGCGATATTTTTTTTGTCATTTCGGTGTAAGTTTTTAAAGATACCAAACAAAAAATTTATAATGCTAAGTGGAACGTTACGGGTAACTTGGTAAGTTTTTATATATCATCGGTTTGCTTCGTACGGTTTATTATTGTAATTGTAATGGCTATAGTGTATCTATTTAGTATGAAGCTCGCCCACCCACGCTCAGCTAAACTCTAAAAAAATCCTTGTATTTATTCGGCGTCACGTTCAAAGCTCACAAGTGGATTTTCGTTTAACGCCGTTCTGTATATATCCGACGCTTTTGCACGAATTCCTCCGGAGCTGCAATACTGAGCTGGTGGAATTGCACACAGCAATGCTTTAAATCCGTTACACTAGGCGTCCCTCTTGCGTGCCCGGCCGGGCCCTGTGGCGGCATCTTTATCGCACAGAGGCACGCCGGCTACAATAAAAACTGGTTGTTATTTTTAACTCGTGGGTTGGTCGAGCCGGCAGCTCACTCTGAAAGCCCCCTTCCGTTCCAGGTTCGAGCGTTATTTATTCACAGCTCTGTGCCGTCTCGATAAGTTAAGACGCCGCTAGACGTCCGCGCGATAAGCGCAGCGCAGCGCAACGCAACCAGCGCAACGCCAAATATATATCCAGCCGTTAACTTATCGTTTTATCGCGTCAGCACAACTTTCCGGCCCCTACTATATGACCTAAATAATCAATTTCATTATAAATTTGCTCGCTTGTTTCCTCGTCGTGAATATTTATGCATATAATTTGCTTCTGCCGGACCCTATAATTTGACTCCTGTTCTATAAGTAAAGCGTAGCGCTCACATTTCTTATTAGTTAAATGCTTCATTTTGCGAGGCAACCACACCACACCACACCACACCACCACACCCGTGTAAAAACAAATACATAGTTTATTGGTAAATATCACAATGTGAACTATTTGCAAATTGGTTTATTTCCTAAAGTCGGCCAAGCTTCACTTTAAACGCATACTTCAAACGCATTTTATTTACTTTGATGTAGTGTCTTGGTCCCCGACACAAGGGAGCACCATCATCATAATCCGTTAATTATCAACAAATATAAGATCATTCTAGAATGGTACATAGTACACGCTGAATAATAATTAAGCTTCGATGACGGACAGTGTGATACGAGGCGGATACTTACAGTAGTTTGGGTGACGTTCATATGATGCGTAACAGTTGCGGAGCATTAAAGAGAATATTACCAAAAAACAAATTAGCGGAGCATGTGGACGTTGTGGACATGGTGGACGGACGTGATGGAGGCGGTGGAAGCGGCGACGGAGCGGCCGCGCCGTTGCGGAAGAGCCCAATTACCATTAAAAGGGAAAAGTTTTTTTGCGTGTGATGTTTTAATGAGAACTAACCAAGTAATACAACGTTAGATCTACACCTTTATCTATTCCACCATAGTGCTCGATGAGTGCGTTGTTCATTTTTAAAAGGTTAATGCAATATCACATATAAAGCCTTTCTTCCGCGTCACTGCGGTGAGAATTGCAACTGCAATTTCTGTTCGTAGTTTATTTTAAGGCGTGCCTTTTACCGGAACTGAGACACACACGCGACAAGAAATTCCACGCAGGGGAGTCCGTCCTTAACTGGCCAAAAGTAATTACAATCCTTTTTATCGAAACTACAAACATCGACACTATTCAGGGTTCGTAGGATATAGAATTTTTATGCCGCTTATCACGTTTTAACCGCTTTATAAGCTATATCATTAAACTTTATAACGTCACTTGAAAATGCGTTGCGAGTGCGATACGAGCAACACGAACGTTCCATCAGCCGATCCAGGGCCACGAAACTTTGTAAAGGTGCAAAAAACAATAATACACATAGCTCCAATAATATACATTTTAAATGTTAACGTTAAATGGTACTTCAACTGTTCGCAGTACGTATTCATTTTTTGTAATACACAAACAACCGCCTCGTGGGCGCCCCACTTTGTTTGTTTTTGATTAGAAACCCTGAACAAGTTCACAAGTTGTTATAAAAAAAGTGAAATGATTCATTGATGATGAAAATTATGTAGGATACTTTACAAAGAACTTTCTTTTGGAAACAAATTACCGACTAGTTGAAAACTTTATGAAATTATGTTATAATCGTTGTAATATTTACTCACATTGCTGCATATTTTTTTTTATAAATAAGGATTCAAGTTCCCTACTGCTTGGTGGGGCGTTTGTGACCAACCTGAGTTGGCAGTGCCTAGCACACTACTTTCGGGAACGGTGTTCTTGTAAATCGCGAGGAGCTAAGCTTCTCGGACGCTGGAATCCAGCCAGACTCGTAAAGTGAAGTTGATATCGCGCATTGTGAGGCCGCTGTCCCAAATTTCAAGCCCGCAATATATAATAATGTCTGTTCAATAACTTACACAACACTTGAAACTTTCAAGTGTATTGTGTTCTGTTGTTATTGCCCGGTATGATTTCCGTTTCGTTTCATTTTGATTTTAATGTTCTCATAATGATATTTTGGACGTCAGTTAAAGCGTCGTTAGAGTACTGCGGTAGTGAAACAGCAGGGTCCGACCCGCGTGCCCTTTTTTTTTAAAAAAAAATAATTTGATTACTATCAAACGCGTGCTTCCAAGATCAAGGGAGCGATAACTTTGTAAAAGCTCATTTCTGCCAGCGAAGGGAACGCAGCTAATTGTATAAAAATATAGCTCGTTTGACCATTCAGTGTCGGAATTAGTGAAGCGCCACCGTACACCACGTTATCATTGTTAAACGTTGGTTTAATACATTATTAATATTCGTTAATAGATAGATAACGTTAAATAAATTATATACTTGTGACATGTTTACGTTTTGATCACTATCATTACACGAGATGAACACCTCGGCAGACAAGTTGCAATAGAAACGAAATTATGTATTGTTTACACGACCCTGTTTCCAAAATATATATATTTACATATATATTATTTAATATCTTTACCTATTTGCTCTTAAAGATTTGTAAGTTTCAGCTCTGGTTAAGTGTATAGTCGATTTTGCACGTAGCAGTATACTTAACATTTAAGTTATTAATTTAGGCGATATTAATTGGACGGGGGTAGGGGGTATGAGCTCGCATCGTTAATTTTATTTTAATGTGATACATTCAGTGTTGGGTTGCACCGGCGATGCGCCAATGCGAGTGTGACTTGTGCACCGGCTCGCGTGTCCGTCCGCGTCGGGTTGAGCGTACGCTATAACAAATTCATGAGATTCAGCATAGCGGTGCGGCGGTGGTCCCAAATCGTTTATCTTCGCTCTTGCTTAATGTATTAACGAGATTCACATCAGATTTATACTGGACACGCGTGCTCATTATTGAAAATATCTGCATCCATTTACACGCTATTACAGAGCCGTCGTTTGTAGGTCACTGTGATAATGGAGTCCATTATTATGTTACCCGCTCAGGATCCATCACAAACAATACGTATATCTGTTTATGACTTCTTTCACTGCTCGGTTGTTATATACTTAGTAATAAAATTATTTATATTAAGCTGGCTGGCTAGTATCAGACCTGTAATGTGAGCTCATGCCCACAAATCTCAATTAATAACAAGTGCTCACTAAGAACTAAATACTGCACTTGTCCGTTACCTCACTGAAACCAAAATCAGTTCCTGAGTGTATAGTATAGTATAGTATAATATAGTATTGTATTGTATTGTAGGGTTTGTTTTAATGTAATGCTTTTGGATTGTTGCAGCTGTTCGCGCCGACCGCATGCGCGGCGGGCGCAACAAGTTCGGCCCGATGTACAAACGGGACCGCGCCCGTAAGCTTCAGATGATGCGGCAGCGCCAAATCGCGGTGCAGACTCTGCGCGGCTCTCTCGGCGACGGTGGGCTGGTGCTCGGCTTCGGCTCCCCGTATGCGTCGGTGCCTGTGAAACAGGAAATTCAAATACCGCAAGTCTCGTCGCTAACATCGTCGCCCGAGTCTTCGCCCGGGCCGGCGCTGCTGAACGCGCCGCCTCAGCCGCCACAACCGCCACCGCCACCGGTCCACGACAAATGGGAGGCCCACTCCCCTCACTCGGCCTCGCCGGACGCTTTCGCGTTCGACGCTCCGGCCACCACTGCCGCCACACCGTCGAGCACCGAGCCCACGAGCACCGAAACTCTCCGCGTGTCCCCGATGATACGCGAGTTCGTCCAGACTATCGACGACCGAGAGTGGCAGAACTCGCTCTTCGGACTCTTGCAGAGCCAAACCTACAACCAGTGCGAGGTCGATCTCTTCGAATTAATGTGCAAAGTGCTCGACCAAAACCTCTTCTCTCAGGTGGACTGGGCGAGGAACACCGTGTTCTTTAAGTATTTAAAGGTGAATTTCCAGATAAGTATGACATCCTTATCCCTCAGTCCCGAACCTACTCCGGTGTGCACCATCGCTTGCGAACATGCATTGCGAGGCTCTGCGATATTTTTATTTGATACACACTTTTAAGGCTTTGCGAATGTGTCCATACATAATGGTAGGGTAAGTGACGGCGTGCTCGTGTGAGTGGGGGGCGTGTGACGCATCGGGCACGCGGGCCGCTCGCAATCGATACGCCGCGGCCCGCAACTGGGTCAAGTTCCCACGACAAACGCGCCTCTATTAGACTTGTCCCTATTCCACCTCAGCGTAAGAGAGCTCCACCACATTGTTACACGTGACTGTACTATACTCAGGTAACATCGTCCACGCCGTTGTTTCGCTTAAACAAAACTTTACACATTTCACCCGCTTTGGGATTTTAGATAAACGCGCCAATGGCACGACGGTAAAGATAAACGGAAGGCATGGGGTCCATGGAGGCGGAGGCGCTAGGGTTGGCGGGAGTGTCGGGCACTAGAGTGTCGGGAGTGAAGAGTTGCCGCGGTGATACGCTTACGCAAGAGGCGCGCGATCACGTGGCGGGCGCGCGCCGTTGCCGCTCCGCGCCTCGCAGCGTCTCGCTCCGGCAACCAGCCTCCTCCGCTCGCGGCTAACAATTCTCATTTGCGCTAAATGACTCGCCTTGTTTACGAGCCGTTCTAGGAATTAGGACTAGCGGCGTACATAAATCACGGCTCTACGAGTGTTTGCGGAAGTCCGCCAGTGGTTGGTTAGATTGGTCGGAGGCATTCCGGCGAGCGGGTGTGAGACGGCGCGGGAGTGGCGTCGACGCGCCGCGCTTTCTCCAGACGGATGTGATGTAAGGGCGCGCGGTGCGGTGCGGCGCGGTGCGGTGCGGTGCGGCAACGTTGCACTTTCGTCGCGCACTTGACACAGTGCCCGTGGCCGGGCCGCCGCGGCAGGAACACTTTTCACCACGTAACCGGCGGTAACCGCTACGTAACTAGGCGCGCGGCCTTTCTTCGCTTTCTCTTGCGTAACGTCGCTTACGATTAGCCGCATAACGACGCGGTGAACTTGAGCGGCCGATGACGCCGCCGCGCTTACCACCCCACTCCACCCCCACCCCCACTCCTCCCCCTCTCTCTCTCTTTCTCTCATTCCCCCTATTCTCACGTATTTATTGTTATACACTACAATTTACGCGCACAGACATATTTATGCAATTATTAATAATTAAAATATATACTTCATTAAATTGACTGTGATATAAAATCAATTATAGATAGTCTATTATTACTAACATACAATCTCAGATTAAAAAGCGAATTAAAAAAATAATCGACTGAAACATTATTAAACGTAAATGTACCATTCAAAGAAAAAAATAAAAAAAATCTCGCCTCAGCCTTACGTCATATCTTTCTGTGGTCTAGACATTAATGCAAGCACCAGTTTCGCAACGCCCAATAGCGATAATAAGCCGGTTAAGTAAACTGAATGTTCTACATAATCTAATATATATTCGACATTTCGTCTGCGCCGAGTGTTACGTAATCAGTTTCTCTGGGGCAATCGGAATACGGCATTTCAATAAAGGTCCACCGGATCTATCAGATCCGCTTACCTAGAGCTCATAGCGAGTGTCAGTTCCTAGTAGTGTGAGGTCGCGCGCGATCGAACGCGGACACGGTTTATTCGACATTTCCCTTGACGTTATACGCAACCAACGAGACATCTCCTATTGAATTAACCTTTATAAAATGTTACACAGTTTCAACCATATATAAGGTAAATCACGGATACGTATTTCATACCAATATACATCACGGTTCGGGTTCAACGTTCCCGTTGATATGGAGAGCTCTCTATCGTCTGCATAAACACGAGGACGATGCACGTCTCAAAAATAGGTCTCGTAAATATCGACGAAGCACATAGAAACGAGTGGCCTCTTTCCCCGGCGTCGCGTAAACACTAGCAACGTATGATCCTCCGATCCTATATAGTGTGTGACGGCAGGGCGGAGCGCGACTTTGACCCACTTCGCTGTGCCACTGTCGGCCCAAGATGGCCGCGCAAGGAAGGGAGCGATCATTGCCGCCTCGGGCAAATGTTCTCTCTCGCGTCGACCGCGACTGCGATTGACTGCATACGCTGCTCCGTGCACCAAACAAACACGCACTTAACAAATATAACTAAAACGATTGCATTCAAGAATTAATACGCGATTGCCAGAATTATTTCATCACATATCTATCGTAAAAGTATTTTCATTTACTGACAGATTTTCCAATGTATATTATATATATATATATATACCGAGTCCGGCCATAGCTTCCGTTACAAATGAAAATGCATTTTTTTAATGAAGTAATGTAATATTATTACAATGTTTACCTACATATTTATTTGTCTCGGTAAAAAATAAAAAAACTATATTCTATTCGAAATGGCCATGTTTAGCTTTTATACAGACCTTTAATCTGTTTGGCCACGTATCACGAATCATGGATTCAGGCGCTGTTTCCAAGAGAAATTTTCATCACCGCCACTGCTTGCTCTAAAGATTTTTTAGACTCAGTGTCGCTGTGTCGTTTACAGCAGCAGCCGGTCATGTCCTCTAAAACTGACCATAATTTAAAGTCTAAAGGATTTCAACCCTTGCAGACTTCAGTCTGCGCTAGATGAGTGGTAGTCTTCAGCTCTTATAAAGTCCGGAACGTTGGTTTTAAGCCGGGCTTGGGTAGTTCGTGAGTTGTGACCAGGTGCAGAGTCCTGCTGGAAAGTCCACGGTATATTTTTAAAAAGTGTATTGCTGAGAGGTTTCACGACATGATCCAAAACTGTCTCTTGATACACTTTGGTTGAAGTTTTCACTCCTTTTTCACTAAAATGCAGTTTTGTGACTCCTTGATGAGACACACCTCACAAAACTGCCTCTGACGCAAGATGATGACCACGTTGTACCTTTCCGACCACGACCACTTGAGCAGCTTCTTTAGAACAGTGAGCTTGAGTGAGAACACTTTATCATTTTGCTTACTGTAATGTTCTTCAATCGTGAAAAGGTTTTCATCGGTAAAGAGGATATTCCTGTGCCTCTCACCTGCCTGTTGCATCGCGACAGAAGGTTTGTTCGTTTTGATCGATCCACTCAATCCATCTTTAATTGTAAAGATTGATTTAGGACATGTCCTGTATACCAACTATAAGCACTAAGCTTCAGGTCTTGTTTTATAATACGCGATACGCGACAGAGTCCAAGCGGGAACCTTTATTTCTCGCGATAAGATTTTTTGATTTGCTTCCTAATGTGGTTTCGACGAATTCTGGATTTGACAGCATTAACAGCCTTTGTAGTTCTAACAGCAAGCGGCCGCCCCAATCTTTTCTGGTCTTCTTCTCGACAGAGGAAGTGCTGTTGTATCTGTTCATAGTACCGATATGCGATCATTCGGCTGAAGGCAAGCTTTTAAAGTGCCTGGAATATGAGCGAGCGGACCAGCTCCATACCAACTTTGTGCAAGGCGATCACTGCAATCCTGTTTAACACCAATAACTCATTCCATATTGTAATTCGATAATGAACACGAAAAATATACGAAATGCTCTACAATCAAAACAAGTTTTTAAAATAACACACGTGTTCTAAATTCATAATAATTAATAAATTGAAAAAAAAAAGAAAAGTATTTATGGTCAGACTAGTTATATATATATATAATCAGCCGATAGACGTCGACTACACTACACGGGATACAGGCCCGCCCCAATATCTCCACATAGATCGGTCCCGCGTTGCTCGCATACAGTGGGTTCCCGCGACTCTCACCAGATCGTCGGTCTATCTTGTGGGAGGCCTCCCGACACTATGTCTACTGGAACGCGGCCGCCACTCGAAGACCTTACTCCCTTATTGGCCGCTTATATATAAATATATATACATATAACGGCCCGCGTTGTCCATGCAGGCTACAGTCAGATATTTAAGTGTTGTCATAGTGATTTTAGTTAAATCGTTTAATAGTAAAGGCATTATCGAATCGCACTGTGGAACGGCAATTCGGTGTAGGTTATATAAATAACAATTTAAAAGTAATCACGTCAGGCCGGCCTGCACTGGCGGGATCCCCGCCCGTAACTCATCTAGCGTTCGCAACATTAAGATCGTTCCGATAGATTGGACGGTCCGATTTTGACGGGCCGATCTCGATCCGGCGTTGAGCAAGCGCAAGCGCACGCTGTGTGGTAATCAGCTGCGAGCTCTAAAATTCAGTTGTAACATTTCGTAAACGGTGAATTTAACGCGCGCACCGCCCCGTATACTCTAATGCAACTCCACTGGATGTGGGTCACGGAGACACGGCGTGGCGGCCGCGTGGCCGCTCCCCACCACCGTCGCCACCACCGGCGCCACCGCCGCCACCGCCGCTACGGCCGCCGACACTGCGCAGCGCGCCGCGAGCCGCACTTATCAGCACCTGGCTCGATTAACTTCCGCCGGCTATTTAATGCAGACTTAAACACTATTGGGAGCGATTTACGAGGAGGCTCCGGGTACTCTCGGTACTCGATTGCGTCACACGCACTCTGACGTCACATGCACTCTGACGCGCCCACAGCTCCAACGAACAGACGCCGTCTCCGACGTTGAAACGACCAGTGAATACTTTCAAATGCACCGAGTAACCAGGTTGTATGCATTCTGTGTACCTATGTATTATTATTCAGTACTGATCTGATCCTATCTGTATGTATCCTCTATGCAATATGTATGTGCTTGTATAGATTGATCGATGCTGCGGGCGAATTTTCTATTGCGAAGCGTTTGGTCACTTGGTTACTCGGTAGCTGACGGCATTTCCCTTCTGACTTTGAACGTGGTCGGTCTGCCGTGATGGTGTAGCAATGCGCATGTCTTTTGTTGCAGGTCGACGATCAGATGAAGCTTCTACAGGACTCGTGGTCGGACATGTTGGTGTTAGATCACCTTCATCAGAGGATGCATAACGGTCTGCCCGATGAAACCACTCTCCACAATGGGCAGAAGTTCGATCTCCTCTGTCTAGGTCTCCTCGGCGTGCCCTCATTGGCCGATCATTTTAACGACCTCCAGAACAAACTGACCGAGCTGAAGTTCGACATTCCGGACTACATCTGCGTCAAGTTCCTGCTCCTACTGAATCCGGGTTAGTATCCGTCGATGATTGCGTGCTGTCGCGAATTGATTGTAAATTGTCATCAATGTTTCACCTGACACTTGAAATGTAGTAACGACGTGGTATTTATTTTGAAGAGTGATCTTGGCGTTTCAGAGGTGAGGGGCATCGTGAACGTCAAGTGCGTACGCGATGGTTATCAGACGGTGCAGGCCGCTCTACTTGATTACACGCTCACCTGCTACCCGTCGATACAGGTAAATGTTTCAGTATCGTGACATCCATGTTACAGCACCATCGTATTATCTAAAAGTTTTCGCATGATCCTCCCGCGTTTAACAATTGAAGGAAACTCTCTACATTTCGTAATCGAGGACAATCAGACTGAACACCGATGCCTTTGATGATGATCTCTTTATTATTATCGTAATTGACGAAAGTATTTCCCTAATGATAACGTTTATTGACAAACGCTAATTTTACATGACTGCTAATTATGAGATCATTAGAATATGTCATAGTATAGATAAACAGATGCAAGATGATTTTGACAGTGTCAAAGTGTTGGACGTGTAACTAAATTTCTGGTTTGAATACTAAGTGACAAGGAGGCTTACGTAAGTTCCGTTCATGTAAAAGGGTTGAATGACAAGCTTATCCGGACAGAGGACGACGTGAACGTTTTGTTTGAGATTTCTTTTAACAACAACGTGGTACGTTAACGGTCCACTTAATGTTGCTAGAGTCGATATATGATCATGTGTATGGCACGATTATTACGTACAAGTAGTGTACGTTGCCATGACGACGTTAATTCAATTAAACAATCGAGAAATAAACGGAATAAAGTTATATTACGAAAGAAATTTTTCTACGTAAAGATTTTCTCTTATATATTTTCTTTGAAATATTAGCAGTCTTTTACTTAGAATTCAATGTTATGAACTCTGATATCAATTTACTTTTTTTTTTCATCGACGTAACGAGAAGTCTAGCAAGAAATTCACTTGATCGTAAGTGATACTCTTACTCGCAACAACGTAGCGCAAGTTATGATGACATGTGCTGAATGACATGTAATGTGTTCGTCGCTTTGACACACAAGACATTGTCTCGATTCTTCAGCAATTACATTGACTGTAACGTCCTCCAAACCGGAACACGGTAATGTTTATATACTCCTGTTAGTCGACTGCAATAAGAGCTGCTATTTAGACTGTCTCCGGTCACATCGACCTATTTATTTGTTAAAAGAATAAAGACCTATTATTAGGAAAATTTACTAAACGTTGCACGGAGCCTGAAACTAGGTCTCGATATATTTTCATCGCAGACAGAATTTGGTCAATTTCTGTATTTGATCGAGCTCATTTTTCGAGATTTCCACTCTTTTATTTCATTGCTAATATTGGGGCAATACGATTCTGTTCTTCTCCTATGTCTTCTGTCATAATAGAATTTCACCAACGAATTGATATTAAATTTGCAAGTTAAATGTATAAAAACGCTTCCGGTGGTGTATGGTATATATAATAAAGATAAAATGTCGCGCAGGTATTGAAAAGCTTGCAAGTGATAACTATGAATAATTTCTAGGTTACATAATGTGATTGTTGGCAGCAAAGATCACTTGCATTTCTGTGCGGGTTAGAGGCGTATGAGTCCACTCGTCTTCCTAGCATCAATGCTTTAAGATCGGCGCTCATTAGTGGTTATATTTCAGGACAAATTTAGCAAATTGGTGACACTGGTGCCGGAGATCCACGCGCTGGCCGCCCGGGGGGAGGAGCACCTGTACCAGCGACACTGTGCCGGGCAGGCGCCCACGCAGACCCTCCTCATGGAGATGTTGCACGCTAAGCGCAAGTAAGTCCCCGAATCGTCCGCGCGCACATCACAACCTTTATGTTTGTCCACTAAACTTTTGAAAACTACCCACGATTAATGACGACCGGCAGGCATCGCTTTCTCATGATGAACTGTACTATTCATCTCATGCCTATTTTAATGAGTATTTTATATGTGAGGAATATCTTCCTGTTCACTTGATAATTATGAGCCCATTGGTCTGTCGCCGCAGACGATCGCTCCTCGCGAGCTCTGACCCGATGTAGCACCATCAGAAATCCAGTAATGTGTCTTATTCTAGGCCGAACGGAGGCGAAATGGTTAACCGGAATGCTGAGCACACATCGACCCTAGACAGATTGTACGTTACTCTATCTTATATGAGAATATCATAGTTTATGCGACCATTCATGTATTATGTATGCATTAACGTACAGAGATGGAGTTGCCAGTTGCTATATCGCGATTTGCCATTTCATTGCAAAACAACACGCCGCTGCAAGTTTCCTCTCATTCCGCTTTGCGTCACTTGACACTTTTTTTTTAATGTAAATTATGTGACCAATTTACGCAAGCCTTATTCGTGATAGGTAATCTAATGGCTAGATATATTGTAAGGCGTTATAGTAAACGATTACGATGATATTATGAAATTTTGCTTTATATAAATACGAAAATTTATTTCCCCACAACTTATTGAACCTTACCTATCACAAAATGCTGGTATAGCTAAATTTGTCATACTAAAACAAATTTTTTCCCTGCAGTTTTATATAAAATGAATGTTTGGATAAAATTGTATAAATACTCACGAATGGTGGTAACCTCACTGTTTGTTGTATGTATTAAATTATAAATTATAAATGAAATAACTGGCAACTCTGTACCTTAACCCACACGCTTTACCAGTAACAATGGTTTTAGTATATATACACATGTACAGATCATACCATTAACTTACCATTATACAATATGTTCTTCTATTATTGTTACATTTCAGCTATTTATTAGATGGTTTACATATGAAGTAGTCCGTTACAGTTACTTTAAAATACTATTTGTATTGATGTCGTTTAAACGTTTACCTTTTCGTTTAATTACCATCGGATCTCTCCGATACAGGTTAACGCTTTGTTTTGTTTCGTCTGTGTTGCTAAGCTGCGCATGTAACCAATCAATCAACCAACAACAAACAAATAAAGCTTTTAACGTTATTTTTAATAAAGTATACTTTATTGCAAGCCTCCATCGGCGACTGGTTTTGTTGTTGTTGTTTTCCGTTAGTACTTAAATAAATATCCACCCGCGATAGCTTCGTAACGGAATTGTTCACATTTACGCCGTATATATACGCTTAATAACGGTCAACTTGGCAGAAGGTGATATGTAGATAGGGCTTTTAGTGTTTATGTTATAATATTGCCGAATTAGCCAGAACACAACTGGGGACAAAAAAAAGGGGAAAGGGTGAGAGTAAGGGGATATTATGATCACCACGCGGCGCGTGTCTAAATAAGTCACCTATCCAAATTAAAACTATTATGGATGTTAACTTAATTATATTTTGCCTTTGTTATATTATACACAAAATTAATTTATCCGTGCTCACTACAGTGGTTTGTTAGTGATTGATCGAATAGGTTACTTAGTAAACATATTATCGTAACGATATCGATTTCTAAATATCGACCTCCACTTCATGAATGAGTTAAACACAGCGCGCCCAACCGTTGGCACACCAAGCGCACTCGCTATGTATGCATGCATGTATGTATGTATGCATGTATGCATGTATGTACGACTGCCGTAGGTTCACTGAGTTGGTCCCGGGCCAAATTTCAATATTTGTAATGTGTCGTGTCAAGAACTGTCCCACTTGTACATTTTATTGACCCAATTCCGTCTAGTGCCGAACAATTGACCTGAAAAACTGACTTGGCACGACCGTTTCACGCATTCGTAGTCTTTTTTTTCTGTCCAATGAGAGATTAGAGCAGGAGCCGAAAGTGTCGGCCACCGGTCGCAACCGGTAGGTTCGCTGTCGTGTAGAGGGTTGCAGCGCGGAGCTGCGCTTACGTAGAGCCCAGGCCGAATGTGAATAGAGTAAGAGTAACGCGAGTGTTACAAGGATCAGGTTATTTAAGCGGCGTTACAGCACAAGGCCCGACGGCGGTGTGTGATGTGATAATGTTTCAAGAGAATGCTCTGTGTGTCAGGTGCGGTTTCCTGCCAAGTGACACGATTGAGCCGCATTCGCCAATATAGAGTAAGCATATACTTTGTTGTGCCTCGAATGAGCTTATGTACCACCACCACCACGCACACGCCTCGCTCCAGCACCACTAGTTAGCACTCGTTTCTCACAGGGGACTAACCTACGACGTAACGCCAACGGCAGAGCAATGCGGCTTGATCGATCGTTGTTTACATGTTTTTTTTTATTATTATTATTATTTATATTACACCAGTCGATGTCTATAGTCGGCATAGGTCAGACGAATTGTTTGCATATCTGTTACGCTTTGCTATTTTAGCTTATTTTAAAAAAAAATAATAATCTGCCACCGTTCTATCGCACCCGCTCGATTTTCGCAATTCGTGTTTTTTTTTTCTATTTTAATTTAAATGAATTACAAAACAAGAACAAACAAATGGTATATACAAGTATATAAGTATATGGTCAATGTGTCAATGCCGCTATAATTTGTAACAATGTGACACGGCGCCGCGCAGCTCTGGTGTTGAAATATTAATCGCATTCAATTAGGTCACTCGGTTATGTCAATAAGAAACACTACGTTACTAATGATAGTTCGTGTTTTAGCCCAATTATACAGTTGTAAGAAATAATTAAAAAAAAAATACAGATCTTTCGATCACTTCCTATAAAGTGTTTAACTTGTGGACACAGTGACGATGTTTGTTTTGTAGTTCGAATGCATGATATCTATCTATCACGTGATATCAAACGCACAATTCAACTTGCACTGGCTTGCAATGATCCGTCGTTACTATAGAACATTTATTTATGTGTGTCACATTTGTATATATACATATACACATTATATTTCTATGTGTACGAGCTGTATTACTATGGAATTTAAAAAGTTATGCGATGATTGTCCACTAGGTCTTACGGAGATATTATTTTACAAAGCTGCGACAACTATGACAAAGGTACAAATTTTTCTTTTATCCACTTACACGAACTCTCTGGTGAGCGTCCACTTATCTTTCCAATGTACTCCGGTCGAATTAAGCTAAATTATAATGATGGCGATGCATTTTGTGGTTAACGATAATCAACGTGTGCCCGGTTTGAGAACAAAAAGAAAATGATACAGAAAAAATAAATAAATACTGAATCGGTCAACTATAACGAGTGTGGTAAATGTAAACGTAAGGTAAAAATCTTAACCTTTTCATACTAAGTTTAACCGCACGTTAGCAGACTTGGCCAAGGTCAATACTTTTACTTTTTCAAGTCGCCCACCGTCGTTTTAATCATCGGATCGCTCCGTCTCTCCGTCTCTCCGTCTCGTACGAATCGATTTCATTATGTTCGCGGACTCTACAATACATATTGTTCAATTTCAATTATACAATTTACAACGATATCGAACTCATATAATATAATATAATATAATGTAATATAGACGAATTTTGTTTCTATTACGATATCATTTGATAATTATCAATCAATCATAACTTTCTACAGTTTACAATTTATAAACGGTACAACGGAGGGTTGTTTGTCGTTTTTATACATTCACATATTATTCATCTGCCATCACCCCTTTTATTTATTTTTCCATCTAAATTATTAAGATGTCTTCCGGTGTAACCGACGTACCCTTTACATACTTTTGAAATGTTTTGTCACTGCGTTTGTCTAAAGCCGATGCTGTTCCTTATTCTTCGGTTCCTTGGCTGAACATCGCAAGATACACGTCGGATCAGTGATAAAGTCAACCCGCATTTACCCCACATTACTCTTATTAATGCGTAGACATTACAAAGAGCTCTTTTATTTACGTACTAAGCGGTTTTTTTTTTGTTTCGTATGTTATATTATACATCGATGTTACCCTCAAACTGATCCGCTAATAGGAAAATGGAAACTGCATTTAATCATTCTTTAGCGTACGGTCAAAGACTTGAAACTTTTCACATGAATAATGCAGTTAAAACTTTAACTTAAGCATGGACATGTATTTTCATATATTAATAATTAACAATAGGAAAGTTCCGAAAAAATTCACAAGCTTTATTATATTAACAGCCCCATGGATTCAGAAAGTGATTATAACAAGGAATTGTTCACGGGGATGTAATTTTATTCTTTGTTCATCATACGTTAAAGTACATTCTAAGACCATATAGAGTTTGCTTAAGATCATTACAACTTTATTACATTATAAGACCGTTTTAAAATTAATGCTTTATATACAAATTGTTTACCATTTAATAATAAGCCTTACATTATCTGTATGTTTTTATTAAAATGAATCCCCATCCCCATCATCATAATTTTTACATCAATTTTCTCTCGCTGGTGAGCGTTAATAATGCAGGGGCGGGTATTGTTAAACACAGAGATGAAAAAGTGTTACTTACGCGCTGTTAAGTTGTAACATCGGGAGCAACTTTGTATTCATTTTTCTATTGGATATATAATATGTATAAGTTAGAAACATTTAGGGGTTCAATCTAACCTTTATGAATTGATATCCACGTATGGATTGTCGCAGTATAACTTAGGAGAGTGTTTGTAGCAGAGTTTGTTTTAAATTGTAACAATATGTAAATTATAACTAATTCCGATTTATCCGAGCTGAATATGTTTAAAACTGGTGAACATTGAAAAGATCATTTCCCAGCGCTGTGGGCTGTCACACGTGGGTGTGCAGAACCGATTGACTGCTTCGCATAAAGTACTCACACTACTACCACGTAACATGCACGTGAACCGCACATTAGTATAAGTTTAGTTCTGTCGGTCGGAGGCTGCGCTCGCGTAGCGTGTGGAGGTGTGCGAGTGCGAGTGCGAGTGCGAGGGTGTGGAGGTGGGTGGGTGGTTGGTTGGGTGGTGTTCGTTTAACAGTGTCGATTTCTTTCCGCAGATCTTGAAATCCCAGTGAGGTGCACCGAGTGCGACGGCCCGCCGGGCGCGCCGGACGGCTACATGAATTAAACCTTATACAAATATTACTTATCGCATAGTTCTAGTTGGTAACTTGGTGTGTGATTATATATTAGTAAGTTATTGCACTGAGCGCCGGCCGTGGAGCCGCGCGTGCCTAGTCTCAATACAGATATATACATATATACATACATACATATATATATATGTATATGTATGTGTGTGTGTGTGTGTGTGTGATGGAAAAAAAAAAAATTAACAAATATTTATCTATCTAATGTTCTCTGTGTTACATAAACAAACATCCAGTTGTATCTTGCACCGATATCGTGTAGCTACCATTTTATTTATTGAGCAGCCTATTAATGTTTCATCATTAATTAATGTTATTAATTAATATTATTTTTTTAAAAAAAAATACAATTAAGTGTAAATCAACATTAGCATATAGTTTAATGTTATCGTAGGTTTCGGTGCGAAGGGAAATGTAAACAGTACATTTAGGAAAGCGTCTGTGATTATAAATGATGAAATTTGGTAATCGTTGTAAATGTTCGCAAGTGTGATGAATTGTATTGTATTGTATTTTAATGTATTGTATTGTATATAAATTAATTTAGTATAATTTGATTATTGGAAGTAAACGCGGGCGGGGGCGAGCGTTATCTCAGTGGTTACTTATCGACTTAACGTAAAACGTGATACACGTCTCGTATGTTGTGTTAGGTGTGATAGGATAGAGAACCCCGGAAACTGTATTCGAAGGCAAAGCCGTTGTGTTACCTATTTTACGGAGAGTTCATATATTTAAATCGGATCATTCTATTTACACCCCACATATACACTTATATCATTATATTTAAGATATTCGCAAATCATTGTTGTTTTTGTTTATATTTTCGAAGTGAAAAAACAAAAAACGAAAATAAACCATAAATGGAGTTATACATTGGAGTCGGTTGTTGCGTGAGAGAATAAATGAATAAATGAATACCTTTGTATCGTGACGTTAGAACGAAACGAATACCGCGAATATACAAATCGGCCGTGGCCAGTGGCCAGTGGCCAGTCAGTACAAAAGATATGTGAATTGTTGTAAATAAATATAACATTAGCAGTCTACAGTGATCTATTCTACTACTTATAAATGTGTAATTATGTAAAAATATTTCTCAACATACGTGCAAACGAGCCTTAAAAATCATAGATTTTTGATAAATGGAATAAAAATAAAAGAAATGATAACATATGGGGGTACTAGCGCCCACCGGCCGATGGTCGCGCGGGGCGATGTATTTTTATAAATCATATTGTTCTTATTAATTAACATATATAATATGTTAACGGAAAGTACATGATTTCGTATTTTTCTAATATAAATTATAGTAGGGTGTAATGATAGTACGGAGTGTTATGCGGCGGATGTGGTTCGGTTATATGACGTGTAATTATATTATAATGTATCGTAAATAATTGTTACGTAGCGTGTGTATGTTGTGTTGCACGGTACTTGTGTGTTTCGTTAGCGTTAGCGTTACGCTGCGCCGGCGCCGGCGCTGGTGACGTCGCCGCTGCCGGCGCTGGGGCTATAGCCGGCGAGGCCGGGGGGCGGAGTGGATGAAGGGGTTGTGCTTGCGCCGGAGCCCGCCACACACCCCACACTGACACCGGGCGCAGCGTCCTCACGAACCGACCCTATGTACACATGTATACGTAACGATTATTATTATTATTATTTTTTTTTAGTTAATTCTAAAATGTGATTGATGGTTTGTGTTTCAATTTGAACGTTTAACATATATTATTAAAGTTTTATTATTGATATAGTTACATTGCACCAAGTGCGTATGTGTTTAGGCTGCGTCAGCGATTACACCTTAACTAGATGTTATTATAATTATTATTTTTGTATAAAAAAAAAAAAGTTTAAGTACGTTATATTATAAATTTTGATCCGGCTCAGCGGGCCCCTGTTTACATTTCATCGCTTCGTTAATTATTTAAAGCATAAGTTGCGACGGCACCGCGTTTTGTCTGTAATACCGTCCAGTGAACACAGTTCGTTCAGAACAAACATATTCTTCGGCTTCCAAAGGGTTTATTGTTTGCGTTATACGTTTTAGGATCGCAAGGTGTGAATGAATGGGTTGCTATGAAAACATTATTATCACTGTTTCGGTGACATTGATTGAAATGGTAAAATGTACCTGGCTTCGAAATATAACCATCTTTACGTCTAAACATTGCTAAATATATACATACATGTACATGGAGTAAGTATAATATTTATGTATAAAAATATGTATATTAAATTATCAACTCAGACAAGGTTCCTGGAGATAATGTTGTATTGTATTGTATTGTATATATTTTAAATCTATGTATAATTTCGTATACAATTAAAGTTTTAACTACGTGATAAGGTGATGAATTGAGAGGAATGTTTTCAACGCGCCATAAGTAGAGTGTTACACTTCAGTCCGCGTCCGCGGATCCACGATTTCGGCCATTTTCAAAGCAATTCAATGAATTCAGTAAATTAATACAATATTTATACAAACATGTACATACAATGAATTAAAATTATGCATGACATTTTCAAATTACATGACGTTAAACCATATTGAAAATGAGAGACAGGTAACCATAGAGATTATTCATATGTACAATGTTTTTTTTTTACCGTATGGTCCTCATGTAAAAATTCTTATGTAAAATAGAAATTATTGAATAGTGCATTGTATGGTGAGGCTGCGATGACATACTTATTAATTAACTACTACTACTACTTTAACATGAGGTAAATATGTATACAACTTGGTACATTAGAACCTACGTAGATCTCTTTAATGTTTCGTTGTAGCCGCTTTAAGGCAGGCTCTCCGCACACATCTGCTACATCATCAGCTCTAATCGTCTAGCCGTCCTTTCAGGGGAGGTCAATCTCCCCTCTTACTTTCCTTGTGAGGCGTGCCGTTGTATGCAACCCGCCTTTCTACTCGGCCTCGTTATCATTAATTGCTCCATGATTCGTTTGCAGAAGGTAAAGAGAGCGGCGAAACGCCGTACCAACACTTCACTTCCCCCACAGCCGCTGATATAAACCAAATATCTGCCGCAAGTATTGAAAACAACAAATTTTGCGCGAGCTGATGATAAAAAATCGGATGATGAAGTCACGATTTAAAGTTCAGTATAGATTCAATTCTGTGAAGTCTCATCAGCATCGCAGCCTCACTCTCGCAAGAGCTTTACTGAAGGCGAAGCTTATCTGTGATGGTATGAAATATTTAGTTAGGTGCGTTAGGCTGTGTTGATTCTGTCTATGATGGTAGTATAGGGGCGGCACAATTCCCTTTCTGTTATATATTATCTCTCTATATATTTATTTATATTTATACATATACACACACAATTGCGAAACGAGTAAACCCGTAAATATTTGCCAACATATAATACAATAGCAGCGACACGCACGCGTACGGACGGACATAGTTTCTCTTGTAGTGGCTACGTTCGATCTTAATTAACTATGGATGTAGTTTGTTACCACTTTACAGTATTTTTTTTTACAGCAGAACTTTTATTATTTATTTATTATTATTGATAATATTACACAGTATTAAGTTAGCAATGAATTGGATTTTTGTACGCATATATACACATATTTTATGCAGGATTACTTTCATGATAACCCTGAATTGATTATGGCGTAATTTGAATTTTATCTGCAGCAACATATTCACAATAATCATCGTACAGTACTTGTAATATCATCATCATCATCATCATTATCATATTTATGTAAATTTTGAATGATTGTATTTTATTACCGATATTTATATTTGAAATGATCAGTTTTCACATACACATTGTGCATAATTAAGAGGTAACATAATAGCATATTATTTCATTACCGATATTACTTGTATATAATAATAACATACCTTATATATTATACACAACATATGCATGTAAATTAATAATATATATATATATCATTACCATGAAGTGATGAATAAGGTTACAGTGTTGTGTGCCATTTAAAAGACATTCTACGTGGTTTATGAAATACGAAGGTCCGAGTGGGGAGAGAATGGGGATGCTAAAACATGCGCGTTCGCATGATGAAGGTGAGGGCACTGTGAATGTCCTACAAACTAGGCACTATCTTTTTTCATATCAATAATAAAATATTACCGGAAACGGGGCAAATGGAATTTTCGTCGTAATCGATTACTTGGAGAGTAACGGTTTTCAAGTGTGCCAGTGTTCAGATCAGGCCAACCGTCGTCGCCTCGAGCTCATCCCGCTTCACCGCCGTGCGGACATTTTCGATTTGGTAGAGTTAAAATCAAATGCTTGTAATGTTATCAAATAAAATGAATAATACAAACACTATTTATGTCTTAAGGTTTATGTGTGTTAATGTGGAACGCGGAGTTGCATGTAGTTTACCGTATCTAACTATATAATGATATCTATATTTATGAATTAAAACGATAAGTATTGTAAACAGTTAAGGTTACACGATGAGTGAGTGAGTGAGTGAGTGAGAGTGTTCTTTGTAAAATGTATATACATTAAGCGAGGTACATTGGTACATTGGTACATTGGTTCACATTGGTTCATTGGTCGGACGGCGGGTGCGCGCTAGACTGTTCCTTCGCTCAGATTCGCTCGCGCATTGCACACGCTACCGATCATCGTCGACGTCAACGTCATCATAGTCACCGTCACCGTCACCGTTACGCGTACACGCCTCGGGACCGACGCGACAGTAGGGGCGCCCGGACAACACCACCCGGACAGCGCCGCGCACACATTCCAATAATAAAGTAGCAAGTGACGCGCACGCGTACGCGCACGCGCGCGCAACGCACTCGCACGCTGCACGCGCAGACGCGTCGCTCTATGTAAGTTAACCACTTTGTTGTTCATAACATATAAGTTAGGCTTAATCTCAGTGAATGTTGTTTAATTTAGTAACTTGTATAGTATTGTAACAGTTTAAGTTCGTCGTGTGAACAGGAACACGTGAATTTGAGCGAATCGACAGGCCCGGGCCTGCTGGTTTCATACTAGTTTATTGGAGAAAAATAAAATAAAGCAAATCATTAAGTACCTAAGCGATTAATTTGCACCTAACTTTCATTTTCGTAAAAGTTTTTAGTTTTATAGATTGTAAATATATATATATACACATACACATTATTATATATATATATATATATAAATTGATAGATAGATAGGGCTGGCGAGGTGGAGTTTTCATTCAATTGTAATGTGGTTGGTTATTGTTGAATCTGATGATGTGGGGCGGGCGAAATACCAATGCAATGTCGCATTTGATGTTAAAATAAATTTATTGAAAACGTATCTGATACCATAGAATGTACGGCTATTTATGTGTTAATATTGTTTTACGGCGGGGCTGCCGTGGCCGGGGGCGCGTGGGGCGGGCCGCCCGGCTCGCCCCCGCCGCCGATGGAACGAAACCCTCGCAACTGTACGTTATCAATTGTAATACCTAAGTACACACCAGTTAAGTTCAGCCACTCAAGGCTCCTATACATGTAAGGTTGCTACCATTTTAACTGAATTAATCGAAAGATGATAATCTTTATTATTTCTCGAACACACTAACGCAACTTACGCAATTATTATTATTATTATTTTTTTATATATAGATTATTGTTGCTGTAATATTTTCTTTTTCGAATAAAAGATACTTGAATCGTTACCAATTGTTTAATTATTGTGACCGAGGTGCGACTGCCGTAGTGCAATATCTCCGCTCGCGTTGTCGTCGTCATCGTCGTCGTGTCGTCGTCGTGTCGCCGTCGTGTCATCACACCGACCAGTCGCAATTGGTGCAACCGGCTGCACGCGGGCGCTGCTGCATTTCGTACCGTAATCATGTTACCTCACAACACTTCTTTTGTACAGTGTAATAGCAAATGTAATTAAATAGTTGTTGTTGTCGCTAACGCTTAAACGAAACTATGCAAACTAGATTCAACGTCATTTTTATTGTGAACCTTTCACCACGTTGTCATAGAGTTTAGAACTTTAAGACAGGACGAATATATTTTTGAATGGCCACATAGACAATCACTAATATGGCGGCGACGTGTTACGTACGTGGGTTTATATTTCTTGGTGTTTAATATATATATATATATAGTGAGACCCACGTGCGCGCCACTTAGAAATAAATCGTATTTTCGTTTAAATCATTGTGTCTTTATTTGTTACACGCACCCCCACAAATCCGTAAATGGAAATTAGCTTACAATAAATATGTGCTAGAGAACTATTAAACTAATTTCACATGGAAAATAAACGAGCCATTGGTGATAGTATAATAAATCTAGATAATCGCTGTATACTGAAATATAATACATTGATGTACTATAATTTAGTTGAAAGGTTTTTTCCAATCTGCCTAGTTTGCCCCTACCCCTTTTATATTTTATATTATAAATATTTTAAATCCTCCTCTATAACAGTGTTTGTTTTAGGTCGTCTATATATGCGAGCCGGAGTATTTATGGCGGGCACACTTCACCATCCTCGATATGGTCGTCACTTAACATCAAGTGCAATTGAGGCGTTAAAATTGCTGTAATTTGTAGTAATATCCTATGATTGTTTATACGCAGTGGAATTAAAATATATAGTCTAATTGCGATAACATCTTATACTAAGTTAAACGGTGTAGTGGTCATTGTATCCTCGCTTAAATAGCATACGACCAGAGCGATACTAATCGGTTTCCCAAAGATGCTTACTTTCATCAGAAACTCGGGCTGGACGGGGACCGAACCCGCGCACGTTAGTTTCGCATACTACAACACAATTATCGCTTCATATCGTTTGTACTATATATATATGTGTATATATATATATATACACATATATATATATATATATATTTTTGTAGATTATCTCACACCATTGAGGTCACTACCAGACGTAGATTCACCTGATGGTAAGCAGTTGCTATTGTCGGCAATCGTATATAAAATACCGACCTTTGCCTACTTTAAAAATTCTTTAATAGACAAGCTAAGAATTAAATAGAAAAGCTATATACATATAAAATAAAATCCTTTTAAGATTACTCCATTTACCAACTCTCCCACTTGGCAATCCTGGTGGATAAATGATCATTCCAGCTGTGAGGATCATTAAGTGAGTTGATTATATTAAGATTATTCAGGCATCAAATAAAAAGCAAAGTTATTTGCATGCTACTTGTTTTTATAACTTAAATATATATATATATATGTGTGTGTGTGTGTGAAAAGTCAAGGTTGTGTTCTCATCAGACCATCCAGTCTTATAGTCTCTCCGTTGATCATTTTGTTTTGGATGATGCTTTGGACTAATAGAGCGTACTCTACTGGGTTGCCAAGGCGATAAGGAAGCGATACCGAAGGCTTCGATAGCTTATCAGGCTGAGACAGCTGATCCATCATTGGTGTGCGAAATAAGCCTGTAATAGATTCAAAAATGTTTTAGATCCTAAAATATTGTTAATTACAATTTTATAATTAAAAGATAAGGGCCGATAGAGCAGTAAGGTCTTCGAGTGGCGCCGGTGTACTGGTACACGTAATGTTGGGAGGCCTCCCACAAGGTGGACCGACGATCTGACGAGAATAGCGGGAACCCACTGGATGCAAGCAACGCGACGCCGATCGATGTGAAGATATAGGGGCGGGCCTATGTCCAGCAGTGGACGTCTATCGGCTGATGATGATGATGATGAATTGAAAGATTTATAAAGTGAAGTTTGAGTACACAGTATGATACGTAAGTATCTGTGTGTGCGAGAGTAGCGCGCGTGTCACATTCACCAGCACAATCACAATAATCCTGGTCACTGGTCGTTTCCGGTTGTAATTGACAACATAATATATTTATTCTGTATATTTTTTGTCCCCTTTCTATTATTTCATACTACTAAATAAATAACTTTTCTATTATTTATTTATTAATCCATACACATTTATAATTGTTATTCTTCATTATTTCAAAATGGCGGAATTTCCTCCCGCATCTACGGAATTATAAATCGATATTCGAATTGCTTATAAATCGATACACACATCTAGATATGTATACGAGGAGGAATTAAAAAGTAGTGAGAATGAGATAGAATATAATGACTATTGATAACTTAATCATTTATTTTTGTACATAGACTACGAGTCTCTCTGCACACCGAGTCCAGCGCTTTGCCAAGGCTTCAATCCCTTTCAAAAAAATGCTTTGTCTTGGTCCTGCAAAAAGCTCTCCACGGCATCCATCACCTCGTTATCGTCTTCGTACCTGTTTCCCCTTAAGTATTCTTCCAATTTGGGGAACAGATAAAGATCGCTAGGTGCCAGATCTAGTGAATAAGGGGGGTGGTCAACCAACTCGAAGTCAGCTTTCTGAATGGCAGCCTCGCAACAGCCGACCTGTGCGCGGGTGCGCTGTCGCGATGAAACAGCACGCCCCTTCGAAGTTTTCATCTCCTTTTCTCTTTGATGGCATTCCTCAACTTGGGGAATTAAAGCTGCATAATATTGGCCTGTAATAGTAATTCCACGCTCCAGGTAATCAATCAACAACATCCCTTCCGAGTCCCAAAACATCGAGGCCATAACCTGGCTAGTCGATGCCACAGCTCGCATCTTGCGGAGAGTTTTCTCATATTCAAAGATTGTTTCAATATGGATTGAATACATCCATATGAAATGCCCGTTTCTTGAATTACTAGTAAGTATCGGATGGTAACTCTTCGGTCACTCAATACAATTTTCTCTACTTTCGCAACATTTTCTGGTGAGTGACGTCGATGGACGTGGTGACTGTCGCAACGATGTTCCTCTTCCGTGCTCGTTCTCCCCATTCTAAATTGAGAAGCCCACCTTGCGACAGTGGAATACGGCGGAGCAGACTCTTCTCATGTTGCATCCATATCGCAATGAATCTTTTGAGTCGTTAACTTGTTTAAACAGAGCTATTTAATAACGGGTCGCACTCCGTTTTTCTCCATATCCGGGAACACGTTCCGACACGAAGAAAACAAATGACTACATTCAGATAAAAACAAAAGAGAATAGAAGATTTTTTTCTTCATTAATGTTACAAATATGTATCTGAACTATGGTAGTATTTATTTTTCTCATCAAGGAGTATATATGTCGTTCTCATTACTTCTTGATTCCTCCTAGTGTAGCGATTTATAAACAATTTTATTTTAATATAATCTTTGATAAAAAAAAATCTGCTTACTGCATCTACTTTTCTTTAATATAACGATATTGTTTCATCCAGTGGTTACCCCAGTTTGATCATATTAAAATACTGTTTTTAATTAAACAAACGCATCAAGAATGCCGCCGGAAGCAATATTAATAATTAACATTTTCAAAGTTATCTCGCATATATTAAATTTCGCCTTAGACAACACATACACATAAAGCAAGTATAAAACGGTACATATTATTAAATGTAAAAGTATTAAAAATACAAAGACTTATGTAATATATACAAATAGATAAACATACCTGGAGCAATTGTTACAACTCGTATACCTCGCTTGGAGAGGTCCCTAGCCACCGGCAGTGTCATACCCACAACTCCAGCTGTGGAAGCAGAGTATGCCACCTGACCACCCTGAAACAATACTATTTGCTTTTCACAACACTCTAAATGATTATTTGGAAAATGAAACTGAAATTCTATTGCATTTATAAATTATTTTTATATGTAAACATATTTACACATGCTTTACACTTTCCACTCCGCTTATTACTATCCTGCTTTTCCTGCATTCAATATCATCACTTTCAATCCTCATTTTCCCATGGAATTATATAGATTAAGATTAATAGCATTAGCTTGATTTGAAATAAAAAGTTAGTGATAACAAAACAAACAATATTTTTTTTAAAAGACTCAAGTTTAATTTCTCATGCCATTAAATAATAATAAGGCTGCTGATTGGTATATAAACCCTCCCAGAAAACTAGATAGATCTCATGTCGCCAGCCTGAACTGCAATAATGCTGTTGTAGCATGAAAATTACAATATAAAGGTGGAAATAAGCCAGGTGGATTTGTAAAAACACCATTCAAATTCCATAAGATGAAGCTTCAGAATGTAACCTTCTATGTTACAAGGTAGGCAGTTAAACATAACTACCGAGATAGTCGTAAATATAATAATTTATTGTCAATCATTGTTTTTTAAATGGATATTTTAGTAAGAAAAGAAATACCCTACTTCCATCTATTACATAAAATAATTTAAAATTAAACATGTACCTGCCCATCAAAAGCTGCTATGCTAGCTGTGTTTATAATGACTCCTCTCTGTCCATCTACATCAGTATCATTTTTACCAATCAAACCGGCAGCCAGGCGGATGACATTGAATGAACCAAACAGATTAACCTGAAATTAAGAGTGAAAAATATACATAATGAATGAAATGAATTATCATCATTAAGTCGGTAAACATCCACTTCTGGACATAGACCTCCCCGAAAGATCTCCACATTGATAAGTGCCACATTGCTTAAGGGTTCAATCAATGTGAAAGTAAAATCAATAAAATTGATATATGCATCAATCATTGTATGTATGGGACAACTGTTTAATGTAAGAAACGAAAAGATATTTGATTGAAAACAAAATTTCACTTTTTTCTCAACTAAATTCTAATTGATAATAATTACTAACCTCAATGGTCTTTTGGAACAGTGAGAGATCAAATGGTTGTTTTTTCTTAAAGTTATATGTTGGAGATGTTAAAGCTATTCCGGCACAATTTACTACAACATCTAAACGTCCAAACTTATCAACTGTTGTTTGTAAAGCAATTTTAATATCTTGGGAAGAGGATACCTGCAAATGCATAAAGAATAAGATGAACAGTATTTGAATTTAGTCAATTTGCTAAAAAATTATCATCTTTTTCTCACATCAACTGGTACAAATGCTGCATTTTCACCTAGATTTTTGGCTATTTCAGACCCAGAACTTGCAGGTAAGTCGCAGATGATAACACGGCCTTTTTGCTTTACAAGCTGTTCCGCAGTTGCACGTCCCAAACCAGATGCACCCCCAGTCACCAAACCAACGAGCCCCTGAATATGTTAACAAAAAAAATTAGGACATTAAACTTAGGTGTCGTGCCAGTTTCTAGTGTTATAAATATTTAAATATATGATAACAGCAGTGTTTCAGAACAGTGTACAAATATTAAAATTTAAATTTTAAAACTTAACCTATAATCGATCGTGACGACAAAACAGCTTATATTAATCCTAGTTGTATATATGTATCAGCTTCTTATTCGAAATAAACTTACTTTAAACATTTTCGATAGAATAAATGTGCATTAGTGATAAACCGCTAAGCACTTACAACAGAGATCAATTTTCGAATCAAAACAACAACAAGACACAGTAGGAGTGTGGCGTATTTGTCATAACATATATAAATCACAAGTATTCGAAGATAATAAATAACAGTTGTTCTTACGATGTCATTATATCTGTTAAAAATATCATTTAAAATTCACCATACTCAAGTTATTCAACCACTATCAATAATCAACATTTTCAGTATTCGATAACAGACGGTCACTAACACAACTTGAAATAAAAGTACAGGCAAAAAAATTTAAACAACTATTTTGTCTTTGTCTTTTGTATAATATTGTCATAAGCTAAAACGTGACACACCTAGTATTTATTTGAAATAAACTAAAATTATAGTAAGTCGGTTCATAAGAAGAAATCCTCTTTGAAAAATGAATTCTTAATTTGGTAGTGTTATCTGTTATTTGGCTGATTAATCTATTTCGCTCACACCTATTTGATAGGATATTATTGAAAAGAGAAGCACCTAGTATTGTAACTCGAAAAATAAAAATTGTAATAAAATAACATTTGTTATTTAATAACAGAAATTAGTACCTGCTAGTATTGCCTAACAGTAACAGTAATAAGAGATATTATATTTGTCCTGTTATAACCCATGTCTAAGAAACGGTCACCTTATCTACATATAGGTTAATAAAAGTTAATTTTTTTAGTTTTCATAGAAAAGACAAAGGATTAGAACCCTTTGCTACTTTTTAAGTTGGAAATTTATTTAAAACTTTTAGGTATTGATGACAGCTCTATTCTTTTTCAATACTCATATATTTTACTCAAGGTAGAAATCTAATTTAGTAAGTTTATTAATAATATAACAAAATTTTTACAGTAAAACATGCTTTTGTGTCCATGGGGCCGACGTATTTTTGAAAGATAAAAAACACTAAACATAAGAAAATGGCTATATCTTTATTTATTTTCCCCTTCGCTATATTTCCCTTTAGGGTACAGTGAAGTGATCAATAAAAACATGTAAGAGAGTCTTAATTTGTAGTTTAAAACTAAATTTGTAATATATAGTTTATATAGCAAATTCCCATAAATTACAGCAATGAACTTTTACACGAGAAGAGAGATCTAAGGATATTTCTGATTATGTGCCAGTTTGTCGATACGGAACCTATTCTCCAACGGGTTTAGTACTTTGTTTGGAATGTTCTACAAATAGTTACACTGGTGAACCACCGATAGAAGGATTCAGAGATTGGCTTGCCCAGCAAACACGTATACCTAGCATTTGGTGGACTCGTCTCATTCAAAATAAATTATTAAAGGCATGTTGATATTGTTAAAGACTAAGAAGCATGTCTTTGTACATTAGATATGTCCATTCATCTTTAACATTGTGTCAGCCTGTCGTTGTTTACTGTAAACCTTTCGCTTTCAAAATCGCTTTAGTAACTATTGCTGTTTAATAAAAATGTAATTAAATAACATTTTATTTCAAAGTCGTTTCATGAACATTTTAATATTTTGAGTAAAAAATTCACTTCATTGTCTGTATTACAGTGATGAAGTGTTAATAAGTTCGACTTGTGAAGTGTCAGGATTTTTATCCGTCTTATTTCCAGATGACTATTATGGATATTTGAATGCTTGTAATATAACTCTCCGTGTTACATTTTTTTTTTTGTTTTACACAATTCTATAATCTTTTGGTGAAAAATAAGAGTATCATGATAAATCTAACGTTTTTTATAGTTATAGCTTCCCTCACAAATAGTACAATGCTCTAAATCTTCGCAGTAATTGGCTATGGTCATGCCTTATAGCCGTTGCCATCGAGTAGTGGTATATAGGTTCGTGCATGAAACCATTTATATCGAGCTTTGTTGTTATGAATGAATTTAATATAGGCACTTATAGATTAACAAGATATGTGATCGTTTCCATTTACAATAACACAAAGGACTCCTTTCATTTTTAAATAAGCATTTTTTTTTGTTTTCCTACGTAATGTTAAACAGGATATTGTCTTATACGAAAGTGAAGAGTATTGCTCCTACAATGTTTTCATAATAAGTTTGCTACAAATTAGGCACGCGACCCGCGACGGTCGCATTGTCAATGTCTCGTAACCCGACGGAAAGCACCAGAGATATCATGAAGAAAAAATTATTAATGGCACTAACCATACTATCACTGTCGGCCTCAAAGAGGAATCATGCCGAACCTCTTCATCAAAATATTAAGGTATCACATGAAAACGAGGATTATATCAACAAGAAAACTATACATCAGGAACGGATGGACACAGAGTACAGGTCGAACCAAGAATTGGCTATAGAGAAAATTGTCGACACAGTACTATCTGGAGACCATTATTTTAAGAAAGTTGATAGCATTCAACGCAAACTGGTACATTTAAATTATCTTGTGCACAATCAAACGAGCACTATTATTAAATACCTTATGGAGATGCTGCGCCTGGTGCAACTTGCGCCCGGGAGCATTATAGAAAACGAGATGCACTCGCTGCGTGATGAGATCAGCAAAATAAACACACTACTGACGAAGCAACTCCGCGTGGTAAACCCCATACAGCGAGGTATTTATCTGCATTCTCTTACTTGGTTTAATGAACATATGATATAATAGAACAAGCAGGCTGGTCAAATATCGGAGACCACCTGTGTTGTAAGCAATTAAAATCTTAACCTTATGGTTTTATTTAAATATCCGAACTACCAGTAAGTATCCCTGTTGTGGGCAAATGTTTTGTTGGTTAGTGATAAGACCTACTCGCACTAGATTTAGTAAAAATTACAAATCAATTAAATAGTAAATAAGCATTATGGCCATACCTTATGTAACAGTCACTTATCAGTCTCTGTTAATATATTGTATTACTTAGGCAGTTTGGTGCCGAGTTAACTAATAAAATACGCAACCTAGTTTATTTTCGTGTAAGCAATGTTTTTAGTGCTCTGTACTAGTGTCGCGGCTATAAGAATATTGTCCTGAATAGAATGCGATAACTCGGTACGTCACAACGAGTGCTCGATGTGGCCGTGTTCATATTTCGAGTGTGATCGTGAACGTTTCTCAAACATTGTACAAATAGTAGCCGCGACTCATTATTTCTACACTGTACGAGCCGGTATTGTAAACACCGAATATTTAGTAAACATCAGCTATAAAATTTTATAAGCGCACTCGTGAATCGCATATAAACTATGTCAAGTGACATCGGCGCGACACATCTGATGAGATGGAGCGCGACTGTTTTTATTTGAGGGGTGTTCTGTTTGTAAACTTGTCGGCTAGAGTGTAAGATGACATCCTCGCACACACTCCGCGCCTCATTCAACGTTAACGCCTCGATATGTTTCGGAGCCTCATGCTGATGCAACTGGCCCTGTTGATAATGTCGCCCATATCCACGGAGGAGGCGCGCAGCAAGAGGTCGAGGATCAGGAGCGAGCATTCCGACAAGAACTCCTGGAAGAAGGAATACGAGGACGAGCTTAACCAGGCGATGCTGATGACCTCGCGAAAGAAAGACAATCATACTCGAGTGGCGCAGTCCGCCGCCATGTCCGATAACGAAGCGGTAATAGAGAAGATCATGGAGTCTATAACGACCAGCGAGAAGTATTTGAAGAAAATCGACAGCATAGACTTCAGATTGAATAGACTGGACATAGAAGTGCACGAGAAAACTAATAATATATTGAAATACCTAGCGGCCATATCGAAATCGTTGCAGAGCCAACTGTACTCCGACAAACTGGATGCAGCATTGGACGTTTTGAAGACGGACGTAAGTTACCTGAGGGCCAAAGTAGACAAAGTATCCCTGGACAGGAAGGGAAGTAATCAGCCACAGAGTAAGCCATACTTCTATATGTCAATTTATATTTAATTTCTAGTGCCAGCTGGATGTTATAATCGTCGGCTCATTTTTATTTTCTCAACCACTCAAGTGAAAGTTAGCTTATGAAATGCCCTGCATTACGTGAACTTAACAAATGCACAGCATGTCAAAATGAGACGAGAGTCTCCGTTACGACCTTGAATGCGGTGTGGTGTTTGTAAAGAAACCTGTGCGAGGCTCACGAGCTGGACGTTTGTTGGCTTTCCTTGTTGTAATATCGCTTCGCCGGATGCGGCGGACGTTCATAATGTAATTGCATACTTCGTTGAAACAATTTGATATTGGAATGAATTTGCAACGGTCATGAAATTAAAGGTGACGTGTTGGTAAAAAATAATAACAAAAAAAAAACATTAAAAAAATAAATAAAAAAATGACCTTGATTTTTTTGTTTGAAGAAGCGAGTAAGATGTGCACGTGATAAAAAGTGATTGCCTTGCCCATAACAACGTGGCACTAGTTGGGATGGTACACGTCACATTGCGCTCGTCGTCTTATGACATATGATGTTGAGTCTCGTTACTCCAGTAATTTATCTAGCTACAGCGCCTTTCAAACTGGAACACAGTACAGCTTGTCGGCTGCCAGCGCTGCAGTGGTACCTAACTACACTGTGTTCGGTAGCAGACACTTATATCCAGTAAAAGATTTTGGTTCCGTCGTTTCCTACAACTGTTTTTTTTTTTTTATTATTTGTTTCGTCACACGAACGATGCGTTGGGGGTGAGAAGACTAGTTGCGATGATAATCAAAAGCTTGTGAATGATTATCACAATAAATAGTTTCGTTTGAAACGCTGAGTAAGTTTTGCTTTTTTGCAGTCGATGGTAGCGCTGAATACCGACTGGAGTCCACTCTGGACACCAGGCTTAAGGTTATAGAGGATCACATTAAATCAATCACAACGAGCGTCGACTCTATATCCGGTATCATATCTCAAGTTAAGCACCGCCAGAGCGCGCACAAATCTTTACACAAGTAAGTTAGAACATCATCTCTTCTTTCACGGACATCCAACAGTATCAAGAATGTTTATAAATAGTAGCTGCTGAATAAACTGAGCTGTCTCCATAGTTTCCGGTCCGCTTTACAGACCCGAGGTCGGCAATGCACTGGACAGTTTGACACTTATAAGCGAGTTCAGGAAAGCGCTGCACGAGCAAAAACCTAGGAAGTGTGAATGCAAGTTAGTACACCTGTTTAATTCCTACAGTTCACTAAATTAATCGTTCTTTTTTGGTTTTTCTACATTTTGAATCCCTTCGCAGGATAGGTCGGATGGAGCGCAACGAACGCTATCCTACCGATTGCCACGAGATACAAATCCAAGGGTTCAACATCTCGGGCATATACAAGATAAAGCCGGAAGACATCGATCCGTTCTACGTGCTGTGTGACCTGAGCACCGCCGGCGGGGGCTGGACAGTGAGTATATAAGTTTCTGACTCCGTAGTTAATCTGACTCCGTGATTTACCAGCTAACCGTTAGCCATTGATCTCCGAATCCGAAGCTTCATATGTTGGAATTCGGTCGGTGATAAGTATTATTCCGATCCGCGGAGCTAACTGCTGCTCGTAACAAGGTGTAGCTTTAAAAGCATTAATGCCATCTGATTAATAACATCATTCGAAGGTAAGAATCATTCAGTCGTGCACCAACCAGATGGACTGATCAAATTAAAGACTCGTCGTCCTCTAAATTCTACACAATCGTAAGAGATGCGCTGAACAGAAACCGGTAGAAGCAGATCGCCCGCTCCATACAGCAACTCCAGCACTGAACTTGATCCTCAGATATGAGGGAACGATCTTGGAGAGAGAGACTAATAACATGAAGGAGCTATAGTATTCAGAACGAGTATGTTTCATCACCTCTTAACGTCTTAAATTGTGGTCACGTTATCGCTCGTAACCAAGAGTATGATTATAAAAGCTGCTTTTAAAAATATTCATCTTTAACTCAGGTCTTCCAGAATCGTTTCGACGGCTCCCAAGATTTCTACAAATCTTGGTCGGATTATAAATATGGTTTTGGCAACCTGGCCGGCGAGTTCTGGCTGGGTCTCGAACAGCTGCACCATTTAACGAACCAGAAGCTGTACGAGCTGCGGATCGAGTTGGAGACTCAGCACGGGCGTGACGGGTTCGCCAGTTACTCCGTGTTCACCGTAGCATCAGAGCACGAAGGCTACAGGATCGGGACGCTCGGCTCCTTCCACGGCACAGCAGGTGTAGCAGGCACACACACACCTATGTGCTCCAAGGTTTTCTCTTGGTAGCTGATTAACATACATCATCAATACAGCCCCGCCATTTATTGCTTGTTATTCGTTAACAATTATTAAAACTAAGTTCAGGCTTTATGCTACACTAAATGAACCGAAAAGCTACAGCGTCCTTCAAATCGGAACAAATTCACACAAACTACTGCTTATCCACCATCACATTTTTGAATAACACACATATATATACATACATACATAACACACATATATATATATATATGTGTGTGTGTGTGTGTGTGTGTGTTAGTATAGTAAACGTAAAGAATAACTTGTGTTTTGTATTGATTTGAAGGTGACTCGTTGACGTACCACGCCGGGCAGAAGTTTTCCACTTACGACACGGACAACGACGAGTGGAAGGACGGCTCCTGCGCCACCGAGCACGGAGGCGCCTGGTGGTATAAGGAGTGCGACAAGAGGTAACAACATACCGAGTACATTTTGTAGAATAAGATAGTTGAAAGGTTTCCGATTCAGTTTCATATTTTTAATAAATTGGAGGAAATTCAATTGAGCGATAAAGATTTAGTTTTTGGATTAAAGGAGACAGGATCAGGACGAATTAATCAGGGTTTATTTAATACAGTTGTTTTGTTTAGGAACTGAAGGTGAGGCTGCAACCGGTGTCGTATATATATATATAGTATGTACAAAGTGAAATAAGTTTACCACAAACAGTAATTTATTACAGCAACCTGAACGGTAAATACACGGTGTCCGCTGATGAGCCGCAGGGTCAGAACATGTACTGGATATCATTCAAGGCGCCAGCGGTGCCGCTCACCAAGTCGCGCATGATGATACGCCCGCTGCCAGCCAGCCGGCCGCTCGACTACAACCAACACCCCAGGGTAATCTAACCTTATCCGTCTCGAAAGCAGGAAGTTATCTTTGTAGATGTTCAATTAGTGGTAAACAGTACACCTGCTCGTAATGATGAGGTACTGGAGATGCTTTCACTACATCGCATGCGCATCTTAGTCTCCTTATGGAATGACCACCGAAATACCACTACATTGATGATTAGGCTCTACATAAAAGATTAAAAAGAGGAACATTTACCTTCATTCTTTCTACAACAAGAAATCCTTGGTTCGATTCCAGGACCACATGATGAGGAATTTGTATAGGAGTTCTTTACCATCCTCATATTTTTTTTTAATCGATGAACCACGAGATGAGGGAGAGTGATATCTTTACCCGTAACAGTATAGTGCTAGTTAGGATGATGTACACTACACCAAATCGCGCTCGTCGCTGACATATAAAATGTTAAGTCTCGTCACCGTAGAAATTACACTAGCTACAACACACTTCAACCCGGAACACAGTAATATTTGCACAGTACTGTTTGCCGGCTGCAATAGGCGCTGCGCTGGTACCTACTTAGATGATCTCCAGCAGCAGAGTTCTAACACCAGTGATTTCGTACATCTGCCGCCATAACAGCATCGCTGTTTGCCCATTGTGAACATCTCAGAGATAACTAGAATATTCTTGGCAAACTCCCTTCACCACCCGCAATCACTTTATGACCTAAAACCCCGTGAAATCAAGATCAAGCGTTTAATCTATTGTAGATAGAACAAAGTAAAGTATCTGTCGCAATTTGCGATGAATTAAAACTGTTGTCGTACAAATGTAAATACTCAATGAAATCATTCTCGTAAAAAGTTTGAGAGTCACTGGAACTGAACGCTGACCGGCTGGTTGCCATAACGTGACGGCGGGCTAATCAATTTAAATGAAATTTGAATGAATCAACGTGGCAACAGTTCGATCTGGTCGTCGGCTTAACGGAATGCGTTGAACTGCAACTGGGACATTAAACTATTCATGATATTTTTGCATTGTAATGCTGATGTCGATGCATTTATGTCTAACTTCCGCCAGATCTGTCCCCATTAGGAGGGCCATTTGTTATTTAAGGAATTGAGAAATAAATAAATGATGTATTACCTTATTACGGATAAAAAGCAATTTTTCTCTTCATAAATTACGTGTAAAATTTAAACGAGCATTATTTTTAATTAAATTACTTGTTATTGGTGTAGAGTTTATGATACATTCATGCGTACATCGAGATGTAGGGTGCTTATGCTTTATTAAAAAAAAACTAAGCTTCCGCTTTATCTGTAGGATCGCAAAAATGTTCTGCATCATCGCTTGCGGAGAATATGCGGAACCCATTGCTTTGTTGGGCAAGTATCCCACTAATCATTCATTCCTAGTTTTATGTAGTGCCCAACTCGCTCGCACTAATGTATATGTTATAATTAAAAATAATGCGCGCTTAAATATATATGGAAATTACTTAAAACTCACCCACCACCACCCCATTTCAGCTTTAAGTTTTCAATAAATATATTTAACTGGTACATGAATTATATGAAATATGTGACAGGTGACAATATAACCTAAGAACTAGGTAGCTTATGTCTGTTTCAGAAAATTTTAGACGTCCATAAACTGAGACCAGAGGAGCATCCGAAGGTGTTCCACGGCAAGCCGAGCTACGAGTCGCCTCAACCGCGGAAGCCTTACCGCTACGAGGGTCACTCCCGCGACGAAGTGTTCTTCCCCAACTACACGTAGACAAACAAACGACAACGTCGAACAATGCAGCCCATGAGAAATAATACTGAATAGAATTTGTTAAAACAAACAAACAAACAAACACAAACAAACACCAACAAACAAAAACAATTTCCATCGCTCATATAGTATTGTACAAAAAACTTGTGAATATAGATCTGTCGGTTTGTTAATGTCTCAAGTCTACGATCACAATGCGGTGTAGTGTATATCATCTTAACCAGTGCCACTCACTATGCTACGGACGTCTTGCTCATCACATCCAATAAATTAATGAAGTATATGTTATTGTTACGCAATTTACAACATTGTTATGTAAGAATAGTTACGTTTAAGTTTTTCAATCTTTATATACTTGATATATTTTTTTTATATTAGATCTAAGTTACCGTTTTAGAATAAAATAAAAATCTTATTTGTTTGTAATATTATTATCGTTGTAATCTACCCCTCGCATCTATATATCGGAAAGGAAAATTTAACTTTTGGTTAATCTATAAAGTTACCGGTAATTATATTGTTATACACATCATCCGATTACCGTCCTTTCCGATTACTACACATAACCCTTCCACAAAAAAAAAATCGTGGCGTATATTCAACTTATAATCATACTTGGACACGCTCCAAGTATATATATATATATATATATATATATATATATATATATATATATATATAATGCGAGCGAAAGATTATAACAAATAAACATTCTATAAATACAAAACCTAAAAACTTTCTACCCCATACAACCTAATATTTTCATATTGAAATAAAGGAATTATGGAATATTTACACTATTTACATTTTTAAGGGAGTAGAATGGAGGATGATTACTAGTCGGATCGGCTCTTAGAACTACATATATACCTAGTAAAATATAACTTGGTAACTTTCAGGGGTTAATGAATATATTCCATTATTACTCATATATAACTTGTTACAGGTGTTTGTTTACTGTCCTGATCATGAACGCGGAGCATCCTCGAGGATAGGTTTATATTGCATGAATTAGCCAATTACACATCATTAATAAAAATTAATATTTATTAGCACACCAATAAAAGGCCTCTCTTCAAAAAATATTTAACTATAACATAATGATATTTTATTATCTTTTTTTTACTCTACAAAGAGACTGGACCAGCAGGACGTTCACCTGAGGGTAAGTGATAACAAAGTGGCGTTATTTAGGATGTACACAGCACAACATGCGCTCGTCACCTTTAGACATAGATCTGAAGTCTCGTTACCCCAGTAATTTTACTAACTACAACGCTCTTAAAACCGGAACTCGACAATGTTTGCAAACTACCGTCTGTCGGCTGCAACAGGCACTGCGGGGGTACCTATGTAGACAGTCTATAGCAACAGAGACACTACCAGTAGTTAATTATTTATTTTTGATAGTCTATGCTTATTCGTTATGAATGTCACTTCACGAAGGGAGCAGTGAGGTTCTACGGGGAATGTCGTTATATTAAGTAAATGAGCCGAAAAAAAAAATTAATAAACCTTAATATGTTAGCTGTCAAAATTATCATGTTTTCTTATTGAAGTACCTCTCCAGCTAGTGAAGGTTGGCGATCAGCGTTGTACAGTCCTCCCCGTCTCCGTGTCCGGTTCGGCGGAACGATTCGGACGTACCAGTCCATTCCCTGATATTCCTCAAGCACGAATTTTTCCTTTTATATTTAACAATAAATAGTCACTGCGCCGAAACAGGCACAATGGATAATATTTGGACGTCTTGAAATCGCGTTCACACAATTGTTCCTGGTTAGTATTATAACAATGCGGTTCAACGTGCACGTCATCAATGGCGCTGGATCTCTCCCACAGTACACAAGTTATAATATTTATATTGTAGTACGACGTTATAATGTAAACGTATCAGTGCAGTTGTCACGGCGCCACCGGGTGTTGCTGCTGCAGCAGCTGCATAATGAATGTTAAACAAATCGGACGATTGGACTGTTCGGGTATAGAGGTAGATCGGTTACGGTGCCGTTGTTTGTAGGTGGTGCTAATATTGTGGGGAGGTATGGTTGAAAAGGAAACTATAATATCAGTCTCATTCACTTTATTAACTAGAAATGTGTTTGCAAGTATCTTGAGCAAAGTGTATCGACTCTGAAACTACTACATCAAGTACGACTGAAGCGTGCAGTCTCACCCATGTGCGTAAGATGTGTACACACACTACTACAGATATGCACCTCATGCACATTGCAGTGTAGCGGTTTCCGATGGCCGGCCACAAATGAGACTCCACGTTACATTAGAACAGTGCGTTTACATACAATTAATGAACTTTAAACGTTTAAATCAAAATACACAACATTTCAATTTTTTTTTTTTTTTACCCAAAATTTCAACTAAAAATTATTTGCTTCCCACTTATATTAACACCTAAACTTAATATATTTATTACTAATTAGAAACAAATAATAATTAGTAGAGAAAACAACGAAATATATGATAGTGATACTCCAAACTGAAACCCACGAACACTCCTCTGTCATCGGGCGTTATCAAAAACAGTTTAAATTAATTAACAAAATAAGTATTAACTTAACTAGTTTTCACAGTGTTTACAAAACGAAAGGGGGGACCTTAAAAATAAGTCCAAAACATTAACCTGTTACAATTAACACAATGTTTTTATCAATTCTCAAGGGCTTACAGTATGATATTTTACTGACCTGTTTTTGGTATCTAACGCAAGGGGGTGCCGCTTATTTACACAGAGTGATACTTAAACATCGTTACTACTATATAATAATTAAGATTACAGTATATAATAATAATAATAATAATGTATGTATAATATACCTAACATTGTATACTATTATAAGTCTAATGTAAATTAAATAAACTTCTAATTGTCCTATAGACAAATCAAATGAATCGGCATTCATACAAAATATTAGATAAACAATTCTAATGTTGCCAAGAAAGTAAAATAAAATAAATTAGCACCATAGACAAGTTCCATTCATTCAACTAATCAAGTATGAAGTATATATAAGAGAAGCCATTACAATTAAGCGAAATTTTACTATATATATTTATATATATAAATGTATATATAAATATATATATATAAAAAAGATTTAATCTGAAAACGATTGCACATTCGGTTATTTAAACCAACCGCAATACAGTTAATTTTCAACATTTACAACTAACTAACCATAGACAAGTTAATGACAGCGTCCGATAATGACCGCCGTCAAGTTACCGCTACACACTAACGAACCGCTAAACTGTTTCAGCACATGACCGACCTACACACTTAGAAAGTGATTTTATATATATATATATATACGTACGTAAGTTACTATATTATAATTACTATACGGGACACCCGTGTACCTGCAGTTAAAGTATAAACTTTCATTAATATCAAGGTGCATGAGATTTGAAAACCGTCATCTTCATCATCGGCTGTTAAGCGACCATACACCATATCATCTACACTGATCGGTTTGAAATTCAGCCGCTTCCTGCGTCCTTATGGAGGGAGTCCACCGGAAACGAAACGAGACATAGGTAGTTCTTATACTAACTTTTATATCTAGAATTTTGTGAATATTTAAGGTAATCTATTCACGACAATAGTGTAGTAAGTGAAATGTAACTTAAAAATAAATTACGGTAGTGTGGATGCACGAGTGTCCCCCCCATTTAAGTGTTCGATTTTGTGGAAGTTAATAGGCTTAACGTACAAATTCAGAACTAGAGAGAGGTCAGGTATTGTAGTGTGCACGGAACGCACAAGACCTTTATTCGTCTAAAACGAAATAAACAAAAATAACGTAAGTATATCACCAACTTAAATTAAAACTTTAAATGGCTATACGAGTTATTAAGTTAAAGTAGAAGTGTTTTAATTTTTCAAATTGGAGGAAGGGAACCCGCAGCTTCTCCCGAGCTGCGAACGATACGACACCGACGTGCCGTAACACACTTAGCTTACTTAAATTATATATCTTAGTACTACATAGGCGGAACTCTCGACATGTCCTGGATGCACCACTGCATTGTCCTGTTTCCAAGACAAACAGCAACTGTATCTCATTGCTGACGGTTTGGACCAAAAAAAACTAACTAAACAAAAAAAGTAAGTAAATAAGGACATTGCTGTTAAACAACTAACTTAAACCTGTAAGATAAAAAAAAGGTATATATAAGCTGATATAAAAAAAAAACAATTCACAAATTATTGTCTATGGATTAGCTGTAAAATATATTGAGACAGTGCTGTGAATAGATCAGTCGGTCACAAGGAGTATAGGACTGACAGATTGTGCCCGTTTCATACGATATCGATTACGCTAATAAAACTAATTAAAACAATAATAATAATAATAATATATATATATATACAGTAAACATTGAAATTGTGGTCACGATGCTATCTTAACTTAAACGCGATGAAACAAGCGGTTAAAGTTAAAGATTAACCGTATCAGTAAAGTGGTAAATGGAGCGTATGTTACCGACTGCGGGTTGTCGATGTAACTATAAAGTATCCCCCCCACCCCCACCCCACATTTATGAATATGGAAGTGGTCTAAGCATAAATTTAATAAAATAGTATAAAACACAGCCCCGCTGGTCGTCTGGTGATAATTAATTCGTGTAATTCTGCAGCACACTTGAAATGTATACTGTGGAACACCACCAGGCCGGCCACTCGGCGCCTGCGTTCAATACTGTCCATCCTAGCTATGGCTCGCTGTATATGGCAAGTTCTTGACCCGCCTTTCCGATGAGCTGGTCGTAGTTGACGTTCGTCTACGTACCCCAATAGCTGGTGACTCTAACAACGAACTTTAATCACACGCCTGCACTTTGGAAGTATTACATCTCACAAAGGTTTGCTTCATCTCAGTCAGAGATCGGCTGTAAGGTGCGACTTGAACCCCTCACCACCATGGCCTCTTGTTCAAGTCGTACCTTATCACATGTATCTCTTTATGGAAACCGCGTAGGAGCAGGTCATTAATGTACAGCAGGTAAAGAGTTGCAGACAGATGTTACAAATTTGTAGTGATAAAGAAAAAATTACTATACGAATGCAACTTATTATATGTTTAGAATCAAATAATATGCAACTTAGATCAGCTGTAACTTGGTTAAGCTGTTACCTGCCGGGCTCTTCTGATTGGGCCATGTGGAGTTTATTCAATTTGAAGCTAGAAATATTCAAAAACAATATATGCGAGGAAACCGTCCATAGCGCATGTGTTTTAATGATATTTGAAAGAAATGTCGAAAACTTGAGAGGTCATCACTTAATTATTTTTATTTAAGTTTTAGCGAGTGGCGGCGACAACGCGATCGGCCGACCGCCTCGACAAAAAGTTTGATCAGCACTAATTAGATCACTTTACAAATGATCACAAATTATTAATAGCACTGACACGTTGATGGAGAAAGGCTTAGGCAGCGATGCGGGATGGAGTAAAGCAATAATATTAGTTCAGTGCAAACAGAATAACTACAAAACCTATTGCATTTTGTCAACACTTACAAATTTTTTAATAGAAAAAATAAAAAGGAACAGCCTGCTATAAATGGCTTAAAATAAACTATTCTTTCCTAATAGCCAATAATATATTAATAACCTTTTAAAAACCATTAAACAAATAACCGTTAACGATTTCCAAAAGTTAATAATTACATAAAATTATATGAGTATATTTACTTGTTTCCAAATGAACCTACAAGAGTAATAACTTAATAAAAACTAAATGGACCATTACTACTTAAATTATATAACTACCTACAACTATAATGTATAGACATAGAAAGAAATATATTTAACGTCGATTAAAACCACATCCGAACACAAATTCAATGTAATATTAATCGAATATATATTTAACCGTGCAGCAGTCAAGTTTACTGTCTCGTCTACTGCTGGACGGTAAAGTGGATTAGTTGTTTTGCAACCTGCAGACAACGCGTACAAGCGACGAAGTGTTTACATAGACACAGCTCCCACGGTCACACCCTTAAATATTTCTTTTTTTTTATTTGGTATATATATTAGACATCTACTAAACTTACTTAATAATTAAAGGTTACTTAGTAATAATAATAATAATTATTATTATAAAAAATAATGTTACACTTCGTCTGTCGTACGCTTGTCTAAACCTATGAGAGTTCGCTTACCGTTAACTGTTAAACTTAATTATACATTCTAAGTTGCTTAAGTAAAGGACACATAATATTGAAACCTAGTTTCTATGTTTCCACAATTTTGACGACCTACAATCTAATTTCAGTTTTATTCAAGTAGATTAAAGTATACTATTATATTTATGCGAGACGTTTATTTATATATATGTATATATATAAATAAACAAACGTAAGAACAGATCGAAATATGCATGAACATTAAAATTGATAGAAGACATATATCAAATGAACACTCGTGGGACTGCCTGTGTTAGGATCTGGTCGGCTAGTCTCGGAGGCCGATTCTGGAAAATAAATGGAAAAAAAGAAGATTATGTTAAGCAATCTTAGTCTGAACTTAAAACTTCTGTTTTATAACGAACAGCCTTCACGTAAACGCGGCGCCGTAGCAGTTGTCAGCGCGACGGCCTCTACCAGGGCGCGGGACCAGCCTAACGATTTATAAACCACTTCCGGGGAGTGGTGTAAATTTTTATTAATCAAGAGCTTTGTGTATAGGTGGTAGTGTGGTCCAGCGAAAAGTCGAGGGTACCAGGCCACGAGGAAGAACACCTATAAGATGGATTGACCAGATAAAGGCGGCACTAAGTAGCCCATCATCGTTACCACTATATGAATGCACTAGCGGGAAGGCTCGCATCAGAGAAGAATGGCGACGTTGTTGTTAAGCTTACGACCAACACCTGAAGCTAACACCACGACCACTCTGTCAAGAGTGATTCCGACAAAGATGATGAAGATAGGTAGGAACCACCATAGTGAATATTCCACCGTAGAAACAATAGTGTGTACCGTGCTCCGGTTTGAAACGCGCTGCATTTAGTGTAGTCATTGCCTTGTGATACAATTTGTTATACGGTCTCGTATCCATAATAATTTCACAAGGTACGGAGCCCTTTAAACTGGAACACAGTACAGTATACTACTATTTTGCAGCAGAGACAGGAGCTGCGGTGGCGTACACGGATATAATGAATGGTTACCTCAGTCATGATCGGTCGATGGCTGATCGTTCTCTGGGCGGAGTGAGTCAATACAGGCGACGATCTTTAGTGCCGGCCCGAGCTTCATGGATAGAGCCATAACGAGGTGCTCGGGCTTGATAAGAAGCAGCGCCTCTCCGTCGACCTCCTGCACGAAGAATTCATCTGCGTAGATGGCGCAGCCGGGTATGTTGCGTATGAAGTCGCAGACCTCCGCGACCTGCATTATACAACATCACGTTATTCTCTAACTTAATCTGCACACGTTCCGTTCAGGTCTGATATGATGATGATAGTGTTGCGAGACATCATCGTTCGTTAATATCAATAACGATTTCCGGAAGGTATCTTTTTTCAGGCTGATCATGTCTAGCGTTGAACACAGTTCTTCCCAGTTGGTATTATTTGATGTACGTCACCCGACTGCTGTGCCGTGGACGAGTACACTATCCTCCTAACGGTCAAATGGAAAACTGCTGACCTTTCTCCGAAATTTGTAATTCTTAGTCCTTTTTACGACAAGGGGGAAATAGTCAAACCAGTTTTCGTCGAGGGTGGATAAGAGTTTTTTTAAGTCACATGTGACATTATTTAGATGATGATATATACATGATGACATAGACATCTGCGGTCCGAATTCACGCTTACCGTCCATTTGTTCGCATTGGGTATCTTGGGTTGCGCAGCGTCGTCAGGTGCAGCCGAGTCCGCTGTGCTCTCCGGCTTGGACGCCGGACCTGACACCGGTTCCGAGGTGTCCATGACGCTCGAACTGATACGAGGCAGACTTGTGCCGCCGCTGTCCAGCATCTGCTTTTTGCCTACCGGAAGGAATCTCAAACTGTAACCTTGCGTTTGTCAGTGGAAGTGCCTATGACGTCAAGTAACACAATCGTCAACTTGAGATTTATTTCGTGACGATGTCCTGCTTTGTTTTCTCTTAACTCAAATGAGAATAGTTAAAATTTTTTTTTTGGCAAAATAGTGCTAATTTAGAATGAGATTTGTGTTAATACTTACGTGGTGGTTCATCTGGTGATGGTAATTTGTTCTCTTTATCGTTGTCCCTGTCACCGGTGGACCATTCACGCAGGGGTCGATTGACCTATGAATTGAAGATAAAATGTTTCAAATAAATAGCAGTGTATTCAGATATACAGACTATAAATAACATAGATATACATACATACATAAATAATATAATAGATATACAGACTATAAATAATATAAATAATATACATATAGATATTTATCGTATCCCTCAAAAAAATATATAAACGATAAGAAGAAAGCATTGGAGTGGCAGAAGAACTTCGAGGACCTACATTCAGCAGCTGAATGAGAATGATGACGCTGTTGCAATTCCAATATCAATAAAGGCCGAATATCTTTTCGGTTGATTAATTTAATTTGTAAAATATAACTTGATAATTTTGACAGGTCACAATCAGACAGGTAAGGATCAGTATACTGTATAGTAGTCAATAAATGTATTCGATTATCGATTACAATCCTCACAGAACTCGTTATCGATAATTGTATAATATACTGCATGGTCAAATAATAATATCTAATTTTAAGTGTCGATATTTTTTTTGATCAACAACAACCAAAGATTTACAAAAAACAATTTAACTTAACACCTCAATAAGTTTAGTACATACAACCGAAACAAAAAACGAAACTCCATGTACCTCCTATGCTGTCAAAGCTATCAAGATATGTCTTCGTATCATCATCGTTATTATCATCATTAGCCGATAGGCATCTAATGCTGGACATAGCCCTCCGCTAAAGATCTCCACGTTTGTAGATGTTCATATAGGAGGATTTGGGCCATTTCCGACCACGCTAGACAAAGCGGGTTGATAGGTGCCAGAGCCTCATTTGTCGATTAGCAGGATGCACCACGAGCAGGTGAGGTTGTCTCGGGTCCCGTGAGTTGTGCGGGATAGTATAGTTCATTATGTTTATCAACAATTTTATCAGATTTTATTCGTACCGTTGTCCTATAAATGGAGTGAAGGAAGATAGTTTGGCTGTGAATATTTATCTTCGATTCATCAGTAAGATTCCTCATCACGGTAATGATCACTCTTTACTCTCATTAAAGTTAATATTAGTTACTCATATCATTCACCGTGCAATCATATTTGAATGTTACATGTCACACGTATGTAGAACATGTATACATTACATATACTAGCTGCTCCCTCCCTGCCCGCCACGCTGGCACTCCTGTAACTTCCCCGCAAACTGACCTATACTCGGTACAAGGAATATTCCTGCCAATTTTCAATTCTCCATGCCTTATGGTAGTAGAGATGTCACCATGAGTCTCTACACAGGTGGAAATCTCTTATATGTATAGTATATTATTAAAACATGTTGAACTCACAGCGAATGGTTCCCCAGCCTCCTGAATGACGTAACCCTCGATGACGTGCGTCAGTATGTTCGGTTTGACCATCGCTTTCGGCAGAGCTTTATCTAAAAATTCAGGTAATTTTTTTAAATGGGTTATTGATAATCTTCTTTTACAAAGTGGGTGTCTTTTTTATTTATTTGTAAAGTAACTATAATATTGCACTTTACCGGTTATTTTAAACATTTAATTGTTTAATTAATTAGATAAAATTTTAAGCATTTAAAATCTATATTTATTGCACGTGCCAACATTAAATAAAATTTCATTGGGGAATATATTACAATTTAAAATATCTTATTTCAATACAACAAATAAAGCAAGCATAAAAAAAATCTTTTTCTTCAACTCACGATGAACAAATAAATGACTAAAACTATAATACCTGTAAAATAAAAGAACAAATAATCAACGAAAAAAAAAGAGAGAGAGAGAAGAGAATATGCCAAAAGAGTAATGAAGCCCAACGCACTAACCTACTACAGCGTTGAAGAAGCTACAACATTGAAGAACTAAATGAACGACATGGTAATGATAGGATGGCAAGGGTAGTGACAATTCCAGCAAGGCAGTAAACAGTAAACATTAAACATTCAAGTGTTTTTGATGGCTTACAGTGTAAATATCTCAGTCATGAGACATTCACAATGAGGCACATGAAATGCGGTTTCGATTGAGGCTTTTATCCTATCTCATTGTTCGTTTACCTATTGCCGAGGAGTGCGCGCCATCGCCCGGCCACGGACAAAACGTTGGCATAGAATATGTAACGGAGGGGGGGTGCGCACTGGGGCGGCCGCGTGCGCATTTAGTGCGCCGCTTTTTCCCCTTGCCCTTGGCTACGGGAAACAACGCTTTTAAAATTATCCATCAGGCAAACAGACAGACAAGTGTTGCGCTACATTCGATCAACAATGCGACTAGACTTTGAACCGGAAACGTAATTATAATACACAATGCAATTGGTTATATAATTTTAGTATCTATGCGCATTTATTGCAATTACGGAAACACCATGAAATCGTTGGTAATTTCGTTTATAAAACTAAATTAAAATTATATCGCTTATAACATGTATGCACTGGACCACAGTTGTCCGTGTCATCTTACGAGTTTCGGATAGATCATTTATTACGATCTATATTGACTACAATTAATAATAAATATAATAAGTGCCGTTAAATTCTGATACCGTTCACAACACGCTTATCTAATAAAATTGTTGATCGAAGTGAGCGGATACATAGCATCTTGTACAACTTAACTATAACATTTAACTTGATTCACCAGTTTGTGTGGGATCGTATAGGATAGTTTTTTAAATTTGCAGTGCTGATCGAACTTACAGTATGTTGAGATCGCTGGTGCCAACAAACGAGTCTAAAGGAGACACTGCCAGCTCCACCATTATGTAAGGTAAGTCGTGTGTTTGATATGTGATTAATCTAATGTAAGACGTTTGTATTTAAAAAAAAATTATTGCCGTAGCAGTGGTAGTGGGGGTGATCAAGCATGCGCTCTAACCGACTCCAGGCCGTGGGACCGACCGGCTTCGATGCAGCTATGTAAACTGCATCAAAACAGCGTTAATACTGCAATCAATAAATTTAGCTTACAATCTAAATGAGGAAATCTATGAGAATCTCCAACGGGCATCTCTGTTGGAGAAGTGTAAGTCACGACCTGATGGTAAGTGGTACAATATACCCACTATTTCAAAACACTATCCATAATACCAAGTTCAAAATCTTAATATCAGAAGCAGCAGCCTTCAACACAGTAATGTCTGCACACTACTGCTTAACGACGCAGCCTGGTGCCCCTTGTGCCAAATTATACACCCTGCAAAATATACTAACACGTGTTAACGAGTGTATGTCATAAGCAAAGGTACATATATCTGTGAAGGGCTGTAGTGTATATTTACCGTGACTGGTTTGCTGGCTCATGTTGCGCGAGCATTGCGAGCTTTTGAACAGTGGGGAGGACGCTGATGGGCCAGGTGTGCTAACCACGCTCGTTGCAGTGGCAATGGATGATGAAGAGGCCATGGTCGTCACTACCTGAGGGGCGCAAGAGATTATTATAAACTACATTGTTTTTGTTGCGTGATCTCTTAACGAATCCATCTAAAAAAAAAAAAAAAAGCAATGGTAGGAATTTTTGTAGCCGAGCTCCTTTTATCGAACAGGACCGATCGATGTGGCGATCTTTGGGTGAGGTCTATGTCCAGCAGTGGACTTCTGTCGACTGATGATGATAATAACTTGGTACTATACTACAAATGCACCGACGAAACCGAATGTTGAAATAAATATAATAAACAAAAATCAAATTAACCAGATAAGTTAAACGGTAGGATAAAATAACGTACTAGTTTGCCTTCCGCTCTTGTTGTTCTGGTTCCCATTATCTATAAGACACACGATTATTAGTTATGTTTTAAGTGACGGAAGAAACGATATTAATGAGAGTGGTTACAATCTAGTTAATTTATTAGTGAATACCTGAGGCACGAGTGGGGAGGTCTGTTGTGCGTTGGTGGGGGTGGGCGTGGCGCTGATCGCCGCTGGAGCGACGGAGGTGGAGCTAGCTTCGCTGATAGTCTGCGACTCCTTCACAGGAGTTAACTTCGTTTCACTTGTCACGCTTGTACCTGAACATATAACAGGGAAATAATTTTAATCATTAATATCGGAGGCCTTTATCTAGCAATGGACATCCTTCGGATGATGATGATGATTAATCAAAGTTTTTATTGTCATCGTAGTTGATTGAAAACATTTCGGTGATTTGTAGAGGCTCTCATTACCTTCTTCGTGTGACACGGTCCCCATTTCGGTTCCGGGAGCACAAGTTGTGGAGTTTGGTTGATGGTGGGGCTTTGTGATCCCGTCTAGATACCTCATACTTTAAATATGTCGCCAAGATAGCGTTGCCGATCTGGGGATGTTAATATGTGGCAGTCAGAATATTCTGGGCAGGCACGCTTTTCTTCTACAGTCTTATTGTTATTTAACAACAAATAAAATTGAAACTAAGTAGAAATAACCCATTGTTTATAAAATAAATGGGAAGCTCTTTAAATAATCATGGTAACACTACAGTAGTTACGTTTATTATTATTTATAATATCTAACCAATGGTCGAAGTGCTAGTCGAAATGGTTGAGTAATTGGCAACACTGGTGGTAGCTGCAGTTGACGATGATGACGCGATCGCAGTGGTGACAGTACTAGTAGTGATAAAAGATGAAGCAACCGAGGCCGTGGAAGTGGCTGCTTCTGAAGTGGCTTCGGCCTGAACGATTGTTTGCGGGAGTACTACTGGAACCTATGGATATAGCAAATCATTAGAGTAATGTATTGATTAATATAATTTAGTGACTGCGATACATTAACAAAATTTATATGCATCTTTTATTTATCGAGAATGCGGCTCACCTGATGGTAAGTGATCACCGCCGCCAATGAACAGCAGGCAAAAATGAATCCGTTAATACTTTGGTCATCAACATTTTATTATTTAACAAAGGTTATGTAAACTAAGAATTATCTTTGAAACTTTTAGTTTTTCATTACGGTCCAAACCGATATAGTAAAGCTGTTAGAATACAGTACATTTTTAAAACTGTTTTGAATTCAAGCTGGACATTGATTAACATTAACATCACACTTGCATTCACAATATGACATCCATTATATTTCAAAACAATTAAAGCACTAATACAGAATGTAATAGATACTTAAGAAGATCTTTTAATTAAATACATGTTAATAATTATTAACGGTACAAAAACAATACATATCATTATATGACAAAGGCGCGAGGTATGAGGAAAAAAATATATATATGTGTAGAAACATTTTAAACTTTAAAGGAAGCATATAGAAGCAAACAATTGTTTCATTGTTTATATGGCAATATATAAAAGATACAATAAACTTTCCGGACTTGTTAGAGGACATAGAGGAGTAGCGGAGGCCGGGGGCAGTGCAGCCATAACATCATATTCAGGGATATATATAAATATGTAATAAATCAATAGAAATATTCTAATCTTTAATCAATCCTTAATATTGCAGACAACATATTACAATATAAAAAAACTTTGTGAATTCTCACTTTTGACGTCAGCGTTAGGATCGATTCGAGGCCGCGATGAGGTACCAGTTTCCACTGCGTACGGAAACAGTTTTGTTAAATAACAAAAGGCCCGATAACTTTATTATTTTGAAGTTAGAGTTTTGTTTAATGGAAAAACTATTGCTCCAAATACGAAGGAATCATCTTATTTCCTTTTATATATCCATTTTGAACAATAATAGATCTATCTAGGTCTAGACTTATTTTCGACTACACTCATTCCTTTTTGAGTCATATATTTGCCTCTAGACGGCCTGAGAATTGTAAATACAGATCCACATTAAAACATTTACTTACAGAGTATATTATTAACATAAAAACTAGCGGATTATTGTTTGGATAGTTTATGTACTAATGTTAACATATGCTGCTACTTCTGCAAAGTTCAATTGTAATCAATTATATTATTCATAAAATGTTGACGGGCTATCGAAATATTATTAGCACAAAACGAAAAAAAAAATCAACAAGATTCACGGCATCTGTATCATTAATAATTGAATAGGAGGCAAACACTGTTTAATTATTGCAAACATAACATTTGCTAACCTGTGCGGTCAACTGCGTGAGCTTATCGTCCTCACTCTTGACGTGGGCAACGAGTGTCGTTTGGGGCTGTATGGGCAACACCGACCCCTGCACCGGAGCGATCAGTCCCACTGTGCCCTGCGCCGCTTGGAGCGTAAGCTGAGGCGATGTTAGACTATTCGCAGGTACCTAAACATATAATATATAATGAAGTATTCATCACAATCACTAAACATGGTACTGAATAGTTCTGTCTGATACTTATACTTTCAATTAATTCATTTGAAATCTTTTCAACATTTTAACTAATTTTAATAAAAAAAAGGACAAAATCTGTTGTAACATTATTACATATCATCAGGCATGCAATAACCCAAGCAATTTATACTTTAGCATATAGAATATAATATTTATTAAATAGATAAACATAAATCATGCAGATTTCCCTATTAGCTATGACCATGCAAAGTGTCTTAGACATAGCAGAACCATAAAAAGAAGTAGAGTTAGTTTAGAAGGAGTGCATGCCTATTGCATTTGGGCATTAGCTGACACTTTTAGTTGCATCAATGGACGGCTTTTCTCTCCTCACAATATTTTGGTCAGCTCGTATTGCCTACTCTACTTATGCCAAGGTAAGTATATCACCTGGCAAGGCACACAATGTGGTGCTAATTAGGATGTTCACACTACACGATCTTCGCCTTGAAACATAAGATATCGTCCAGTACCTCAGGTGATTTCAATAATAAACAGATGTCGACAATTTTGATCCTTAAAGGCAAAATAACTCCTAAATGGATTCATGTACTCAATAATTAAGTTGGTCCGAAATTCTAAATTCTACTAAACTATGCATATCCGTGACTACAATAACTATAACGCTAATATATAATTTATTATGTATGCTATAAAGTAGTAAAGAAATTGCAAATATACTATATTTTATACGAACGTATCTAGATGATACAAATAGCAGAGGTTTTGAAAGGTACAAATTCTATCTAACGCCTACTATTCATTCACCCAGCGTCTTTAAAACTTTAGAAGACGGGAGAAACATTATTTTAAAAAATCACATTTGGGAGCAATTGTTTATATCATACTGCAATACGACCTTTTTTCGTCTTCCCCCATCCCCTTCACAGTATTCTCTTAAATATTTAGCCCTGTTCGCACTGGGGGTGTCATCATGCTCATGGAAACCGTCGTTTACAAAATATACGCGTTGCGGAGAGAGAGGCGCTGATGCCGCGACATCTAACAACAATCTCCTCATACAGACAATGAATAAACAGTAAGCTGTAGTATTCCGTATACACATAGAAAGCGGTATAAGAGGATCATCATGCCAAGTTCGAATGGGGACTACCTCGTGCTGTAATATTGCTGGATAGACCTGCATGAGTGCCGTAGTGAGAAGCGGCGCTCCGTCCAGTGTGATAGCAGACTGCCAACGTATCACCAAAACATTTCTCTTTACCGTATATTTACAATATGATCCATTGACTTTGGGTTCTAGGTCAAAACAGTTAATATTCAACTAAACATTTCACGGTGACACATGACATTAACCATCCAGTTAGCCTGAGTCTTATCTTTATGGAGAAGAGCTTCAAGAGTTCATTTTCTTTACTCTAATATATATTAAAGTAAATATTTTTTTTATATTCATCAAAGTGGATTTTGCATGTGATATCTTTATATATTTTCAATCCCTCCCTGCCAAATACCCTGCAGCATATATCTTAGCTTAACATAAAATTTTAATCAGATTTTTCATTAACCCATTGATTTACAAACAAAATTAAAGTTTTCAGTTAAACGCAGTGTTAAGAAGCCAATTACTATTATTTTCTGTGCGTCAAAGGGTCAAGTGAAAAAAAAAACTGGACAATATATTTCTAAGGTTAAAAAAGAGATCACACTTCACACTTGCAATAATCAAACCACCATAAAGCGAAAAGCATTCCCGGCGTGTCGTAATCGATAGTGTTTTTGGATTGGATGCTAAATAATAACTTTAATTCAAATCATCAGACTTTAAATTTTTTTTTAAGTTAACATTAATATTTATAAAGTATGTACAAAATATAACGCAAAATCAAATAAGTTTTAGTTGTTAACATTATTTTTAATCTGTAATGTTTATTTCTTCAGTACTGCAACACTATTAATGTAACTCGCATTCCCTTTGACGAAGCTTAACTAAGTGTTAAGTGAACGCGTGATTATTACGGCGGTAATTATTAGGCACTGGTTTAATACTGTTCAGCCGCCTTTTAGATAAATTACTTTAGGTAGTTACCGTTTGCAACGAGGTGGTGTGGTTGAGTGGTGGTTGTGACTGCACCGTCATACCCACGGACGTCTGAACTAAGCCAGCGCCAACCAGAGTCTGCAATAGCGTGTGTTACATTGATATTAATGTTTGTGGCGAACTGAATCATCATCAACTAACTGATTTCCAAAACTCGACATAGGCTCATGTAAATCTGTGTCTAAAGAAAATTGAGTGTTAGATCTGAACCAGCTCAGGTTATCTCTATGTAAAAAAAGATAGTTAGTGACATAATTTATTTTTCCACTTCGTGGTATATCATGAAAAAATTTTAATAAGTAATTTTATATTTATCGGTCTTGCAGATTTTTATTTAATTTATTGAAGCTTCGACTACTGTTGCGAAAAGAAAACATACCGGTGGTTGTTGTTGCAACGTCTGAACCGGTGCGATTGAATTCTGCGATGTCTGGTTCGTGTTGAGCTGCCCCACCAGAGTTCCCGCTTGCCCAATACCGCCGAGCTATACCAACAATTCAAATATAAAAAAATCGTTCTGAGTGTGACGTCATAAGGCTGCTCCGACTGAGCTCAAACCCTTATTCGCTCTGAGTTGGGAAGTATTATATTAAACGAAGCACGGATTCCACTGCTCTTCGAAGCCGAAGAGGACCCGAAAGAAAAGAGGAGTGTTGGTAATATGATTCTACGGTAAGGCCGTGGGGGAATAATGGAGTAAGTGTCATGTTTTACCATTACAACTATCCTCCTTGCCGGTATACTGATCGGAGGCGGAATCCAAGACTAAAGCAGCATTATTATGTACTGTATCCATTGTCCATTATTAAAAATAAAAAAAGAGTTATATTAAGAACAGAGTAATACCGGATGTATCTGCTGCACCATGGATATCTGCGGTAAGGCGGTCATCGGGAGGGTCTGCGAAACCGAGCCGACAGGCAGCGTACCTTGTTGCATACCAAGTGTCATGCCTGTATACAAACAGACAAAATATATGTTATGTATTTTGCACTGTCTTTTACATTTGAAAATAGAAACAACCATAGGCCACAGGCAGTCTCAGTGTTCAGGAACCTGGATGTGCAGATGCACACAACACATCTCATTATTCAAGCTCTAACATTCATATACTTTGCAGTACAAATACAGACTACGATGCTGTTGACCTACATCTCTACCAGCAGCTAATATTGATCACATCCATGAATATAGGAGCATGTAGTGAGTCACTATGCCTATGCTGATGTTTATAGGCTAGAGAGCCTATAATGAATATATATTAAATTGTATAACACAATGATTTCCATTAAATTCCTACTGCGTCTGCTTTTCAACAGCCATGGTCACAGCGGTGTTAAAAGGACATAGGTTTCCCGATGTCATAATAGTTTTAGCTCCACATTATACATACCTTGCTGTTGGTAATGTTGAACCATCTGTTGAGTTTGTTGCTGCTGAATTAGTTGTTGTTGTTGTTGTTGTTGTTGTTGCTGCTGCTGTTGCTGTTGTTGTTGCTGCTGTTGTTGTTGCTGCTGTTGTTGCTGTTACAGAATAGGTTATTTTATGAATATTAGGAATAAAACGTTGATATTTTTAAGCAGTACATTATAAGACAGAGCAAACAAATAATTTATAACTAAAAAAGGCAGAATGTAAATAAATTATTTAAGATATAATTGAAAGAGAGGGAAATTGGTATTGGAGTGGTTGGAGTAAAACAAAAAAAAACAAGCGTTACTATGGTGACCTGCATGACCTGTTGCTGCAGCAGCGCTTGCTGTTGAAGGTTCTTGGTCAGAGGCTTGTCCTGTACGTTGGTGATTTGAGTCATTTGCCCGCTGGAGTTCATCACCAGTAGCCTATGGAAATACATACCACATTAGTATACTACAATCACGAATTATATAAAATACGATGGGGAAGTTTAATAATTTCTCTTCACCAACCACAGCCTGACTGTCACATAACAGTGTGATATTGAAGTCAAGTATTAGCCTATTGTAGATAAAAAAACAGTGTTTGTGATTTTCAATTTCAAAGAAAATTTAAGAAAAAAAAAGAAAATCATATGTTTACTTACGGTTGCTTGTGCTGCTGTATCTGATGTTGCATCTTATTGGTCTGATTGGCAGCATCTTGTTTGGATCCAGGCGCTGGTGACCTGATACCCTGCTTGCCGCGATGCTTGCCCTAGAGAGATCAGAGATTGACAGTTAACTTATATTGTATTCTATTCCTGTCCTATCCTCTCCACAGAGAGTATACAACCAGAGGAGTACAGGCGTATAACTTTGTGAAAGAATTAGTCTGTATGGGTAGTCAAAAGTGTAAACTAGAAAAAAATTTACCTATACGCATATATAATATAATAACAATATCTAAAAATGTTTCTGAATCTAAATTAATAGATAAATTATAAAACCATAATAAATAAATATGTATATAAATACATAAACATAGAAGCTGTGGATTGCATTCGGTGGAAGAATTTGGGGAAGGCCTGATGATAATTATAAAATACATATATAAATAAATAGGTAAAGGAATAAAGAAGGTCGGGATAATGCCAAGGTATTCTCTAAACGTTAATGTCAACTATGTTCAAATATCCTTCACCGTTAGAAAAGAGAGTAGCATGTTGATTACATAAGAGTACTGGAAGACCACCTTAAGCACAGTCATAGTCCTTATCTGAAGAATATGATAAACACAACGAAAAACATTCTTCAAGGCAATCCATAAGTGTAATATATGTATATTTTTTTATTTAAAACTGTATTTGTACAAGTAAAAAAAAATTACACTTAATGCTTTATGGCATTTTCTTCCAGTCTACTTTAGGATTGAGCAGAGAGCAAAAGTATGGGTGCAGTATCCTGCAAATGCAAAAAGGAAGACACATATAGATGCTCTTTATCATCTTGTTAAAGTGCGTCTCAAACTAGTGGAAGTTGGGGATCAGCATGGACAGTCTTCTATGGATGTGTTATTGGGTTATAATAGAATATTGTAATAATAGGTACTATATATGTATTACATATATATATATAAAGGATGTCTCATAGAGACAGTATTCCCATAACATTCTCTTAAAGGAAGCTTTACTGCGAGCAGTCCTTATATTAGATGGGAGCTCTTTACAAAGTCTTACTGATCGAGGAGTGAAGGAATTGTAAAGAAAATTAGCTTGGCAGAGAGATATGTAAAAAACGAGGCTAACAGTAGACTGAAGTGAATGTTCGTGGGAATTTCTCTGGAATCCGAATTTGAGTTTTATATATTCAAGTGTAGATGGATCAAACATAATTGAGAGTTCTGAAAGATCTATTAAAAGAGGCAACTTATTAAGTTGAGAACGGCAGGAAGAAATATGGTCAAACTTGCGTGGTCTGAAAATAAAACATATGCAGTTAATAAAAAAACAATTCAGAAAACTTTGAAGTATAAGAGAAGCATCAGTGAAGCAAACGTTGGCATTGTCAAGCTGCGGGATAATCAGACGCCGCCTGAGGAGGGACCCCTGCAACCAGTATACACAAGTCAGAAGTTGATTGACCCATAGGAACAACTTGCGGACGTCTTCTAAGTTGTGAACCAATCGGCATACGACGAATACGGCAAGGTAATAAGTTGGGGACCGCCGTAGCGTACGCAGTTGTGAGGAGCACCGTTACGTAATTTTAAAGTGCAAATGAAGTGTCTCCGATTCTCACATGTGATATACCAAAGGCAGTGAAAGTGCAGGTGGTAAAAAATTTTGAAAATTGAGCCAGGGTTTTTCGAGTTATTGACTCGGAAGTGAAAAAAAGGAGGTTAGAAATCTCTCCGGGCGGACGCCGCCGAAAAGAGCTCGACGACCCCTCCCTTTTTTTTTGGCGAATTCTTGTGCCCCCGGTGGTCTCTATGAGACCCCAAAAACATAGATTTAGCCAGGGGTTCCAGAGATATTGACGGAAATTAAAAACCATGTCGCATGTCGTCGGTCTTCTAGACGTCCGACCGAGAAACGGTTGACATCGTTGGAAAGAGGACGTCGAAAAATCGTGGACTCCTCTGGGGTCGTAGGTCCGACCCCTGAGGAGCAAGTTAGCAGGGATCAAAAATAGGAAACTAACCCTTAAGTTTGGGGCTAAATACCTACTTCTCTTTTTGAAGTGACGACTCCATGTGATTTTCGGCTCTTCGGAAGCGATGTGCTGAGAAATTTCCGAGGATAACCTACAAGTCGGGGGTTAATCCAGGTTTTCTCGGCGAAATGCGGACCGGAGGAGTACAGTTGGGTGTAATATATTTCAAGTGTCGTAAAACATAATTCTATATTCTATTTTCAAACATTTTGGAAACTAAATTTGTAAATTTTTTGCTAAAAATCAGAAATAAAAACTTCACTCGACATCCGCATGTATTGCTTGTCTTTATCTCTAGCATCCGCCTAAATGGAACTACATTAGAAAGTCACGGACCACAAATAAGCGTGGTTAATACGCTTTCCAAAAACAAATAACGGGTAGTATAGCAGTCAAATAATTGATATTGTAAAATACTAGATATTAGTAACAATAAGGTGGAACAAAAAAATAAAGAAGTAACAGGTATACCAAAAAAAGTATACGCCTAATTAGTTATGTCGGTCCCCGAAGTACACATATAGAGAAAAGAAAATTGTGATATAGACTGGCCTAGTGCTAAAAATAAATTTATACATTTAAGTGTGGAATATAATTGCAATCGGATTATACGATGTGCAGTCCAATTACATACGGGACAACACTGAAACTAGTCATAAACGGCCTTACTTCTCAAAAAGATGGAGGAGCATGGGCGACTCTTAGAGGCCAATACCAAAGAGGTGAAGAGGCTGAAGGAGTCGCTCAAAGGATGAGAGGAGTGAAAAAGGAGGAGAAGGGGACGTACACTGGCGTACCCGATGGCGGTCTCGTGGGAGACGGCAATGGAGGAGCAGGCGATAAGGAATATTCGGGAGGCCCTCAACGCTAAGGGGGAAGGCCTCCAAATTGACAGGGTCAGGAAGGTGAGTGATAATGCAGATGCAATACGGAAGCGGAGCTGTTAATAGTCAAGCATGGGCTCATCAATGCAGTACCACATTGTGCAATTGAACATGCAATGGCCTAAGCTTGTTACAGCCGAGTTGATATACAAAGCGTCGAAGAGGTGGTGCGCGTTCGAAACGGTCCTGGAGCCGTATTTCGGCGTAATTGGCGAGGTGCGGTACTACCCGGGGACAAGGGTGGTCATTTATATATGTATACATATATTCATTTTAACTAGTGTTATATTATTAAATTTGTATTCTCATATATTTTTTTAATATATCATGTAACAGGTCTTTTGAACTAAAGGTTATTTTGAAAACCTCAACAAGCTAATTGCTTAAGCTTATCATGAAAAAAAAATTCACATGCTATATTAATTATGTGTATGCGAAATTATAATAGAAAATACAATAAAAAAAAAATCTAACAAGGACCTAAAATTATATAAGCTACATAAATAAACATATATCGAGTTAGTATAGTCAGTATTTATAGTATTTACACACCAACAGTTGGTGTAGTAGTTAGTATAGTTTCCGAACGCAAGTTGTTAACGCTTATTTTAAATGACAGCTTGTCAAAATAATGACGTTCTCGAAACAAAACGTACGAGAAAGGAGACTCGGGCCATTAACCCACATTAATAAGGAGACTCGGAAAAAACTATTAATTTATATACATAACGTCGTTTAAGTTACTAAAAATGTATAACGATAATACAGCTAAGTAATAAAGCTAAGTAATAATAAATAAGCTTGCTACAGAAAACACGTTTGAATTTAAGTTTACAGAACATGAACACAAATCGTTTTATAGTTTTGATTTTCCGCTTTGCCTCAAATCCAGTTTTGTTTAGTGCTTCGGTTTTCGAGCCATTACTACGAGTCTCAGCCTCGTGTTCTGGACCAATTCTCGTGTCGCGAATTGTGATATCAGAAATTTTAGTTCTGAATTAATCTAGTTCCGAAGTTTCCAACTTATATATATACTTCATTTATTTACTTATTAAGCAACTTTAAAAAGCCGATTTTAGTCACTCTAAGAGAAATTACCTCTTTCACATCAAGTTATGTATTCCTATAATTCGAAAGCGAATGAGAATAGGTCGAGGTTTACGAGAAGCAACCCCATAAGCTATAACATTTACTGATGTTTTTTACTGAGATATTGTGTAATTGCATTTTGTTGGTTCTTGTGTCCATAAACACTGACGTCATTGGTACCTTCTCTTTCAGGTAAACCATAAAGAAGTACTTTATTTCAGGATGCCATATCAATTCTGTCTAGGTCCAATACTAGTAGCTCCACTTGCCCCTCTAGTATGTTGACAGTTTGCTATGACTTGTTTGAACTCCAGACAACAGACACGAGTCTCCTGTCATGGCCAACTTTGACTCATATTGGAACCTGAAATAATGTTTCTTATCTGTCCATAACAGTGATCAGCTTTACGTGATATAAATTATGAGTTGAAATCAATTTTATAACAAGTTGTTCAAAGGAAATTTATAAAGGATATTGTACACTTAGTTCTGCAGGAGCAGGCTTTTTGTTTTTGAATATGTCTCAATCAGGTTAGTTAAACAAACAGTTTAAGTTGTGTAACTTGTAAGCAGTGAAACTAGGATGTAAAGATCTAAAATGCATGATTTTTGTAGTATTTTAAAATTATGTGATACAATTCTTCAAAAATAAATCTTAGCTATAAATGCATACCTGATTCTGTGACTGGTTGGCATTAGTCTGTGTGGATACAGAGGCGGCTGGTCTTATTCCACTGGATGGCAGTATGTTCGAGAGAGGACGGGAGGACTTTGTTATCCCATCGGAAGATGCCCGTGGCTTCGAAGTGGTGCTTGTAGCACTGGCCACGCTCGTGTCTAAATCACATTAATCAATCTCATTACAATCTTAAATTCAACATATAGAGCGCCAGTTAAGGACAATGATGAAAGAGAAATAATTTATTACCAATCGCATTGCATTTTAGCAGAAGCATTCGCATTTAATATGCAGTAGTTAATTGCGCATGTTCATATTTAACAAAAAGTTATAAATACATATATAATATGAAAAAATATACTAACTGTTATGTTGAACGTTAGTCTGTGGGGAGTGTTGTATGAACATAGAGGGTGGTGCATCGGGTTGCGTGCCTCTTATGAATATGGGGTTGGGTGCAAGCAGTCCACCAGCGGGCAGGGTCCCAGCTTGTAAGCCTCCAGTCCAAACTTGCGGCAAGGCGCCTGATATCTGCCACGGAGCAAACTGCATCGTCTGACTGCCAGTCTGAGGAATCACCGAACACTGGAGATAAATCATAAGAAGCCAATCACCACTGTCTGGGATTTATTGCTTACTTAATTACTAATAAAGTATTATGGTATTAATTACTACATGTATTTTGTAGATTGGAATTGAGGCTAGAAGCTATCTCGACATCATTATTTTATAACACTGTACATGTGGCTCTGCCCCTGGGTTTACTGCAAGCATTGCTTAGTGATAAACCCATAGGATATTAATTAAACTGATAAAATAATCCTTGAAACTTATAATTCTTTTGTCAACCTTATAAGCTATTTAAAATAATGCTGTAAAATAACTTGTTTATTACAGTTTTTGTAGGAATAAATAGATCTTTATTTTCTATCTGACAATACTCTTCTCTTCTTTTGACATTTTATTAAAACAGTTAAAGGTATACACTACTTATATTTATTATATATTGCCATATACTTTTCTACAATTTGGTAACAGTTATATTCTATAAGTACTTTAATGAAAAAGGATAAAAAGTCAATTATTCAATATTACATATAATTTTAATATGTACCATTAAACACATATTCGTAATAATGATTTTTAGGTTATCTTTTATAATAAAAAATATATTCAGCTTAAGTGGATTAAAAATTGAATTAATTTATTTCTTATACTAGTAATATTATTACTATAGTAACAAAAATACCTTAACTAAATATTTTTTAATTTTAAATATATAAACTATCCAGCATTGGCGGATACAAACATATCTAATTTAAACAACAAATTTATACAACAAATGCAGATTAAAAAATCGCTTTGTAGAACAAAGCTCAGTGCAGCTGTTTTATATTATAACCAATAATATATTCGCAAATGCATTGCCTAATATATATTAAATATAAATAATTATGTATACATCATGTTGTCAATTTCAGACATAGACGAGGACCATTACATGTAGCTTGTTGGACTGCTTTGTTAAAATAATCTTTCATATATTTGATAAGCACAAAGTTAGAAAATATACCATTTTTCAATAACATACATATCAGTGAAAATATTGCGCAAGCCTTTATATTTTTTAAATTGAATCACATTAATTGCAAAATATAAAATTAATAACGCCAGCTATATAGCAAATTGTCACATTACAAAAAATGGTAATGATGCAATGTGACATCGCTGTAACCAAAATGTATACAATAGGACACAGACTGGACCTGATCAATTTATATTCAATGAACGTCAATTAATATCAAGATAGTGTTAAATCTAAATTATCCAAACAGTCCAAGAATGGGTACCTTATATTTAGGAATAGCGTTATGGTCCGGCTAGATCTTTGTCATAGACATGTAGAGATGGACGGATGTAAATGCGGGAGACGTGACACGATCTGATATGTTAAAAAGAGACATGTTAAGATTTATTTTATATTTATATTGTCATTTTCCGTCCATCTCTATGCGTTTATATATATTTGTTGGAACATATGTTTCGACGGTTACCTGTAGCGGGCTAATGATCTGCGCCTGCGCGGGCTGCTGCGTTCCAAGCACCGGCTGCGATACCTGCACGCACTGCGCCTGCACGGGTACGGTTTGCGCTGTGGAACCAGTGGATCCCACTTTACCACCCGTAATCTTCCCGCCGCTCATCACCTGAGGAACAAATTGGTGTTATGTTTATTCATCGCCAATGGGCTATCTTTACATTTCAGTTTGGGGTGATATTAAGTGATAATGGTACCAATACTTTGGCCCTCATATGTTGACCGTTATAACAAAGTGTTGCTATTGTGGCGGCGGAATTACAATAAGAGAGTGGAAGATAGCTAGACGGATTGGAAAACCTCGAACACGGATCAAACCTTACAACATATTTCCCTAGAATTGAACCAGACTTAAATCGACACAGTATAAACTTTTTGAGAAGCTCGTAAATCCCATGAGTTATAATTAGTATTTTATGTTCCATTCCTTGGTTCTACGTAATGCTTGGTTACTATGACGGGGTTCAAGTTTAAAGAAAGTCACAAATAAACTAGTCCTTACAAAGAGACCTTAAGCATTTTGTCATCATTACCACATGATAAATATCCACCGTTGGAGATATGTCCGGTAGTTGCCACCAAGTGGATAATTTTAATTACCTTGTGTATATTATCAGTCGATTTCTGCTGCTGCCCTATCCCGGAGACCGTGGCTTGCGAGTGTGCTGGGATGATGCTGGCCTGGGAGTTTATTACACCCAGTGGGCTGAACACGAATGTCTGATTCTGTGTGGTCGGAATGGTCGTGTAACCGGGAAACGGAGCTGTATAAAAATGTCAGAGTTAACAATCCATATAAACTAATTCCGCCGATAACAATTAGACCACTGTGTATACTGTTTAACTATCAATCGAGAATTATAACCTTTCTTTTAAATCTAGAATGCACCAGACATTTAGAATTCAAAAACCGATTTCAAGAAGATCGAGAACTGTTATTATAGAAGGAAAACAGAGTCGTCTAATTGTTGATCGGGCGAAAGAATCTAGAGTCAAATCGAACAGTTTATTCTCCAACACTTTACGGTTCATGCTTTATTTGTCTACTTAGTAAAAACTAAATATATAAAATATTAGCAGATACAAGTTACAATAGGAATGTCCAAATTATCATAAGATCATATCAAGTATAAAATTGTATTGTATATTTATATTGAACAAAGCAAAGACAATAGATATCGTCTAAGCGAGTTAAGTTTGCGTAAACGCGTGCGTTGGTGGCGCGTAAATGTAAATGCGTGAAAGCCAAAGTGTAAAGCTCTAATTACAACATAGAGGAAACGAAGAATAAGCCCTCGTATAGAGTACAGCTCGCGTTAGACAACTATCCAATTTATTAAGAAGCGATAAAAAAAAAAAAAAAAAAGAATACATTAAAATCCTAACAGAATCGCCAATCATGTAACTTAAAAAACCAGTGAAAATAAATAAAAAGTCGCTTTAACTAAAAACAACAAACAAACAAACATTCACATATATTCCACCAATCACGAGAACATTCGTAACGTATTCATTCAATTTTTTTTATAAACCTGTATCCTGATAGGCAGTTAGACCTGTAAAATTTACTATAAACTGAATAGTGCAGAAGTTCTTATAAGTTAAAAAATTTTTAATCAAATCTTACTCGGTGCGTAGTCACGTCTACCCTCGTCCGATTGTAATACAGATTTAAAAAAGTTGTTTTAATAAATAAAAAAAAAGTTTATGTTTTAAGTGTATATTTTATGGCCCCTAAGGCATAACTCTGAGGAGTGTGTGAGTGTATGTGCTTTATTACATTAAGCTGAAATTACCAAGCTCTGTGTAATAATCATTTTAAAAAAACAATAATATTATATGGAGAATTGATGAAGATAATAAATTTGACAACTTTCAATTTGAAAAGAACAGAAAGAAATAATTTTTTTTATAATACTCTCCAAATGTAATTATCTCAAAGTAACATAAAATATAACAAGATTAACTACGTCCTAAATAATTTGCATGTTGGCATATGCGTGTATGTATAGAACTCACCAGTTTGTCCCTGCAACACCGGTTTCGCCTGGGTGGTCAGCATATGCGGTGCGAGCTGGTTGCCTTGGAACGGCTTCCCGGCAGCAATCACCTATAAAAAGACAACCATCTGAGAATTCTCATTCACAGGTAGAACCCACACATATGTTTTGGGTATAAATAATATTTTTCTCCTCGTGTGGTAATTTGAATAAAACGTTAAAAATAACTTCTTCACGTGTAATGGTTAACAAAAAGATAAAAATGTTTGTATAATCTCATCTCAAAATTTATAATCACCTGTATTTGTTGGGAATTGATGCCGGGATGTAGAGCAATATTTCCCGGCATAATCAGAGGCCCCTGGGTGTTGTACAGCTGCTGCAGGTAGGTGCTGTTTTGTAGTGGCTGTTGGATGACTTGGACACGGCTGTGGCCCCACTCGGCGCTACAATCAAATACGGAATTAGTAACCATGGCGATAAAAGTAAATTTTCATCGCAAAGTCGTAACCTAGATAAGGCAAAACCAAAATCGTGTTGTCTAAGAAAAAAAAAATTAAATTATATTATTGATTAAAATTAAGCAAAGGGACAAACGTGCGGCCACCACAGCATTCCCGTGCTGTTTCATTTTCAAATTGATTTCAAGGTCATGTGAAAATTAGCCATTATCGATAAAATAAAATAGGGTTTTCCCATGCGGCTGTCGTAAATAAATATTCTGCTTTTCAGTGGATTTGAATTAGATCAGTTTGTTACAGTTACCTTATCTGCTGTGGGTGCTGCGTGTTGGCGGAGAGGGTCTGCAGGGGCGGCATAGTGGTTAACCCCGTGCCGGCTTGCTGTTGGATGCCGCTAGTCGGTTGCTATTGAAAAAAAAGGAGTATATACTTCAATATGTAAAATCCTATCATACACATATTCCCTTTTTTTAGAATTAGTTAAAATTTAACAAGCACCTCTATTGGTCTGATATTAAGCAGTATTATGTAAAACTCCGAATTATAACTTATCTGTGACTCCATAGTTTAAATTTAGTTTTGTTAATATAGAAACAAACAATTTAGGACGTAATGAAATATGAAGGTAAAAGTTGAGATGAAGTTGAGGAACCCGTTATAAGTACAACTCAATGGACCATCCTCCGCGAAGGATGCGTTGCGACTGATACTTATCAATAGAATTCAAAGCGTGTATATTTATACATGCTTTGATGTATCAAAGACGACTTTCTCCGCCCCCATAATCTCCCGATTTCGCGTGGGCTTTTCAAGAAATATCTAAAAGAAGTCGAAGAAAATCATTAGCAAATAAGTATAGTATTTATACACCCCTAAGGTATTCCCGGAGCACAAAAATAACATTTATTGAAATATTTTCAATTTCTCATAACTTTCAAGATCGTTATAACATTTCAGTTTTTTTTTCTAGTAGTATGTCTGTATTGCTAAGATCCAGTATATGGAATGAATCGTCACTACCCCTCGCACTGACCCAATCATAGTTGACGGTCAGGTTGTCCACTAGTGCGTTGAGTATAAATACTTGGGTAGCGTGATAGACAAATCCGGTAATTTGGAGAGCAATCTTCAACGCCGTATATCCTCCGCTTGGCTTAAATGGCACGAGCTCACTGGAGCCACCTGCGATACTAGACTGCCTATCAAGCTTAAAGGGCTAATTTAAAAATCTGTCATAAGACTAGTTCTCATTTGTGGAAGCGAGTAATGGGCAATGACAAAAAGGCATGTTCATTCTATTCACGTGGAAGAGATGAAAATGTTGAGGTGAATGTGCGGAGTAACGAGACTCGTTAAGATCCGCAGTAAGTACGTGCGTGATTGGCTCGGAGTACGTAATATCACTGACAAATTGCAGGAGAACCGGCTGCGATTGTATGGGCATGTCAAAAGGAGACCACCTGAATACATAGGCAACAAAACACACAGCCTCAACATACACGGCAAACGGTGGATGGGAAGACTGAATTTGCGATGGCTAAATGTAGTGACAAAGAATGTGATGAGCTGTGATCTCAAAGCGATGTTCCAAATAGAGTAAAGTGGAGTGAGAAAAGTAAGAGAGCAGACCCTACCATGAGACGGGACAAATGAATATGTATATATATAAGATGTCTCTGTTGCCAGATATCGTCTAGGCAGATACCACCGTAAGTCCCATTGAATATGTGCATACATTAGTGTAATCCGGATTGAAGGCAGTTGTAGCTAGTGAAATTACTGGGGTAATGAGACCTAAAATTTTGCCTCAAGGTGACGAGCGCAATAAGATGCACCGTATACCATCTTAACTAACCCAGGTTGTTATAGGCGAGTATATCACGTACCATCAGGTGAATGTACCGCCAGTCTCGGCGGTTCGTTGAATAAAAAAAAATATTTCATCTTTCTAGAAACTCGTCTTTTCTTTACATTTTCAGCAAACAACACCACGTGGGCAGAAATAACCTTTGTAGCTATTTTGCGCAGTGCTTTCGAGGAACATTTTTCATGTCTTTTTTTTATTTAGAAGCTTAACACATATCAGTCCTCGAAACTGAAAATCAGAGGTGTTCGTAAAGTATATCCGAAAATAAAATTCCTATTAATACTTATGAAATACAAAGGAATCCACCTTCATGAGGCTTATCAGACACGTGTCTACTAATACATGTATTTGTGTATGTCTGAAGCTGATACTATGGAAGACCTTAACAAAATGCTCGATGACATCAAACACTCAATGCGTGGGTCTTAAAAAGAATATAGAGAAGACGGTAATCATGTCTAATGCCCAAATTGTACAACGCCAGTTATGGTTGTAGGCTCTACATTGGAAGTTGTTGACGGATAGGTTTACCTGGGACAAATACGTTCAGTTTGGTAAGTCTTCCAGGTTAATCGACAAATCCAACTCAGCTCGGCAGCGTTCGGGAGACTACGCAGCATATTTTCGTTCCAACGGTCCAGTGTTCAAGACGAAGGTTATATATATAATTCATACATGTTACCAATGATGACAGGGTACCGAGACGTGGCCGCTTAAAATGGTCATCACGAAGAAGCTAAAAGTCGCACAGAAGACAATAGAATAAGCAAAGCTTGGGGTGTCCTTGCATGATCGAATCGATCGATCGAAATAAGGAGATTCGCAGTAGAACTAAGGTCACCGACGTAGCCTTAAAGATTGCAAACTTTAAGTGGCAATGGGCAGGACACATCGCTCGAAGAACTGTCGGCCGATGGGACGGACAGTAAGAACCTCAAGTGGCGACCGCGTACTGGTAGAAGCAATAATGGCAGGGCCCCCACAACGATCTGATAAATGTCGCGGGAAGCCGGTGGATGCGGGCAACGCAAGACCGATTGAAGCCGAGATCCTTGAGGCCTAAGTTCAGCTGTGGGCTATATGGCTGATAATAATAAACATTGAAGAGGAGTTAACTCCGAAGACTAATGGTAAATAAGAGTAGCAAGTGAGCGGGATTTGTTATAACTAACTCCGTGGCGTAGTGGCTAAGCGCTTGCCTTCTAATGCGAAGGACCCCCGTGGTTTCGTAGACATATGTTGAGGAGTTCGGTTGGGGGACAGGATTCCACAAACTCGCCTGGTTAATCACCACCCACATATTAAATATTCCTCCATCACAGCATTACGTTCCGACTGATAATTTATGAGAATGAGTTTTCTATGCAAGCATTACTGGGTCTTTGGTTTCAATGACAAATTGATTTCAACATCATGATAAACAACTTTTTCCAGCAATCAATAAAAAAAGGGCGGTGTTATAGGCACAGGGAGAGAGAAGTGACCATAATGCAACACATAGTATGCTCTATTTCCCTTACCATATAACCATATATATTCCCTTCCTATATAACCTTATATATTGCCTTACCATATACAAGATGTAGTGTATTCTAGTGGATAAGAATCTCACATAATCAAAGCTTCTTTTTCCTCCCAAAGCAGGTTATCTTTATGAAAGATTTCAAAAATAAAAAAAGTTGAGGATTCGAAACCGACTAAGAAAGCTGCTTGCTATAAGATGAGGATAAAGACGACAACGAGAACAAATGGTCTGTAACACAACGCTGTATCTCCCCACTGCGAATGTAAACTGCAAACACACTACGGAAAATATAATCAGCCGCCAAACAAGTCCCACTTACCTGATGCTGCGCCATGCTGCTGGGCATCGAGGAAACAACGGTGACCGTCTGGTGGTGTTGCTGAGCGGGCTCGTGCTGCGCCATACTGATCTGCTGAACAACTTGAGTTTGACCGTCTACTATCTGCAACAAGTAGATTAATATTAGATACAATTTTACTTATTATGTATCACTTGGAAATGGTATAATGAATGAACAGTTAAAAAATAAAATGACATATTAATTTATTTCTAGTACTTATGTAAAATAATACTATATTGTCAGTTTGTTATAGTTAACAATTGGTTGGTCCTTGTTGCCAAAGACCGTCTTGATAGGTAACAATGCAGTCTGCTGTGAGGGATGACCTCTCACTCTTTGGCTTTATCAAAGCTATGGTCAGTAGTGAGAAGTAGTGGGACGCCGGGGTGGAGTGAGGGTGGAGTGAAGTGAGGAGGTAATGCTGCGGAAAGAGGATGCAGAGAGGCAGCGAGGAATAAACATACATCTCTCAATCCACAGGCAGAAAGCGGGACGTGAAAAGAGGATGTTTTACGTCTTCCAACCTCTATAACAGAGGCCATGATGGCAGAGTCTGTGGTAATTTGTGACCAAATATTAAAGGCCTCGAGGTGGTGCGTGCGGTACTTCCGCCTAATACTTTTACAGGGGGCGGAGAGTAGTAGCTTTACCCCGAGATCTGATCTTAATCGCGATGAATGAGAAACCGTAGGGTTTTCTTAATGTTTTGAAATAGCCGTCCCGACACTCCTAACTCCACCCTTGAACTTTTCTCGTGCTACATCTGTCAACAGACCAGTATTTTTTTCTAATCGTCTTCCTTCTGCCCTTTTCCCAGCTATGTGAGGTTGGCACAGTATGCACTTCTCTTCCATATCCCTCTATCAGCAGTCATATCTGAATTCATACTCTTACACATGTCGTCTTTCACACAATCCATCCACACTTTCTTCCTCTATCCTTATAACCATCCACATTCAAACTCATTACTTTCTTTGTTATACGTCCTTCATCCCTCCGCACAACATGCCTATTCCACGCTAACCTCTTGCTCCTCAATTTCTCTGTCACCAGTATCCTTTTCTAATAATATTGAAAAATTTTCCAAATCAGACTTTAGTGCGTTGTCTTCGGTTATATTAAATTAGGCGTCAATATCACGTAAACATATAACCAATTGTGGCTTTAATTTTTGCGTTTGTTTTTCCGACGTATTATTATGGATTGAAAATTTGAAAGTTAAAAAAACAGTAGTAAAATATAATTTCGAATAAAAAAAACTTGTTGAGGTATTGGGAGTGGGGTGCCGGGACTTTAGTAATTGACAATCGCACGCAGCAGTATTATCATTATATTGATAATGACAGAGCAATTCAAAGTACAGAGCAAGTTATTAAGTACAACAGTATTACCAGAGAGCTCTAGTTGATGGCTACAATTGTATACTCCATAATGACTTGTTGGCCGAAATAAATGTACACAAAAATGTACGAATGTTAAATGGCATTATGGTAGATGATAGCGTGATCTATTGTTTGTGGTGGTGCCATCTGCGGAGTTGTTTGAAAACTTCTCGTGACATAATCTAATATTACCTTTATGACAATAATACTGCACTCACTCCTTTCAAGAAACACAAGAATTGCTAAAATTGTTAATTAATTACTTACCAGTTTGAACTGATTGTGTGAACACATCGCCGACAAACAAGTGACTGACTCGACATGTTTGACGAGCCGCGTGTTACTCATTCCTAGTGTATACCTACCTAACTAGCACCATGTTGTTATGGACAGGCCTATCATTTACCATCACACGAACATCCTGGTCGTCTTGTCGCTTAATTGAATAAAAAGAAAAAACTCTAATAAGGTTTTACAAGGGATGAATATATGTATACAGACTAACCCTGTGTGAATAGCTTATGAACAAAGATAAGAACAGAATATAAGAATGGATGTTGTGTACATTATACACAGTTTTATCATCGGGATAATTGTAACTTTAATAATAATACAAAAGCTTTGATCAGGGGACACCTTACTAGGGACACCTATTGGCTATCCGGTAGTCTGATCTGAACCTACTGATGATCATAAGGAAAATGATAAGTTTTTTATCTGTAATAAAATAGAACCACAAATGGGAGTATCTAACAAAGAAGCTATAGATGGTGTGATCATCATCTATGGCTGTTTTTGAACTGTCAAAACACAGCTATGCAAATTTGGCGGCAGACATACAAGATAGTAGTTTGCCAGTAGGCTTTAATAGAATTCTACCATCTTAAAAGCTTCAATATTTATGTGGCCTCTGATTGAAACTGTGGTTTTTGTGTTCAGTAGATAAGAATAGAAGTATACTGACTTGTGACTTTATGTCTCCACTCATCCCGGGTTTCTGATTTTTATCAAAGAGCAGGTTGGTCTGTGGTGTCGGCAAGAAACTAAGATTGATTTCCCCAATACCAGGTACGTTAAATTGTTGAGTATGCACCGGCTGAAATATAAAATTATTATAACAAACAGCTCAAAAAAAGAAAAACCAACTATAGGACAAAAAAAACACATGCACATGGGATTGTAAAACAATGGCCTTCATAAAGCAACATTAAAAATTAAATAATTATTTTTTAAAGACTGAATAAATTTGAGATTATTATTAGAAAATCATTCACTTCTGTCACTTCTTCATGAAAAAAAAATAAACCAGATCAATGTCTATTTTGACATGAGATACAAACAAAACAGAGGGAGGAAACAGGTAGCAGACACAGCACAAGCTGAGAGAAACAAAGTAATAATAGATTCAATTTATTTTCTTGATTCCGATGAGATAAGCACTTGAAAGCCACAGTGTCTCTTTCAACTCATCTGATACCTGGTTCGTGGACCCGAATTCACAGTCTTAAAATTTATCTTAGTGTATTTTATTCAACGTCAAATAGAAAAAAAAAACAGAAAAGTTCACAAGTTAAGGCAGCAGAATTTATTAGTCTAGCTTAGTTAGAGATAAGCATTGACGAAATATGAGTGAAGCCTTTGCATCAGCTTTGGACTTGAGACACTCATCATTGTTATTGAGCTTAAATAAATGGTGTTCAATACCTGCAAGAATTTTTGTGAAGTTAAATCTTGTTGCTGAGGGACTTGCTGCAACTCAGTCTTCTGAGACGGCTGCGGCTGCTGTTGTTGCTGCTGCTGCTGTTGTTGCTGCTGCTGCTGCTGCTGTTGTTGAAATTGTTTCTGCATCTAAAGTAATAATATTAAAATTCAATATGTAAACTTAACATCAAATAATTCTTTCGTAGATAGGTTTAAGAAATGGCCTGATAATCTTAAATGTCATATTGGATCAAAGGCTGACCACTGGGAAAAATTTAGAACATATCAAACATGTTTGGTCTACAGCTTATTTAGAATAAGGAAACAGTGCAACTCAGTATTTAAGTATAGTCATAGATCCAATACAACTTATAAAGGTGAGGAATCAATCTCCACAATGCTAAAGCTTCTAATGATGGAAAATTTTCTGAAAAAAAAAAATGTTGTTCCAATAAGAACAACCATTATAAAGGTCACAACTGTTACCTTGAACTTAGCTAACTTAGTACATATACATGGATCGACGATGGCGATACCCATCAGTTCACAGATAAGTTGGTGACACTGTAAATAGTTTTGACAATCTTCTTGTCAAAGAGCTTGAATCCCAATAGAAGCAATATGGAATTATTACTGTTATTAGAATAAAGCAAAATGGACTTAACGAATTGCAAATGAGAAATATAAAGATAAAAAATATCACTGGTGGAAGGTCTCTGTTGTCTCTGTTTTATAGAGTATATTATAAGAGATCTACATCCTAACATGGAATAATTACAACTGATCAGCAGTATGTAATTCTCATATGAGTTTTGGTTGTGGTCAGCTTAATCAGTAAGAACCATTCATCTGGTGGGGTAGAAAACACCCACTAAACTTAGCATCATATTTAATCACAATTAGGTGTTACAATCAACAAATCAGCTAAAGTCTTTACTATTATGGCGCAATTTTCCTAATAATCAGAATGTTAAGAACCTATCGTTAAATAATTGTAATGAATGTAAGTATAAGCAATAAAAGATACCAGTTCTTGATCCTGGTGATTCTTGATGTGCTGTTGTATCGCGTGGTGCTGCCTCTGTAAAGCTTGATGCTGCAGCTGTTGCAGCTGATGTTGCTGCAATTGTTGCAACTGTTGCTGCTGTAGTTGCTGCAACTGCTGCTGTTGTTGCTGCTGCTGCTGCTGTTGTATTATTTGTTGCTGTATCTGTAATTTGTAAAATAATCTCCATGGTATATTCTTTTTAAATTTACATATATGGGCTAAGAATTCTCTTTTTTAGCTTTGTTTTTTGTTTAAATAAGAATAATACATAAGATAAACCTCAAATGCAAAAACTTTTGGGAGTTTTCTGAAAACTGGCAAATTTACACCACATCAAGCCCACCAAATATAGATAAATGTGACATACCAGAAAATATCCAAATACATCATGAGATAGAGGTTTTATTACTACTCTTGCAGATTGTTGCATTAAGAATATATTACAATAAAGATTGACGCAGATAGTGAACAAATACAGTCAAAATAGTTTATGAAAAGTATAAATATTAAGTAAATAGTGGAAAATTTAAATTCTGAAGTACATATTATCACAAAAACTACTAACTGGATTTATTGTGTAAGTTTTGCAAAGAAAACATTAAAAAATGTTTTGCACAGTACATGAATGCAACACTCAAACAGTAAACACATACAAAGTTATGAAAATAGATCCCTAGCTGTAAGACCACATACATTCATTATTGTATACTCAACATTTTTTTTCTCTTTATAGTAAAACCTTACAACAAAAGACGGGCTTAATGTTTGTTGGCATTCTTTACAAGTGAATGTTTGGTGATGTGAGATATTGTAGTAGGTGATATCTTACTAACTAAATTAATAATATTAACAACATATATATATATAATATGGTTATACATTTTATATTTATATAATAAATAGATATGTGTTATATATAATGGTAAGATGTCTGTATCTGCTTAAGGTATTCCTGGACCTATTTTTAAAAATGACATTTTGTGGAACCATTTTGAATCTCTTCAGGTAAGGAGTTTCAGAATAGTTCAGTTCGTTTTGTAAATGAGTTCCTTTAGAACCGAGAGACGTGATTAAAGAAAGAGATATTATTCAGGAATAAAGATCGAAAGTATCTATCATATGAAGAAAAGATATTTTGAAATTTAACTTTTAGATAAGGAAATGACAGATTATTAAATAAAAAGAAAAGAACAAGCAAAATTCTATAACCTTACTCAAATCATGAGTCAGTTAAGTTGAGAGATATGTGGTACTTACACAAACCGAAAATGAATATTCTTGGTAGAAATGGAGATTAGTACAAAATATCCAATGATTTGCAATAATTAGAAATTATTACATTGTATGAAATATTCCATAAAATATACCATAGGAATAAATACAAATACACATAGTAATTATAAAAATATCTCTTACACATATGACATTCTAGACATTCACCACTTTATTTTCTGGCGGTTATTTAAAATTAGACTTGAAATTTATCTAAAATAATCTTTGAGAGCAAAGACAACCGCAAATGACTTTTTATAGCAATCACATAAATAAGACCAAATTAAAAAATTTATAAAGGTGAATTAGAAATAAAATGATGAAGGATCTATGAAATTTAAAATATAAATAGCCATTGTCATAGGACCATCTGCAAATTCTTGCATATCAAATAGTCATGTTTCCATATCAATATGTTTAGTAGTTTTCATATAATGAGCTAACAAATAAAACTCATTTTCAATATGTATATACTAGCTGTTCATCATTCACTGGCTTTGCTGGCCATAATATAAAATTATACCACAAGTGACTTTCTAAAACAACCATATAGATAATACAAAACAAAAATATATATAAAAGTTAATTAGAAATTAAATTTCTAAACATCTATGAAATTCAAAAAATAGAGAACTTCTAACCATCTACAAACCATTCCCCACATCAAATGTGCAAGTAAGTCCCCATGTCTATAAGTTCACTAGTTTTCACATGATTGGTGAACATAGAAAACTCATTTTCATTACATATATATATACCTGTAATTTATCATCTTCTTCTTTTTGGTTCCTGTATCTGTATTCTTCAGATTGTGGATGACTGTCTGGTTCTGTCTTAGGTTGTTTTATATCAGGCCTTCTATAAGGGTTGTTTTGCTTATCTAATGCCAAGAGAGTGTTAGCTGCTTCGTATTTATCTTCAAAGGTTATACCAGCTTTTTCTGCAAGAGTCTCCAAGCATTGAAGAGGTCTCTTATTGGTCTTATTAGGCCCTTTAGTTTTTTCAGCAGAGCTAGATCCTGATGATTGCTTTGGTACAGTCCTAGTTATTGTAATACTATTTTTGTTGCACTCATCCTTTTTGTCATTCTTAGGCTCTAAAGTGAAATAGTTTTTATGGAAGTTATTGTCTTTGTCCTTCTCACTGTTGAGGTTACCGTTTTCAATCAAAGTTATGGTAGTTGAATTAGCAACTTTTATAGTTTTATCTTTGGAATCATCTTTTGCCTGGATGGGTGTGCTTGATCCATGTGAGGAAGAGATGATTTGAGCTGGAACATGCTGTGTTATAGGTGCATTTGTATTCTGCACTTCTGAACTGTGTATTTGTTTATCTCCAGTCTTTGGTAGCTGTTGTTGAAAATTAGGACTTTGGGGCTGGTCTTTCTCTTGCTCCTTTTTCTTTATGTTATCTAAAATTTCGGACCTGAAACAAAGGATTAGTTAATATTAATTTTATATAACACTGAACGTAGTCACTTTGCAAAATTAACGTATTTACACAATTATTATTTTGAATGATATACTATTACTACATAAATTATACTATTATTCCTGAATATACGACAAATATCGACAAAATGCAGTCGAAGAACTTACAACAGTGGTCATAAATAACTAATCGTTTTTGGTAAATTGACAAAATTATCAGATCCTGCAACTATTGTGTAAGAAATAGTGGTTTTTTTACTTAAATTTTGCATCTAATAGCGATTAAAAAACTAATTTTTCGATGAATATACGGCGTGACTGCGATTGTCAATGTCAAAAATCATAGAGTTGTAGTTCTGTCAGATATATCATGATATAAACAAAATAAATAGTTCGCTAGATCTTTTCATCGAATTATTCGTCGGTTATTGTTTAACTAATTTATAAGAAATATTTATTATGGAGTATAACGTTTTTATTTTATATATTACTACATCGTTATGTAGAACGTATTAAATTTATAGATGCAGAGACTTTTTACCATAAAAGACTTCGTTTTCCGTTGAATGTGTTCCCATAGTGATGATCTACGCTTACAAATCGATATTTTTTTAATATAACTTTTGCTATTTGTTAACCTTTTAAGTTAATGATATTTCTGTATCAAATTATACGCTGAATATTAAAATTACCATAGTGGTAAATAGTTTCCGCGTAAAAAGTTCAGGTAGAGTTAAAATTAAAGACAAGCAACAGGTTATCACAAGAAGTTAATGTTGCGTCTATGCTAGTTTTTTTTAGTACATAACGTTAGTTACATTATCCCATGCCCGACTTTTTGCTCTATTATTACTTACCATTTCCTCTACTAATATAAGGTTATGCACCTATTTAGGAACAGATACCTAAATAAAAACGGCCTGTCTGGCATTATTTCACAAGGGGGAAGCAAAAAAATAATGAAAATGTGCGAGCAAGAGGGCGTTATGCGAACACGTGTGGCATAGAAAGAGAATATTAAACCGCACTAGGGGAGTTGGAGAGCGAACCGGTTCTGCATGTGTGCAGACAGTCGGCGCCCTCCCTCCCCACGCCTGTCGACCCTCGGGTGCGAGGGCCTCACATTGTCGGCTTTTCCCCGAAGCGCTGCAATAATAATACTAACGAACTCCCCTTATAAAAATGACAACAAAGCCCCTTAATACGAGCTTTTTGTACCTTGAATTACCAACCGTGCAGTGTTCGTCTAGAAGAAAGGACAAAAGTGTACATAGCAAATCGAGATTCCTTCCTTATTTAATTCTTACAATAGTCGTTACAAAACTTGATTTGCCAAACTAGGCGCAAATGTATAGTCGCGATCCAATGCGATGACGAGCACCTCCGCCCGCCTCCTATAGCCACACGCAACGCACTCAACCACACTAATTCGCAACCGTAAAGTAAAAAAATAACATAAAATACCTTTTGGTGTAAAAACCATAAGAACAACGTTCCATCGTTTCAAAATAAAGGGTTAACTGAAACGTAAGCGCCGACCCATGCGGCTATTATTAAAAGAAAAAACAAACAAAAATGGTAAAGAACGAGACATTCGCACAGGTGAAAGTGAACACAAACACTTATTAATCGACGTAAACGGCATACAAACACACTTTATCGACTGTCCGTCGGCAGTCTCATTGTAACAGTAACCTTTCCTTTTCGAGTGGCGGAACACGACTGTGCGGTGTGCGCGCGCTACCGCCGTCGCGCCGCACCCATGCCCGTGGCCCACCGCTCCCGCTCCCGCTCCCCCTCTCAATCTCTCTCTCTCGTCCTCCTCCCCCCGACCATCGCCCGGCGCCCTCGACCAAAGACCCCTTCACCCCCGTAAACACGGCCCCTGCCTCCCCCCGCCGCAAAGCACTCACTATCGCCCGTTGCCAATGGTACGCCTGCTTCAAAGGCGGCGCCGCCATTGGCCGGTTCGTTTTACGACCGTTCCACAAACAAAACCGGTTGCCAAGAACGGCACGAAAGGGCGCGAGGGACGAAATTAGCGTTTGTGCCTTATTATTATTACATTACCTGCTTCTTTCATACGTTGGGTTGAAATAGAGACAGTCAAGTAGCCCCTCTACTTGTAATATAGCTTTTTATTGAGTGACGAGACGAGCGGGACGTTCACCTGATGGTAAGTGATACGCCCGACCATAACAATGCAGAGCTAGTTAAAATGATATACACCACATTAGAGTCCTCGCCTTGGGACACGAGATCTTTAGTATTATTACACTAGTTATTTTACTAGTTGCAATGTTCTGCATAGCCGGATTTACAGTAGTAACGTTTGCACACTACTGTATGACGGCAGAAATAGGAACTGCGGTGATACTATCTCCCACCAATGAAACTTTGTTTTAGTCGAAAATTTTTGTTTAACAACCAAGTATTGTATGAAGTTAGTTTAACGTTTAGGAAATCGATGGCGTCATCTATAGCCGACAGACGTCCACAGCTATACATAGGCCTCCTTCAAAGTTCTCCATACCGATCGGTTCTGCCCTGGCCGCATCCAGTGGCTTTCGCGACCTTCACCAATCGTTGTCATTTATGATGTCATTTTTACATTAATCGTACAAACGAACAATTATAACACTATATCTTATATTTTCACGCCATTATATTGCACTACTGTTTATTTTATTTACTTCCATGAAAAGTTTTAGAAAAAATAATATTTTAATATTTATTTATCAGTGTAAACGTGTAACCGCACTACAAGATAGTGAATTTTATTTTTTCATTGCGTAGTTAGAAGGCTTCTCTGTGCGGTCCGAACGGCTTCCTTATAACCACCCTTATAATCCGACACTATTGGCGTAAGTTCCCTACCTTTGAGGGTAAATACTACGATTATCATAGAATTACACAGATTTTATTCTATGAGGTATTGATATACTAATACTCGTACTTACAATAAGAAGAAAATAATCTATAGTTATTATAAGTCATTTCAGTTTTGACAAATTTTAAAGGCATATAAATAATTAATACTGAATTCTTAATTTAGGCGTAGCATATTTTTTACAAAAATATATATTTTTTAAAGATATTATTTCTATACATCAACGAGAATAAAGGTACAAGTTAAAAACAGCCTCTTTACAGTTACTTTTAATTTTAAAAAAATAGTAAAACTTAAATAGCTGTCTTACGAATCCTAATAAAAAGGTTTAAATTACATTAAAAATTGTGGAGGATGGCAACAAGTTTATGGGTTTTTTTACTCTACTCGACGAAGCGACGAGTGCTGGACGTTCACGTTCACCTAATGCCAAATGATACGCCTACCCGTAACAATGTGGGGGTTAGAACGATGCCACTGCACTACATTGTGCTCGTCGCCTTAAAGCGTGAGGCTTTATATCTTAAGGCGACATTACAACTTTAGTCTCTTTTCTCCAGTAAATACATTAGCTATGTCCTGCGCCTTATAAATAGGAACAGTAATGTTTGCACATAATGGTTTGGCGATAGAGATATGACATGTGGTGGTGCCTAGACAGTATCTGTAATATATTTTCAATCGCATCATTTTTATAGTGTCTTTATGTTTTGTGTATGTATATTGTATACGTTTTGTGTTACATACTTTAATTAATTTTTTCTTTTGATCATGACGAATAAATCAATATCAATCATTTAAAACTCAAGTATCAAAAAACGCCATCTGTTGTAACAATTTCTTATATACCATCAGCGCCATCTAGTATGCAGAAACGATATGTACATCCATAAAATGAGATCACGAGCATTATTAATACTAAGTTTAACATAATTCTTTCCGTTTGTATATATATTTTATTAGTTTCTGAAAAAAATATTTTTTTAATAAAATAAAATAAAAAAGCCAAAAAATGACACACTTTTCAAAGGGTTTGTAAGCGTTATAAGGAATGGCGCGAACCTCACTGAGCTTTAGTGTGATGCATGAAACCATCATGAGGAAATTTACATATTTCAAAAATAAAGGTTTTCGTGCACGTGTGGACCAATGAACTTTCTCCCCACGAGGAGATGCTTGCAGTCCCAGCAGTGGTAACATTAAGAGAGCTGTTTATGTTTATGTAGGCTGTAAGTTTAATAACCAATGAGAAAAGATTCATAGTTTCACAAAATAATTGTTACAATTATAGAAAGATAAATTTAAATTTAATATTTATTTGCCTTTTGCAATGTGTATATATATGCATACAGACTTTTAAAATACAAAGATTTGACGCAAATTAGGTAAAAGGTTTTTTGTTACTTGGCTTTCTACCTGACCGGTCCGTATATTGTATATTGTTTGTTCGTATTCGGGTCCCTACTTCTAGGGACCCTTCCTATAAAAAAGCTTAGGTAGTTAACATTTACATTACAATTTTTTGTTTACATTTTACTAAGCTTTAAATAACAAATACCGATTGATGTTTTACTTAAAAGTACCTTTTGTATTTAAGACTATGTATAAGTTATAAGTTTTTAATAGAAAAAAAATCGTTAAAGACCATCAACTGTCGATTATAAATGATAGTGGTAACCCGTTATAATAATTATAATTTTTTTATAACTATAACCATAGTTTTTTAGGATATCAGATGTGTCTTGGTCTGTCTCATCGCCAAACTTCAGTTTGAAGAGGGCACCTAAGGATGATGATGTGTCTTGGTACGTTCCGACCGGTAGTACGGTCGGAACGTACCAAGGACGGATATATGTCCATTTTTTTGGCTCTGACTTAAAATAGGCGTGCCGTTAGTTTAACGCGTGTATTTTTGTGTCTATTTCTGTTCCCTTATTGAATCGACTATCCATTGTTTTATTCGTTTCGAGTTGATCGAAAGCGTTATTAAACCAGTTATGACTATAGGATCCGTCATTACATTCCAGGAAAGATTGTTTTGATTTTCAGTTTACACACAATCTGTAACGATACTTTCAATATTATGGATCCAAACCCGAACTTTATATCTAAATGAAAATGTTAAGAATCGCGGAAGTATATGTCGCAATTGATTAATAACTTTGTGCAGTTAAATACGTGTTTAGTATTTTTTCTTCGGTATAAACGTCTATAGGTGCAATTAAGTTGATACATGGGACCGAAAGGTGTGAGCTTATATAAAAAAGTTCATTACAAAGTTGAGTGAGCAGCGGCGTAAAGCTCGGTCGAACGATTATGTCTGCTTAAAGGGTAATCCAAACGGTCACTGACTCGACCATTGGAAACTTAACTAATACGTATAGTATGTGGCGAGATCCTGAGGTTACTCATAGTCACCAGCGACTGCTATTACGGGGTTATCACTCATCATCAATTGTTATTGTCCTTTCGGCTCATATCATAAATAGGAAAAACAAAAGTATTACAAAAGTCTTCTTGCCTTTAATGTTCATCATGATAAATTATAAAAAGTAGAAAATGTCGCAAAATAGTAAACAGAAAGTATGTTTTTTTGGGTTTAAAAATTGTATATGTAGATGAACTGAGATCGAAGTATATTTTAAACTGAAGCGTGTTTTTTAAATGCAAATTTAGTTTAGAGCATAGGAGTTAGTACGGAAGCTATAAGCCAGGAGCGTATAAAATGAATGGTTTTTTCGTTGCACAATGTGCATGCACACTGCACCTGGCTTCTACTAAACGTTGTTAACCGGGTATATTAAAAGCTCTATACAACCATACATATAATTTACCACAAGTAATCAAACCGGACATAATAGTACTAGTAAATAGATATTTTTTAACGGTTCTAGCAAAAAAACAAAGAATGTTTGTGAACAAGACGCCCCGATCAACCCTAATCTTAAACTCGGTCTTAATCTTAAATGTATATGTTAAGGGGTAAACGTTTACTTAAAGAGAATCTAAATATTGTGGGTTAAATAAAAGAAAAACGAACAAATATGGCATTTCGCGAAAGAAACGAGCTGATGATATTACTGAAACGGGGTCAAATTGGGTGAAACTATTCTTATGGCGGAGCTTTCATTACAGGTGTCTACAGTTTGCGACCAGTGGTTAAACTCCTCATTATTTATAATAACAGCAAAGAAAGAACGATTTGCCCGCAGTGTTACCATGTAAATATGACGTGGTTATCTTTTATAGAGAGGAGTGTGTTTACCAGCGCCGGTCCAAAACTACTGAACATTAGATGGAGCCGTGCTCAAGCACTAGTCTATTTATATTGGAAAAGGTCAATTTTGGAGGAAGGAATAAAGCCCCTGTGATTCCTAATTTGACGGTCTCCGACATCAAAGATCTACCACTACTTGTAAGGTAGTTATGAGTGAATTGTGTGTGTGTGTGTGAGTATGTTTACTCTAGCCAATTCTCGGCCACGGCGATAGAGTCAGTTATTTTCTCTTTCATGTGTGCTCATATTGTTAAAGTAGCAAATTATATTCGAAAACGTCCACGAGTCCGCGTAGTTATAATTATGATGAAGAAGAATAGAAAAAGAAGTATATGTGAAGACCGGAATAATTTCTTAATCTGATCCACCAAACTTCAGTGTAAAGAAGGCAGCTCCCTTCCGAAGTAGAAAGACGTGATTTGGTGATAACTATTATTTTGCATGCATGCATGCAGGTGACTTATGGGAGTAGTGGTAAAAAGATCGTGGTCGCTTCTGTTTTGTACGGGGATGATAGAGCAGACTCATTCGCACTCAGACTGCCAGCCAAAGCTTCTCCCTACGTCATATTCTTCATGTCTCAGGGTCTTGATCTCTATCAAACGCATACTCAAGTTATTTCCCTATCGCGTACCTCCGGTTATTTGAAAAGACAAAGGAATAGAATATGTTGCGGATCTGGCCAAACTAAAACATAAGATTACTGCCCGCTCAGTCTTTTTTTACCAGAAACTAGCAGCATTGTTTTCCTGATTTAATTATAGGAGGTGTTGAGAGTTATTTAAAGCACAATACAGATCTCTTAGTATTTTCAATTCGTACCAAAATAATATTATACAATGCAAATTGTTTCCGCTGTATGTTCCTAAGCTTTCTTGTTACTTGACGCTATCGCTGCTCGTCCAGCGGACCCTCCTAACGAACTCATTCAAAGCGAACGGTTCGCGTGAAAGGTTACAATGCATCAGCCGGACAAGCTGATCAACAATTGTACTACATAAATGATTTATTACATCAACACATTGTTTTGTGTTCAGACAACGTACCTCATTACCTTAGTAATTTCACTAACCACAAAGTCCAACGAACAAGGACACAGTAATGTTTATCGTCAGAAATAGGAACTGCGGTGGTACTGAAACGATCTCACACAACAGTGGGGCTACCACCAGTTAATAAGGTCTAACATCCCATTTTTGTTTTATGTGTAATTAACAATATAAGTTTTATTTATATTAATTTAGGTATCACTTGTCACTTTGGACACAAGTTTCTGATGAAATTTCCTATTGATGACGGACGTAGAGTTGAAGCTGATAGGGGGGGACAAAAGGCGATGGACGCTAGAACAATTGTATATTCAATTCGTTGACGTGATTTGAATTGTAATGCTGTATTGACACAAATGCAACACCACCGGGTGAATAATTTTACATACGCGAACACAATTCTGGGAGCCGCACCGCACAGTTCCAGCCTTGCTCTAAATCACTTGCCTAGATAATGTTTAGATCTAGCTACAACGTCGCTTCACGCTAAGATTATATTCATCGCGTCGATTTTTGTGTTCGGATGATCTTCTTGTGTCTGGGCTCGGGAAGACCTGATGGAATAATATCGTTTGTGTGTCATTATCCTAATATTTTCTTAAAAGTTGAAGTTGCGTAACAAAATTAACATACTCATCAAACCTATTACTATTCCACTATACAGAAACTTTTATATCATTACTAGAAGTTTAAAGTAGTTAAAGCCATTTTCTTATTCTATACTCTTCAGTCCCATGTTCAGCAGTTGACGTCTATCGGCTGATGATGAAATTGTTGTCGTGGCGATGGACCTCAGTAGCCGTGGCTTGGTCCAGCGCGGTGAAGTAAAGAAGAACCTACCCGCCGGCCTGAGGCGGCCGCTCCAGGTTAGAGCTCCTATTAAAGTGAGCTCACCTCGGATACGTGCCAGTGGGCTGCTGGGGCGGCTTTATACTGCACTTTGCAGCCCAGGTGGAGTCGCGGAGGGAGAGGAGTGTCAGTATTGCAATTCGTCGCTCTCCCTACCCTTTGCGACTAAGCGTAGGCGGTGGGGCCGCGGGGGAAGGGAGAGGAGCGCGCCGCTCTCCCTATCCTCCGTGGCCGTATAACGGGTGGCGGTGGAACCCAAGATCGGATCCACTGCAGAGAGTCGGGAGAGTTTTTTGTGATAACTCCCATGGCCCCGAATCCATCACACAGAGGTGTGACGGATTCGAGGGAATTCGTTGCCTAGGTGACTGTAAGAGGCCGAGGAGGGGGCGCGCTTTGTGTACCGGCGTGCCCTTACCGAGGTGGAAAGGGAGGGTACTTCCCTTCTTCCCAAGGGGAGGCTGCATGAAACAGCCGGAGCTGGTGGGGTCGCATATGTGTGCGAAAGCGTTCCCATGACCCTGCTATAAGATGACTAGGTGGAACATCGTGGGGGGTTTTAGTCGGTGCTAGTCCGACATAACCTGCCTTTGCCCCGCCCCAAGGGCAGGTATGCGCAGGCATTTCGCCCACGTAAAACAAAAAAAAGATAAAAAATTATCCCCTTAATAAATCTTACGAGTTATTCAACAACGAGATCGATAGACGCATTCGGCTCGGTTGGGCAGCGTTTGGGAAACTCCGCCAAATCCTTACCTAGCAAATTCCCTAATGTCTCAAAACGAACGTCTTAAACCACTGCGTCTTCTTCATCCTCACCTACGATGCAGAAATATGGCACTTAATCATAAGGTTGATCCACCGATTCAAAATCTGCAAGCTGAAATGGCGATGGGCCAGCCATGTCTGTCGTGTTAGTGACGGCTGATGGGGGAGGCAGGTCTTGTGTTGTAGGTCGAGGGCAGGATATCATGAGAGCGGGCAAAAGTGTGTGGGTGCGAACAGCGGAGAACCTTATCTGGTGAAAGACAACGAAGAAGGCCTATATCCACCAGTGGATTAACAAAGACTGATGATGAATGTGCTGGAATGGCGACCCCATATAAAAAAAATCGCTGCGAGCCACTGGATTCAAACAGCGCAAAACCGCGCTTTGTAGAACAAATTACATGTGTGTCCAGCAGTGGATGTCCATCGGTTGAAATGATGATGATGATGTTGAATGTTTATTCATTAGGTAATATCTTGTCTTATATCGATATCGATGTGGTGCGTATTCTGTTATTATGTATTCTGTTAACTAGCGCTACAAGTACATTTATCATTTACCATCAGGCTAACGTCCCACTCGTCGCCACGTGGCGTAAAAAGAATTTGAAAGAACATCTACAGTCTAACCAACCGTATTTTATATGTTCTAGAATCTTCTAGAGTTTGCTAGCTGATTTTCTACGTGTATGATTGTGAGTAGACTATAGTTATAAATCTATAGCAGCAGTAGTGTCAAATAGGGCACTAGGTACCAAAAAAAAAACAGGTCTGGTAATGGCGCTGACGGTATACACCATGTGTACGTTTTCTGATAGAAACCGACTCCACATCTTAATAACGGATATGATCTTTTGTTATATGTTGAGTATTATTACGATTTGTTGCTTGTGGTATTTGGTGCACGCCAATCGCGACGCTGTTCACCATTTTTATTATCAACCACTGACCAAAAAATTGAAGATTACTAAAGGTATTGTAAATTCTAGGCTTTATAAGGGATGTAGGAATAATCGGAACTTTAATACAGAATTAGAAAGAATTGGGATCCTCAGCTCCTAAGCTGAAGCATTTTAAAACTCAACCGTATCGTTACTGTGTTATCAAACGAAAGCGATCTCATAGTTCCAGCCGAATGGATTACTATAGAAACCGTGGGATAACATCTCCGTATTCCCATATAATCGAGAGCATACTCTCAAAAAATATTGAAATATATCATGGAGTGAGACAACTTCATTGAATTTATCAATATTGATTTTTTTTTCGAATTCTAGTTAGAATGGAATACACAGCACCTCGTGTTCGTTGCTTTGATATTTAAGATATTAATTCCAGTTACCCCTTTAATTTCATTAGCTACAACCCTTCAAACTGAATCACGATAATAATTGAATACTACTATCAGGCGGTAGAAATTGGTGCTGCGGTGGTAACTACTTAGTCGGTCTCCAACAATAGAGGCCTGTATCATCAATATCACATCGCTCAGACTGACGGCCGATGGGGCACCAGGGTCCTCGAATAACGACCGCGTACCGGAAGACGTATTGTTGGCATGACGTATGGTTGTTGACCAAGCACCAGGTGGTCCGACGATCTGGTGAATGTTGCGAGAAGTAGCAGGATGCGGGCATCGCAGGATTGATCGATGTGGAGATCGTTGGGTGAGACCTATGTCCAGCAGTGGACTTCTATCGGCTGGTAATGATGATGACGATGATCAACAATATGCCACACATTCATCACGACAGATTTGAAAGTTTTTTTTTTTAATTTGAAAGGTTACTTGTAAGACTTGAAAGCGCTTGGATTCGATCCTAAGTCTGAGGTTGCTAACAAATCGTACATTTTAAATTTTTTATCCATCAACCAGGACTTGACTAGTCTGAATAATAAATGGGCGCGGCTCTTCTTATCACAAAAGATCCCGAGTTCTAATAATGCCAACATGAGAGATATATAATATATACACAAACCGTTATTAAAATGTAATATATTCTCGGCTGACGTTAACAAAGTCGACTTAACGTATATTCAAAGAATATTGTCTTTGCTAGAACTTAAGCTACGGCAGTGCTTTATATAAGCGATGTAATAATCCTCTCGAGGATCTTTAGACGAAGGGTACGGCTACGACGATAGACATATAGAGGAATGTTTAAATTAATTTATAAAAAGACAGTCTTGGCTTTTCCTTTTCTCTCTTCCTCCTAGTGTCTGAGTTGTATACAGAAAGAGAACGCTAATAAAGTTATATTAAAGAAGGGATCATCTTGCAGCGGGATAATGAAAATATTTTTTTGCCTCTACCTTGTCCTGTAATAAGGACGTTGTTCAATACATAAATTCAAACGTCTAGACCTTTCTCCACTACTCCGCTATTTTCAAATAGCAGTACAAATTTAATTTTCTACTGAGTAGTTATTTTTTTTCAACTCAAGCCGTGATACGAGCGCGACGTTCATCCGATGGTAAGTTATACTCCCGCCCATAACAACGTCGGCCATAAGATGGTCTCCGGCAACAGGGACCTACCACCAGTAAACTTGTAATGTTAAGTATAACTTTCAGTCAAATTACAAGGGTGTGGTTTCAACATCGTCATCATCTTCATCAGCCGATAGACGCCCACTGTCGGACATAGATTTCCCGCAAAGATCTTCACATCGATCGGTGAATGGTGTGGCTTACAATAGTTTTGTGAAAAATATTCTTGATTATTATTCTATTGTAGTTAATATCTGCTGTCAGTGAGGGCTGTAGAGAACAAAAGTCTTCCTTTAAGCGTTCACGTTCGGTTCAAAAGCTGAAGATTGCATTTGATGGAAGATGGAAGGTCTCATTCAGCAGCGGATGAATAAAGATGATTTACTTCAAACCGGCGTAAATTATCCGTGTGTTAAAGTGTTTACGTATTCTTTTATTCGTCGTAACAAGGGACATGTTCTGATGATGAATGTGGCTAATAAGACTATACACTTAACAATAAGTTGAGTTCGTAAGTTAAAACATAACATGTTAGATCTTGTTACATCAGTAATTTCACTAGCTACAGCACCCTTCAAACCGGAATACCGTTGTTCGGAGTTGTGGTATTGAATGATGGATGGTCTCCGGCAAGACATACTTGCCACCAGATATATTATTACAAGTGCCGAATGAAGAGCAGTGCAGCAAATTTAACTGATAACTCTCCTTTTGCGGCAAACATTTAAAGTATACATAACATATAGGATGTCCCGTGGCAGATTGAGGATTTCTTAATTAAATTAAAGGATGTTATTATATTAGAATATACATATATTTGTCATAAAAAGAAAGACGAGACACGCGGATTTTATTTTTTGAAGATCACTCCGTCCAAATGTTTTGTGCCGTCTTCAACGTTCGGCTAGGACCTGGGCTTGGCTCGTTAACTGTTGAACCTGTTGCACGGAACTTCTGGAGCCACGTCCTAATCAAACTTTCAGTCGGTGCTTCACTAAGCGACGAATATTGTAGTAAAAACACGATCTCCGGCTCGCAACAGTGCACGATTTATTAGCTTCAAAATACGCTTCAACTGTGAAAGCGCGGTGCGCGCCACTGCACCGACACGTCCACGACATCGTGACTGACCAATCCGTCCATCAACAAATGCCGCGCCAAACTCTAACCCCTTACCTCCCCGGTCCGCGGACCCCCGCGCAACCGTTAGGAAACTATTCGAATTTCAAATCCTAGGTCTGCCACGGGACACCTATACATGCATGCATCTTAAGCAGTGAGAAAGAAAGAGAGGGAGGGAAAATAATTTAATTTTCATTTGATATTAATATCCATTAGATGTTAAGAAAAGAGTTACCAATTTGACATAACAAAAACTTTGTTTTCAACTTGAAGATATTACGTGTACAGCGAAAAGTTTGCAGTTTTAAAAGGAGCCAAACAAAACTTCCTTTTCCCTCTGAATGGCAGGGATTCGCGCCTTTTTTGGTGGCAACTTTACCCTGAAGCCGGATATAATGGAAGGAGTTAAATAAACTTCTAATTTCAAACACCCGATTAACTTGAGCGGCTATTTATCAAAGTATTTTTTATGTAACGTTTAGTAATTGTTCTTCATTGACGGGCGGGACTTTCACCTGATAGTAAGTGATACGCCAGCCCATAACAATGTGGCGGTATTTAAGACGATATACACTGAACTACATTGTGCTCATCGTGCAAACCGGAACCCTTAATAAAATGGCGTTCAAGTTGGACTTATGTTAGTTATTACAATTTTTATTCGGTAATAGGTTTTTGTTGCCTGATATTCAAGGAAGCATCACGTAGTAGTGTGCAAACATTACTGTGTTACTACAATTCAAAAGGTCTTGTAGCTCCAGTGTATATTGTCTCAATTTTTACTGATGTTAGGTCGCTGTTGTCGGAGACCGGAGGTAGGTACCACCGCAGCGTTCATTTCTGCCGCGAAACATTACTGTGTTCCGGATTCAAAGGAGTTGTGGTTAGTGAAATAACGAGACATAACATCCTGTGTCTCAAGGCGACAAGCATATAGCGCGCTCTTACAGAGGTGGAAAGGGGGACGCGGTTCAATCTACCCCTAGATTGGGCCGCGTGGTGCAGACGGCGATGGCGAGGTAGCGGAGGTGTGCGAAAGCGCTCCCGTAATACCGCCGTAACGCGGCGACGATGGAACGTCGTGGGGATTTTAGTGAGTAAGAATCTGAACATAAGCCTGACTACACCTCAGAAGTAGAGTATCTTTCGAAGCTTTCTCTCCCGAAACCAAAAAAAAAGGTATGCGAAGGAATATTCTCCACGTAAAACAAAAAAAAAGGTAGGAACCATCGCAGCTGCTATTTCTGCCGCCAAACTGTCGTGTGAAAACATTATTGTGATCCGGTTTGAAGAGCGCTGTAGCTAGTGTAATTACTGGGGAAACGAGACTACAGGCTTAGGCGACAAGCACAATGTGGTTCAGTATATACCATCTTAATTAGCGCCACGTTGTTATGGGCACGCGTATCACTTACCATCAGATGAAAATCTCGTTCGTGTCATCTTTTGGTCGAATGAGAAACTAATTGATAAGCCTGATAACAACTTAGCATGATATACACAGCACCATGTTGTACTTGCCGATTGGAGACGTAAGATGTGTAATTTGATAAATTTGTAGTTTTTTTTTATTGAGTGGGAGAAAGTGATCTTCTAGACTAATGAATTCTGTATAGTTCGCTGAATGCTAATTTCCATATGAAGCTTGCGTGAACTTCGACGTTACATATGGAAATTGTGAAAACTTTAATAGGATCAAGAAGTTACTATTGAGAAGATGTTATACAGAGTTTTAATGATTGGCTTGGCTTATAAAGCCCTATTGTGTTTCAATATTGACACCATAGACAATAGACTAGAGTGATGCGTACATTGTCTTCGGTACAGGTATTGTTGTAACATTATATTTACTTTTATTTATAAGAAAATATATTCAATGTACAGTATCAGTTAACGCGTACTCTTACACGCAATAGAAATGTTTTGTGTACACATTACATTAACTGGCAATACGACGGCTCAAACCAGAGGCCTATGATCAGCATTGATCCTTGATGGTGACGGTGAACACCACGGACGTAGACATATCTAATAATATAACTTGTATATATATGTATCCGACAATGGACAAATAGAACATATAAGTTATATCGATTGAAGTTTTATAATAAAATACTATAAAAAAGTCTCTTGTAAAATTTATAGGTTATAACATCGTCTTTATCAGCCTAAATATGCCCACAGCTGGACATAACCTCCCCACAAAGATCTGCACGTCGATCGAACGTCCCGCTGTGTTATTTAATATAAGAATATTTAATTAAATATAACGTTATAAATAATGATCAATCTCACTACTAATTAACAAAAGCTTATTTCATATAGCATCCATTGCGATTGTTTTTTTTTTTTAAATCATCCCACGCGCGTCGGGTCAAGGCCTTTTCTTTTCAATTTCATCCATTTCTATTACTTTGTATCGTTTATTATCCTCATCCACACTTCATATTCTCTTTCATATATATTTCTTACATTTCTGTCCTCAATTCATCACTTCTCGAATTGGAGCACAATACAAATGATATCTTTATTGCTTTTTATATTTACCTTTGCAATATTACTCTTATCTACAGTTTTGTGATCTCTATCACTTTACATTCAAAAATTTTCTTTTTCGTCTATTGTTGTTTATTGTTTTGTTCTCTTAGATATTGCTTTTGTTTGTTTCCATGATGTTCATTACTACTTTTCTGCAATATTCTATATGTATCTTTTATTTATTCGCATCAAGTTCTAGAGATGGAATATAATCATTCCGTATTACCTACGTCTCATATTAGACTGGGCGGTCGGTCCGACGGTTAAAATGATTGCGTAGCTACCGCTTGTTCGCAGTAGTGGATTCAAATTCAATTCCGTTAAATATTTATAATACACCGTAATCATACGTCAGGATTCTATGTAAATTGTCAGCGGATCGTATTACCGGTAAGCGGTTGCTTTACATTGTAATTGTTTAAAACAAATTACCTAAGTAATTATAAACCTCATTGCAACAAAGAACCGACAGTAAGCCTTATTTCTCTTAACTTTTATTGTCACATTATTGATGGTAGATCTTTGTTGGTAGTGTGCACAGCTTACTGTGTGTGTGGGTGTGAAGGGCGCTGTAGATAGTGAAATTACTTTAGTAACAGGAATTGACATCTTATGACAAGGTGACGAGCGCAATGTGGCCTTGTGAATGCGAATCTAACTGACGCCACGTTGTTATGAACAAACGTATCACTTACCATCAGTTGAAAAAAAAATCAGTTTTTACAATTCAAATTATATTTTTGGTGTAACGAGTAAAATTTAAAGGATATGCAAAAAAGTTTAATAGAAAAGCTTTCTATACGATTCGGAAGCTAATATCTCTTGCATGTAAATATAAAGTTATGAGGGAAGCTCACAATATATATATATATATATATAATATAATATATATTAAGTTTTTTATAGATTAACGTACATCCGGCCTTGTATACTATTTTAGAAATTAATATTAACAATAAAGGAGAATAGGTTGTTGATGTAAACCTGTTCGCCTTTATTGAATATGTTATTAGATGAATACGAAACAAAGAAGACAATAGACGGCGCATTGAAGCATTCAAAATGTAGCGCTAACGGTTCCCGTCTGGTTCAGGAAGTATAACAGAACATCAGCACGACGCTGAAGCTTACACGCCGTAACGGATACACAGTCTAACTGTCATGATGTTATCCATCGATGGTAAAAGAATTCGCTGGAAGAAGTGGTTACCTAACATAAGTGAGTTAATATATATCACATCCGCCGATAAACTTTCTCACCATGCCCTGAGAGACCATATTTGACGTCAACAGCTAATCTTCAGACATCATCATCATCATCATCAGCTTATAGACGTCCATTGCTGGACATAGGCCTCCCCCAAAGATCTCCACGTCGATCGGTCCCGCGTTGCTCGCATCCGTTCGGATTGTCGAACCGCGGGAATCGGAATCCATTTGGATTCGGCTTCCCGTGATTCTCACCAGATCGTCAGTCCACCTTGTGGGACGCCTTCTAACACTATATCTACGGGTACGGGGGCGCCACTCGAGGACCTTACTGCCCCATAGGCCGTGGGTCCTTTGAGCAATGTAATTCAACCTTCAGACATGAGGAGGTACAACTATAAGAAGATAAGGACATCGTGACGAATATCAAAATTACGATGATCCTAAAAATCAGTGCGAATGTTTAATTGAAATCAATTTTAATTGATAAATGCCTATTATCCTTTGTAGAACATATTCCGTTTTCGAACTCTCTCGTGCTTCATAAAAGAAATGCGAGCATGTCACTTACACATGTCCCCCCACAGGAAGTACTCTCAAGTGCCGGCGCCTAAATCGAGCGCCGTAGTAGTCGTACGCAAATACAACTGTGTTCCGGTTTGGAGGATTTGCTAGGGTTTTTCTTTTTAATATATTCAAACAACAAAATGAAGCGGCGATAGCCCAGTTTGTAAGTCATTGTACGTCTCGAGAAAAAACGGGTTCCATCCACGATTGATTATCTTCAAACCGACAGCATAAATAAATAAAAAGTGATCCCTAACGTATTTTTTTTGCTTATATAACAACATTTTATGTTATAACTGTATGAAATTAGTTTGAATTTTAACATTAACAGTTTGATAGTCGAGCATAAGAAATTGTTAACAATTATAATTCATTGCATCAATACTCTGACCAAGTCAGTGGACTTAGATGAAAAAACTAAACTTCAGAGATATATACCGGGATGAAGCTATTTTGTAATCTTTCATACATATATTGATATTTTTTTTTATATTACACTAGCTGTTTCCGCTTGCTTTGCTGGTCGGAATTTAGAATTAAAGTTGAAATTTGTCTAAAACATTCTTCGGGGGCAACCGCAACCCCAAATGACTTTCTATCTTCTATTAATTTCTATTTATACCTACCGTTACTATAGCAACCGCATAAATAACATGAAACGAAAATGTTTATAAAAGTTGTTTAGAAATAAAATGATGAAGTATCTATGAAATTTGAAAAATAAGTAGTCTATAAGCAACAAATCATTTCGCGACGAATGCTCATGTTCCCCGTGTCGATACGTTCACTAGTTTTCAAGTGATTAGTTAACAAACACAACCCATTTACATTATACATAGATATGGACTCCATGTTTATCAATAGATCATATAGAGAAAAAGCAGTGTTAAATTTTAATTATAGACCGTTATAATTATATATAGTTTTAGCATAAATATTTGTACAGCGCCATCTTGCGACGTAACCGTAAACGTCGTAAGTGGCGGAATCAGCACACTAAAAGTAGATTTTATAGTTTCAAATATTTAATGCAAAATAGAAACAATTATAATTAATTAATACAGAATAAAACGTTTGTCTCCATAGCATCTACGTTAGGAGTAGACCTCAGTTAACAGAATTAAAATAAATATAATAAAGGCAAGATAGAAAAGGATTACGCTCATTAGTTAATTAAAGAAAAAGCCTTTAACTACCTAATATTTGCTATGAAGTTTTTAAAGTAATAATTATATTTGTTGTGGGTGCGACAAGTAGGAAATTTACACAACGTGCCGCCATGTAATAATTCATTATTATTCAACACCAAAGAGATTTTTTTTCCGTTTCTTCTTTCAATTAATCCGTCCCCTTCGCACGAGGGCATTTTAACGTTTGTCTCCCTCGCACATTCGCGTGGGTGTAAGTTCATCGGTCCTTGAACCCAAGTCACAGCTGTTTTTGTAAAAACCATAATTACAAAGGTAAAAGAATGCATCGTGAGGAAACCGTCATATCCTAAGTACAACAGCTTTTATTGACATTAGACATTCACCAATCTGAACTTGGCTATCTCATTGTGGGAGAAAGCCTTGAATCCCAGCGATGGGAACCTTAAACGTTGGCTAATTCGCGACGATATTGTGTTGAGTAACAACATTCTTTAAGTTTTAAGTTATTTTCAATATGACAGAAATTTTTATTTGTTTTATCTTGTCAATGTATATGTTACCGCTTTGGGACTTTCAAAGTGCTGTAGACAAACCAAAACACCAACCCAACCCCTCTTTAAATAGATACCACCCTTATTTTGTAAATCTGTCGCCATAACAGCATCCCTGTGTTCGGGCTATCAACACATGAGAGCCGGAGTATTCTGGGCGAGCGAACTTAACCATCTTATAAATCTAAATGCGTAATTGTGGCACGTGATGTTAAATGACAATAAGGGCCAATGCTTTCCGGAACAATCCCGGCTCTCATTTATTGATTTCCGGATCGCAGTGGTGCTCTAATGATGACATGATGAGGATAGTGATTGTTACAAAAAAAACCGCCAACCCTATTTAGGACCACAATCAGCAGTTACTTTGTAGTTATAAAGTTTCACTCTGGTCAAATGGATATTTCGAATATACCAGGTCAGTATTAGGTCAGTAAAAAGTTTACTAATTAATCTATATACTGAAGATTTTTATTAAGATTACTTACCTTTTTCTAACCATCCAGGAGTGCTCCTAGGGTAATGGTAACCCTACAAAGATACCTGCGGAAAAGAAAGATGAAAATTAATAAAAAATCTGTCCATCAGGTGAAGTTTTTTTTTATTGAATGAAGCGACGAGACTAGCGAAATATTTACTTGATAATAAGTGACTTCCTTCGTTTGTAGGGATTTATATGGGGGGATTTGGGCCATTTCCCACCACGCTGGCCAATTTTCTAATTGGTGGAAGCAATAGCCTCGTTTGTTGATCGTAACCGCGCACCACGAGAAGGCGAGGTTGATATACTTCAAAAGGATATTAATAATATACAACATATTAATAAAGCATATTATATGATATTATTCAAGTGGTAAAAGGTTTATTTAAATGAATGTGGTAATGCAGTGACACTCTAAAGTTCTGTACTAGATTTCGTATTACAATTCGCATAAAGGACTAATAGTGTCAAACTTACATGAAGGACAAATACTAGCTTTGACCAAAAAAAAAACAATTATCAAAATAAACTGAACAACTTATCATGAGATATACATAGCATCTAAATACATTTATCCCTACATTCTTATTAACTGACCTTCGATAATTTTGTAAAGGTAATAGTGTATATTTTTTGTAAAATATGTATATATATAAATATACAAATCGAATTCAGATGTATACACATTGTTATAAAAAAAATCTATATTTCCATAAAGAAATAGCTGGAGTGTAATACTAAAGCAGTAATGCGAATAATCTAACGCGTTAAATAACTATTTTTAGGAATATTCCTATTTTTGTATAAATTACTATATATACTATATAATGTTTTTTCCTTAAATGAGGTCAACATATAATAACGTACTATACACATAGTATTTAAACATATCCCTTTCACTGGAGATTTCTTTGCTCATTAACAGGTAATATATCTTTTAGTTTATTCCCTAAAGTTTCCAAATGACATGTACTTTATATATCTTTGCAATATACAAAGTATATATCATATATATTTATATAGTATATATAAATAAAAAATAAATTTTAATAATATGTATCTAATTTCATTGTTTTCGCCAAATTGGAATCAAAAGGAGATTGTTCGAGTATAGAATATATCTTTACTAGAAGACAATCACACCAAAAATATTTACTTTTAATAAATTAGAACAACCCTTATTAATATTATAGTCGGTTAGGTTAATATTTTGTAATTTTCTCACCTTCGCCGTCTCCCTGTCTTTGTACACCAGACACAGTATAAACAATAAAGGAAGTAAACTTGTGACGCGGCTATATAAAGCTTTTGCATGTGCAATGGCAGCGTTTTTATTAGTTCAATTTATGCACCTGGCAGACGTCGGTCTGTGATATATATATATGTAACTAGTCTGGCCGTAAGTACTGCTAAAAAAAATTTTTTTTTTTAACTTTTTAATTATTTTGAATTTGAAACACGTATATTATTTTAAAAACTTCTTTAGATTTTGCGCCTTTTCAAATATTTTTCCCTGTTTATTATCAAATGACAATATGTAATGGGGTGGGGGTGTTAAAGAAAGTAGGATTGCAGTGATCGCCTTGCACAAAGTGGGTATGGAGCTGGTGTGGTCGGTCATATTCCAGACATTTCGAAAGCTTGCTATCAGCCGAATGTTCGCATATGGTACTATGAACAGATACAACAACACTTCCTCTGTCCAGAAGAAGACCAGAAAAGATTGGGGCGGCCGCTTGCTGTTAGAACTACAAAAGCTGTTAATGCTGTCAAAGCCAGAATTCGTCGAAACCACATTAGGAAGCAAATTAAAAAATCTTATCGCGAGAAATGAAGATTCCCGCTTGGACTCTGTCGCGTATCGCGTATTATAAAACAAGACCTGAAGCTTAGTGCTTATAGTTGGTATACAGGACATGTCCTAAATCAATCTTTACAATTAAAGATGGATTGAGTGGATCGATCAAAACGAACAAACCTGTCGCGATGCAACAGGCAGGTGAGGGGCACAGGAATATCCTCTTTACCGATGAAAACCTTTTCACGATTGAAGAACATTACAGTAAGCAAAATGATAAAGTGTACGCTCACTGTTCTAAAGAAGCTGCTCAAGTGGTCGTGGTCGGAAAGGTACAACGTGGTCATCATCTTGCGTCAGAGGCAGTTTTGTGAGGTGTGTCTCATCAAGGAGTCACAAAACTGCATTTTAGTGAAAAAGGAGTGAAAACTTCAACCAAAGTGTATCAAGAGACAGTTTTGGATCATGTCGTGAAACCTCTCAGCAATACACTTTTTAAAAATATACCGTGGACTTTCCAGCAGGACTCTGCACCTGGTCACAACTCACGAACAACCAAGCCTGGCTTAAAACCAACGTTCCGGACTTTATAGGAGTTAAAGACTGGCCCTTATCAAGCCCAGAACTCAACCCTTTACTTACACTTCTTTCGACTTCAAATTATGGTCAGTTTTAGAGGACATGGCCTGCTGCTGCTGTAAACGACAAGGCAACATTGAATCTCTTAAGAAATCTTTAGAGCAAGCAGTGGCGGTGGTGGAAATTTCCCTTGGAAACAGCGCCTGAATCCATAGATTCGTGATGTGTGGCCAAATAGATTAAAGGTCTGTGTATGCGACTGTACAGTCAGCACGGCCTCTGAAACCGCCGATCACCAGGGGCCGTCGTTTGTAGGGCTTTATAGTGGTGGATTTGAGCCATTTCCTACCACGTTGGCCCAATGTGATTCGGTGGGAGCCAGAGCCTCGTTTGTTGATTAGCATGGTGCACCACGAGCAGACCCAACCTCTTGCTTAAGCTCAAATCGATTTTACTTATCCCGTACTTATACCTTCTAATGTACCAGTTAAATTTCAGCCAAAATCTATCTAACCATTTCTAGATTATTGGGAAAGAACCTAGAAATATATATTTTTTTATTACGGATCGTATATAAAGATAGTGTTATCACTTAAGTAAAAATATATTTTTTATTAAGAACAGACGACATAATTTTATATATTTGTATATAGATGTTAAACTGTACTCGTGTACGAAGTTGTTTTGTTACAACGGAAATCGGCTTCGAATTACTGCGCTACATCATAATTCTATCGCCATCGCACACGGTGATACTTGAGACGCACTTAGACATTCCGTTGCATGACTTAAGTTAATAACAAGGATGAAGAACGACATATGAAATTGGATCAAATAATTTAATTTCGATGGACCGACGATCTGGTGGGAATTGCGGGAACTCAATAGATTCGAGCAACGCGAATCTACGTGGAGATGTTTGCGGGAGGCCTATGTCCAGCAGTGGACGTCTATCGGCTGATGATGATTTTAATTTCTCATAAGTCCTTATGAACAAGATATGTTATATTTAAATGTTTTAATTATGACAACATCGGTGGAAGCGGATGTGAAGTAGCTCATAGAAATAACGACTTTTACTTTGCATTTGTGTTAGCCTGAGGAATATTGATGTGACGTCATAGTTCAAGTATACACGTTATACTAAGTAATGTCGTTTAAATATTCTAAGTTATCATTTAATTATTGATTATATAGATATATAAGCTAGCGAATCTAAATGTTAAAGCTTTCTCAAGGATAATGAAAGGTTGCAACTATATCCATTTGGTGAACATGTGTAAGGTTTTTTTTTAAACAGCAAAGCTATAAGATGAGAATCGCCTTTAGCTGGTGGTAAGTGGAATGAGTCCTTGTATTACAGATGATTACACAGCATCACTTCTTGTACACTCCCTTTAGATTTAAGATGATGTAGTATTCACTAGTAACGGCGCCGTTCAATTTAAAATCTTCAATAACTGAGAAATATTGAAATATTGAACAGAATAAGATCAAGGTTACTTATTTGACATTGCCATAGGAATTGATGTCTGATTCCACTGGAAATGTCAAACATTTGAAAACCATTTGCGCGACAAGCTTGTTCCGGTAAATAGCAATTTGTTCGCGGAAAGTTCCATAAACAAATATAGTAGGAAATATTGAAATATTTTGAATAGGTAGTTATCCAATAATTTGCGGACCCCATGAGCCAAGTTTATCATACATAACACCCTTTGACGTGTTAAGGTATTACGGACGCGAGGTCAAAAATTTGTTTCAGTCTTCCAACTGGCTCCAGTGGGGTAAAGAAAAATGTTTCCACAATTTATTTTACGGCCGGTTTTTCATATTAATTAAATCTTACAGATTAATAGAAAATTCCTTCTGCCCAATAATAAAAATATCCATTACTCTTTGGATATATTTTCAAGCAGTTTATTTCTCTGTTGCCGATCAGTGGTGAGCAAACATTACCATTTAAACATGGTTTATAGAGCTGGTCTCAAAGCGATAAGAGCATTTTGATGTTGTATGTACACCTTTACTTACGAGTACATCCTAGCATCATCATATCACACATTACATAGCAGGTGTTAATTAATCCATTAACATTGGGTGGTACGTGTAAATTATGTTCGAAATTTCGGAAATATTGAGAAAATAAATCAGTTAGGTCATATAAACATTGTTATAACGTTTTATGTCTATAATTGGTTGTTTAAAATGAACCTTATAACTAGATAGCTATTCCCCGCCTGTTTTGCTAGCCACCCCCGCAACTCCCTTTGGGGAAGGAATTTTGTAAAATCTATTCTCAGAGGACGTCTAATTGGCAGAAACAACATCTCTATCAAATTTTGAATGTTTACGTCCAATAGTTTCGGTGATGTCGTGACGAGTAGACGAATCTCTATAGATAGATAGTGCTTACTTATTATGGTGATGGAGAATAAAGAGAGAGATAGAGAGTATATTGCAACTATTGATAATAGTAGAGTTAAAAGAAACGAGGCTCATTTTTGGGAATAAGTATGGAGTTATTAGGGGGGCGAGGGAAGGTCATAAATGAAAAGTTTATTGAAGGGGGGAGGGGGGTAGAGCAACAAAAATAGTTGGAAAGTGCTAATCTAGGTGGTAAATAGCATTCAAATATAAAGCACTAATCTTGATTAAATTAATAATGTACTAGAGATTATATGACTTAAGTTAAATTACATAAAGCTTAAACTTACTTAAAACATGAATGTTTCTGAAATAAGTTATGCTGTAAAACAGTAAACAACGCTTTACGTAAACAATAAACGGCTGAAAGTATCAGCGTCGTTCACGGAGTCACGGGTTCAGATCGTTCAGTTGCGATTAACGCGGTATGGCTGGAGTCGCTGGATGGGAAACGTTGAAGATAAACCACGGTGACACCTTAGGGAGAGGCGGCAGAACGGAAAGCACTAACAGTTAAAGCCTTCAAAGTAATCTATTTAACGATGTGGAAGAGTTCCGCGCGTTGACACTGCTGAAGCATCAGCACGTGTCACTTTTAAGAAACAATTCTTATTAGTATTCAGGTGATAAAGCTGTAAGCGACATTAGGTCATTATTTATAAAAATCCCTCATCATCATTATCTTGACATGGTATTGATGTTGTACTTGGAGCTAATATAGCTCGAGGCTTTAGTTAGTGTTACGAAGAAAACTGCCTTCCATTTTCTGGATGTGTTCCTTCTCAGTTGTCTTTCCCAACATGCCGAGGTTAGTTTAGTGATACGGATATATACCAATCTCATCATCATTACCATCATCATTTCAACCGATGGAAGTCCATACAATTTCCTAATATTTTTATAATACGTTTACCGCCAAATAAGTGATTACGTTCGTTATAATTATGTGGCCATGGATTACTTGATGCAGCGAGAATAAGTAGAATGTTTTGATGGGAGCAAGTTAATATTAGATAACTTAGAAATTAAACTGAAATAATAATAAGAACATAAGGAGAACTAAAATTTATAAAATAAAACTATCTGTAGATTAAAAATATAAATCTGTTAGTTTTCTGATTGCATCACCATCATGCTGATATCGGCCTGGCAGAAGGGAGCAGCTGGGTCGCTAGATCGATCGGAGGGTGCTCGCCACTACCCTCCCCACCCTTACCCACCCTTACCCACCGCCGCTCGCCCCGCTGCCGCTCGCTGCGCCCTTTCCGCTCAGGCACTCGCTCCGGGCTCGTTACGGGTTGATACGCACCGAACTGTTAAGAAATTATATGCCGCCGCAACTTGGAAACTTTCTACGATACTTGTTGATTTAACTTAAACTAGCCAATAACTAGTATCACTAACATAACCATAAAATGTCATTTTTATATGATATTTAAATTCTTTACACAGCTTGAATATTAGTCAATAAGCCATGACATAAGCAAAAAATCTCAACAAAATGAAACCGGATATGATCTGATAATCTTCTATCGATCGAATTAAGTATTTTTTTAATCACCGCTAAAAGTCTAATAATAGATACAGCCCGTCTATCCGAGATAGTAAAACATAAATCAGTAAGAAGTAAGTTCATAAATTATTACTTAAAATAAGTGAGATAGTAAACAATAGAAATAAGGATAAGCAAATATTACTTTACACAATAATATAACTCAACTAAAACATTAAGATTTTCTTCATTTTACAAACTATTTACACTGTAATATATATAACCTATAATATTAATATTATATTTATTGACATACACTAATAGTACTTACAAGAGAATACAGCGTTATATGGAATATCTTACAAGAGACCTAAGTTCATTAGCGGACGTCAATCGGCTGAGATGACGATGATGATGATGAACAGTACTTAATAAATAAAGCAGCTTTTACATTATTATTGTTAGGATCTATAAAAAATTTTAGGTCTTAGCATTTAACCAATTTCAACAGCTCTTCAATCCATGAACTAATATTTGAACCATTGACCCTGTCTTAACCATTGCCTCTTTATATACAATGTAAATAAATATGTAAAAGCTCGGTCCTAGGCAACCCCTCGAATATGCAGCCCCTACGTTAGCGCCTAGGTACAAATCATTTAGGGCATGCGATTAAATCGATAAATACAAGCATGCGTAGTGTTAAACCATCGCGATGGCCGTTGCATTTGATGATGCTGACGAGTGAGGGAGTGAGAGATACAATAATTGCTTGGCCACCTTCGTCAGACGAAGCTTTATTATTGAGAGCCCCGACACCTGCCAGCATGGTATGCAATGGTCATCGTATTACAGCTTCGCGTTATTACATAGTAGATAACGAGCTACGCAAACGGCAGTAATAAATACAGTGTATCATTCTCATCATCATCAGCCGATAGACGTCCACTGCTGGACATAGCCCTCCCCCAAAGATCTTCACATCATAATAACAACACAACATATAGTGACTGTAAATTATATTGGAAATACCGATTTCCATCCAATTCTACTACAAAAAAAATAATATTATAAGCGAAGAGACGAGCTGGATGTTCACCTGATGGTAAGTGATACGTCTGCCCATTACAACGTGACGCTACTTAAGATGATATACACTGCACCAAATTGCGCTCATCGGCTCGCGACATAGGATGTTGAGTGTCCTTACCCCTGTAATTACACTAGCTACAGCGTCCTTCAAACCGGAACACAGTGACGTTTGCCCTGTTTGGTGGGAGAAACAAGCGCTACGGTGGTACCAACCTAAACGGACTCCGGCAACGGAGACCTACCACCAGTAAATATTACTAATATATCTACGACATAAAGATGGATTTAACTTGTAACGAACATCCAATGAGAAAATTCGCACTCAAAAAAATAGTACTTTCTATAATCATTACTTATAAGATCCCAAACAGTAGTTCCTTCTGAATGTATATACAGACAGTCCAAACTCTACCTGTCCAGCTGCTAGTCTCCATGACTACCACATAATAGATTTGTCATGATAATACTAGAGTCAGAGTATTGTCAGCGAGCACGCTTCACCATCATGTTAAATTTAGTTCCCTTGTTAAGACGTATACAAAAAAAATGGATCTCTTACCCATTACTTTTACCCCAGTGATAAATAAATTTACTGTTCACCCTCAATTACCCGCAGGGGTTAGTTACCGGATTCAATTTAGTTAATTATAACTAACCCGGGATGACATAGAACTGAGAAGCTCTTAGGAGACGGGTATGGTTTTGGTATAGCAAAGTAGCAATAATTAATATAAGAGCCTGACTGATCGGTGGTGTTTTCCAAGAAGAGATGGAAGGAGGCAGTGGTTGTGGTGATGGGGAAGCCAGACAAGTACGCGAAATCCTACCGGCCCATTGACCTTTTGCCCGTTTTGGGCAAAGTACTAGAGGAAATGATATCCGGAAGATCCGGTGGTACACTGCGCCGTGTATCAGTCGTCACCAATACGCTGATGTGTACCGAAGACTTTCTGTGTGACTTTACCCAACACTTACGAGCAAGGCTGAAGGAGAACAAACTTTCTGACCTTCCTTCTCAATCCACTCCTGGAAGAGGTGGTCAAGAACGGAACACACTGCTAAGCGTTCGCAAATGACATCGTACTGGCCTTCTCCGGGCAAGAGGCCTGGGACATCGCGAGGGAGACAAATGCAGTTCTCGCCAATGTTCATGATTGGAAGAGTCAAAACAAAGCTTAATTTCGCCGCTCACAAAACTAAAGTGATGATGGTTAACAAAAAGTTGAAGTAGGACAATAATAATGACCATGATAATGACCAAAATAATGACCATGGGAGGGAAGCTAAAGTCCACCATATTGTACGTAGCGAGTGCATGGGCGCCGTCAGCTAAGAAGCTGCTGGTCCAAAGGCAGCTTGATGCAGTTTAGACTGGCTTCGCACAGAAGATCGCGCACATACGCCGTACCGCGTTATTGCACACGGCCCTAGTACTTGTCGGGCTGCTTTCTCTAGATCTTTGAGTCCAAGAAGAGACCACATTATTTGAAATAAAGCGCGGCCACTCCCGGGGAGTACTGGGAGACCGAGAGCTGGACACCCACGCCACCTACATGGAACTACCTCATCCGTCTGAACACGTTGGTGTAGAGTTCTGCTATCTGGGGGAAGGTGCGGAGGCGGATCAACTTGTCACCTTGGCTGCCGTAACGGAAATTTACATTGACGGCAGCCAAATCGGCAATAAAGTGAGCCCGGAGTTCTGCGTCATATGGAACACCGCGGAAGTAACGGTCAAGAAATTTAAGTTGTTTTTGTTTAACGTGGGGGAAATGGCTGCGTATACCCATCCTCGCGGGGGCAAGTACAGGTTATGTCAGACTTGGACCTACTAAAACCCCCACGATGCTCCTCCTCGTCGCTTTAACGCGGGGTCACGGGAACGCTTTGACACACATCCGCGACAAGAAGTTTAAGTTGGGAAACTTCTGCACCGTATAATAGGCAGTGCTGCTAGTATTCGCGGAAGCCACAGGGTACGCGACCAACGGGTCAACGCAATCATGCGCCTTCGTTCAAGCATTCCGCCTTCGAAATTGTCGTTAAATCTGGCACTCTCCATCCCTCAGGGTTGAGAGCGAAACAAAACATCATGAAGAACCAGCTGAAGCGGCCGATCCAGGTTCGAGCACCGGTTGGATAACTGGAGCTCACCGGAGCGGCCGGGAGCCACAGGAGCGGCTTTATACCTATTATTACCCTTTGCCTATATAATTACCCTACGCAAGCACATAACTATAGTCACCTCCCTCCAACGGGTTCTCGCCTTGTCGTGACGGAGGGGCTTAGTAACCGTGATCCGGAACACGGTGAAGCTAAGTGGAACCCACCCGGCCGGCCCGTGGCGATACGCTGGCCGAAGTGGCCTCTCCAGGTTCGAGCACCGGTTGGAATAACTGGAGCTAACCGGAGCGGCCGGGGGCCGCAGGGGCGGCTGTGTGCTGCCCTAGCGGCCAGGTTACAGGGGCGGCTTTATACTGCTTCTTGCAGCCGAGGTGGAGTCACGGAGGGAGTACCCTCTGCGACTAACCGGTGTCGCACCGGCGGTGCGGCGGCGGTGGGGCGCGGAGGATGAGAGGGGCCGGGAGAGGTTTTCTCCCGTGGCCACCATGGGTTTTGGGCGAGGGGTTCGGGAGAATCCGTCGCGACTGCTGGAGCCCGGGAAGGGGGCGCGATGCAAACTCCGGCGTGCCCTGGAAAAAGAGGGTTCATCCCTCCCGTTCCCTCCCCCTCCGAAAGCGTTCCCGTGACCTTGCCATCAGGCGATGAGCCGAAACATCGTGAGGGTTTTAGTGGGTGCAAGTCCGACATAATCCGTCCATGTCCCCGCGAGGACGAGTATGCGTAGGCATTTTCCCCACGTAAAAAAATACCCCGCGGTGGACCATATCGTTCTGCGCCTGTAAACTTCCTGTCCCAGGTATGGTAAAAAGCGCTATGATTGCCGGATGGAGTTGGGGGCGGACAAGCGCAGGCACCATCGCCTCTCTGATGGGTAACGACGGAAATCGGAATTGTTAAAGTTTGGAGACAGAGTTACAAGAGACATTGTTAATAGAAATAAGAACTAAAGTAAAGAAAGATTGAACAGATTAGAAAGAGACAGAAAGGGAAGAAAAAGAAATTGTAAAATGAAATAATTAAATATTAATATAAGAATATGTCTAAATTAAATAAATAAATAATGTAAAACAAAAAGAAGTATATAAAAAATAAAAAATACGATAAGAAAATGATAGTAAAGCCGCGATTGAAGTCGGAGAGGCGATGTATGAAAGAAGAAAATAAGACTATGTAAAGATGACTAGGGGTGAGTGAAAGACTGAAGCTATGAAAGGAAGAAAAAAATTGTACAAGTGGGGAAAAAGAAAAGATTATAAATGAAAAAAAACTAAACTACCCCGGCCCTACACAACTGGGGAACGATAATTAGTAAAAGACCGATCGATGAAGAGAAGCATGGGGGGAGATTAATGAATGGTGGTAGACCATCATCGGCTACTGATGATGCGGAGAAAATCTGTCCAATATATATTTGTAATAATGGTAGAAAGAAGAAGAGGTGTGTGACGAAAACTACATGGAGTGACAATCAGCGGGTGATCTTTAAATTTCTTATTCTACGAATCGACGAGACTGGTGCGACGTTCACCTGATGGTAAGTGACAAGCTAGCCCATTGCGTGGCGTTAGATAGAACGGTATATACAGCACCACATTACGCTCGTCAGTAATATCACTAGATACGCCTTTCAAAAGATCACAGTATTGTTTGTAGGCTGCTACAGGAGCAGCGGTGGTACCTAGACCATCTCCAGCACCAGAGACCTATCGCCAGTATAATTTTTGTAAGTGCACAACAATATATCAACGAAAAATGTTAAATACACATTATGATTTTTTCTAATTATAATATATAAATAATATGACGATTATCGCCTGAAACAGCAAATACTTTGCTTGTGCTGCGATACAATTCCTTTCAAAACAGTAAAAATGAAGTAAAATAAATAAATAAAAGACCTTTATTTCAGAGTCAAGATCCATATTAGTACACACAGAAAAAATATACTAATCAATAAAAAAAAAAAAAACAAAATCTCACCCGGGACAGGCAGCAATGTTTAAACACTGTTTATAGGTATGTCTATAGAGCAACCTTATTCCCAATTCCTGAACTATCAAGCCACTACACCTGCCAAGCCTGGCGATGAATGACGCGACGCGTTTCATCTGTATGCCGGCGGACGAGTCCACTCTAGCGTCAAAGTACATTGCGGAAGCACTGCAGTATCATTTAGCCAGGACAGGTGGCAATAATGAATATGTTTATAATGTACGAGTTTCTTTTTACGTAAACCATTGAGCGGGCTATTGCAATTGAATATAAGAAATTGTCATGATCAGCCGATAGACGTCCATCCAGAGATCTTTGGGGAGGCCTATGTTCACCAGAGAACGTCTGTCGGCTGATGATGATGGTGATAATAATAAAAAAAACATAGAATATAAGGTTGTAATGGGTAAGCGTATAACTTATAGGGGGATTTGATCCATTTACCACTACTCTGGCCCGGGTTGCTGGGAGCCAGAGACTAATTTGTTGATAAGCAGGGTGCACCGCGAGCTGGTGAGGTTGGCTTGGATTCCATGAGTTTTGCGGACTCCATACATACGGAACCCCTATGCAAGCACTATAGTCACTGGGGTAACGAGACTTAACATCTTACAAGCGTAATGTGGTGCTGTGTATAACATCCTAACTAGCGTCGCGTTGTTATGGGCGGGCGGATCATTTACCATCAGGTGAACGTCCCGCTCGTATCGCATTTAATTGTAGAAAAACAGTTTTTTACACCATTGCAGTACACATGGCAGCAATGACGATCTAAAATACTACTATCTTAATATATTTTTGTTTATCAACATTTGTCTGTATATTTTTTTTATTTGAGGGAGAAAATTTTCGAAAAAAACCCAGCTTCTGGGGGGAAGTCATGATTATGTGAGATTTTTACGTACTAAAACCCCCTCGATGGTCTGCATCAGTGCATTCGGAGAAGCTCTTATAGAACGCACCGGTGTCTCTGTACAATTTCTTTGAACACGTTTCTGAGGAGGGGCTTAACCCTCCTAGGCTGTCCCATACAGGTTCACTTGTTGAGCGATAAGGGCCCCCACACCCAAGGCCCGCGAAACTTCTCGACCCTTTTAGTCGCCTTCTACGACAGGCAGGGCTTACCTTAGTCCTATTCTTATTAGTCCGAGACTACAGGGCTGACGGACTTGTGCGCCCATTACCATCATTCCATCGTCTTCTTCTCCGAGCCGGTCAACCTTCTTTCTATTCCGTTCGGCGGCCTCCTTCTGTACCATTACAGTTTCATAGAAGGAGACAAGCTGCCCACGCACTTTTGCTCTTCATCGAAGCCGCTACTACTACTGGCAGCGAAAGATCGTGTTCGATCCTGTTGGCCATGCTTTGTCGCTCGGACTCCGACGCAGGGCATTCAGCGAGCGTATGTTGCGCAGAATCCTAGTCCCCACAACAGTGGTGGCATTGCGTCGTCGGTTCGTGGCCAATCCGCTTTAGATACTGACCGAAACACCCGTATCTGGTGAGCACCTGAGTCAATCTAAAGGTGACGTGCGCCATTCCACCCGATCGGAGCTATATTTCGAAGCTTGTCAGCACCACGTTTACGATGCGCTCAGCGAGCCGCTCTCTCCAAATTTCTAGAGCACGTCTGTGCTCCTGCCTACGCACTCCTGCCGCATCCAGAAGTTTAGATTCCTGACGGTGTTAGCGCTGCAAGCCATGTGACTAGTTACAGCTTATCTGATACTGGGCTCGTGGACCCGGATCCATGGCCTGATCTCCTATGAAGTATGGTATCGCGACCCACTTATTGGACGCATCTATCTTTTAAGTAGACCCTGACAATGTGCTGTAAATAGGGAGGCACTCGATGGTACGCCAGAGCTTCCTTTATTACTTCCTATGGCTGTGAATTAAAGGCGTTGTTTACATCAACGCTAACTGCCAATGCCACACCACCTTGATCTACTGTCCGTTGCGATTGTTTTCAAATGCGGAGGATCGTATCCACAGTCAACCGCGCCGTCGGAAATCAAACTGGCCATCTGACAGATCGGGGGCCTTCTTGGTGGAGATACAGGTTAATGCGATCGGCAATAATTCTTTCGAATTATTTGCCGGCCTCGTCCAACGGGCATATGGGTCGGAATGCAGAAGGAGATTCTGCGGTCGTACCATCTTTCTTTAAAAGCACTATCTGTGCTTCCATCCGGCCCTCAGGGAATAAGCCAGCACTGAAGCAGCAGATAAACAGCTCCTTCAGTCTCTCTCCTAGTCCGGAGACTATTGCTAGTACCCATGCGCATCCGGGAATTCCATCAGGACCGGGTGTAGTATTTCGGGCTTTGAGACGCTTAATGGCTTGTCGCAACTCTTCGTTGGTCACACCCCATTCGTCGCACCTAATGAGCTGATCCGAGGACTCCATAAAAGATGGTGCTGGACATTCCTGACTCATTGGGAAGAGAGTGTCAATCACGGTGGCAATAAATAAAGGATCCAAGGTCTATGTTAGTGGAGGAATCTAAGATCTGAGTTTGCCCAATATCATCATGTATGGGCGTCCTCGTAGGCCCCTCTTTAGCTCCTCGAGTACTTGGTTATAAGACCGAGATCTAGCAGAATTAATAGCTAGTTGGAGCGATTTATTGGGGTCTCTGTACATCCTGTAGGCTCGAGTTGTTCCGTCCACTGTGGCCCGTCGTCTCCTTCGGGTTCTTGTGTACTGACGTCGAGCGCGCAAACAAACCCCGCGCATTTACGCGATAGCTGGCAACCACCAGTAAACCGCCTTCGATTTAATGAACTTTGTTCGAGGCATTGACACATCACAAATATATGTCATCGATTCCCGAAACCAAATCGCTCCACTTACGGGTTCGGACAAGATTTCTCAGGCTATGCTTTCTGGCCAGACCATGACGATGGCTGCAGCTTGGAGTATATCTGCGACGAACCTCTTGAGGGACCACCGCCGCGGTGAGCCGCTGCTGTGGTGGCGAGCGTTGTGGGGAGCCAAACACCACATTAATCAAAACATAGCGGTAATCCGAAATCGTGACCGCTTTCTCCGCTACTCTCCAACCTGTGACCATGCACAAAGCAGAAGAGGTTTACCCATGATATAGGATGTCCTGTGGCAGGTTTAGGATTTTTTAATTAAATTAAAGGATGTTATTATTTTAGAATATACATATATTTGTCATAAAAAGAAAGACGAGGCACGCGGATTTTATTTTTTGAAGATCACTCCGTTCAAATGTTTTCCATCGCGACGTACACACTCGCGGAATCTTTCGAGGGTATTCTGAGTGTATCTCGCGAAGGAGGCTCATAGTGGCTCTTGCTGTGTGAGGCGTGGCGCTATCTTGTTGAAACCACGTGTGAGAGCTGTTCGATGGATTTTCTCTTAGTTTCGGTATAAAATGCGGCGATAGAAATCACCATCAACAGTTACGGTTGCTCCACGAGAATTTTCAAAGAAAAACGGTCCAATTATTCCATTAACAGAAAGACACCAGTCTACTGCGACATCGTAACTGATCAATCCGCACAAATGTAACCCCTCCCCGGTCCCCCGAGCAACCGTTAGAAAAATATTCGAATTTCAAATCCCAAATCTGCCACGGGACACCCTATAGATCAACGATCAACTCTCCCTGCCATTGCACAAAAGTGATGACAGATCCCTGGTTTAGCAGCCGAAAGCCAAGCTCAGCCGCCCACATTTGCAAAGCCTCTCACCTTGTGCTGTTCCGAGAGGATGCATTGAAATCGCTCAGAACAAGAACCGGACGTGGTTGACATCTGGGAATGCATTTACCTACAGAGTCCAACTACACCTCGTAGGTGTCGAGTGTGCAGTTGGAAGAGACATAATAGTCTACAACTACAAGCGGCCCCCATTCACAACAACAAAACCTTGCCCCCTAAAAATCGTAAAACAGGGTAGGTTCCCCCTCTTACCATTCCAATAGATAGCGACCTTGCCATCTTCGCTACTAAACCAACGAGGACGGTCTGGCACACGGTAAGGTTCGGCAGTTACGGTCAAAGCTACCGACCACTATAGCAATAGCAAGTCGTGCGCCCCGCGGCAATGATTCAGGTTAGCTTGGAGTATTATTTTCCTTCGAATGAAGGTGACACTTCCATATCCTTCTGCGCACTTAGGGATGGCTCACCGGGGGCCTAGTTTCTCCCTCTTCCTGTTCTCCTCCGTTTAGGTGCACCAGCGTTAGCCCCCAGACGATGATTGGCTGGATGTCCGAGATCCACGCACAGTGGACATTTCAGCACTCCGATAGTACATTGTCTAGCCCTATGGCCAGGCTCACTGCAAGCGTAGCATTGCGTGCTACAATCCTTTTCGTTGAGGCACCTATTACGAACGTGTCCTAATTCCAGACACCCGTAATACTGCAATGGTCGTTTCGCTAGAACCTCAACCCTTGCTAATGTCCCCCCTACGGAGATTCACTTTGCTGTCGCCAGCTTTCATACTGCGCTTATAGGACAAAGTACCTAAGCAGAGGAGAGGAGACCAGCATATCTCGCCCACTTTAACGTCAGCGAGTGAACAACCTCCTCTTTCGTAACTGCATTTGCGACTTCCGCTGTGGTGACGGATTCATCCAAATTCATCACTCATATTTCGTCCGTTTTCAAGGGTCGCGCTATATATACCTCGGTAACGTCCACATTCTCTTTTTCAAGTCTTACAATTTTATTAATGCTTGCTGTTCTTCGCTTAAGTTCTCCTGGGCCTAATCGCCTTTGAGATTACGGGAACGGTCTACAACATTCCCTATTACCTGGAGGTGCTGATCAATGAGCTCCTCCAGTTGGGTGTCAGGATAGGACTGCATTTTTAGGGCCAAGTTATCAACCTCTGAGAGGTTAGTATTCGTCCCAGTTTTAGTTGACGGTGCAGCAATTTCGCTTGCTTCGCCTGCAGAGGCAGTAACTGCTTGGTACTTAGCGAAGACATCCATTAATTGGGCTTTAGACCTTCTCTTCCGGGTGTTGCTTGAGATCTCGAAAGCTGCCGAAGTTAGAAAAACAACTGAGCCATCTGACTCGCATCGTCCTTTGCGAAATTTTTTTGTGGGTCCAAGCGTATAGCGCGCCTTCGCCGCCCATTTGGCCGACCCTTTTGTACCCCCGGAGCATCTCCCTTTCCTAATTTTGCCCTCTGGTGGTAGAGGAACTTCCCACGGTGCAGATATATCACCAACTTGGGTTATGTTTTTTTCCCCATGTGTTACACAAGCGTCCAGGGAAGGCTTGGGGTTTGACTTTCCCTCAGCTTCTACATTTATTGTTTTTGATTTATTCATTTCTGTTCCCACGAGACAGGCATGAAATATTCGTAACTGGCATGGAAATTGCGCATCCTTACCCGAACAAGCCTACATACACCCAGGGGTCGGCAGGTACCTGGGGTGTATAACAGTAGCGATTGGCAACCCCTCAACCATGCATCACCTCGCGGTGCTTCTGCCGTTTGTGATTGAGGTATTTTTTATAAAGGTTTTCTCCTCTTGGCCCGGCCAGTAAGGCAAGACCCCCGTTACCGACAGGAGCCGCGAGATGTGACCACGACACTCCAACCGGGTTTACGGGTTCTACGCGCGTATCCGCGACCTGCCCGACGGTGGGAACAAGACAAAATCATATCGCCCGCGCAGAGACAGAGTTTGTGAAACACTGCGCCCGTCCTTGCCTCTCCAATATGCCTTGCGCTGATCAGAGGGACACCCGGAGAGATACCTTCTCGGTAGATTATTCGCTGCCAGTCTGCAACCATGAAGGCCGCTGACTAGTCCCAGGGTGCACGATGAGAAGGTTATCTAGGTCTATTATGTAGGCCTATGTCCAGCAGTTGACTTCTATTGACCGATATAGTTGCCCGCTTTACTGACCGTAAGAAAAAATTAGATTTGAAATTTATACTTAAAATTTGTCCCTAATATTCCCCTCCTCAAGGCTCTTCTCGTTATTAATACCCCCCCAAATCTCCTTTGGAAAGAAATTTTGTAAAATCCATCTTAACTGACGTCTAAACAACAGAACCAATATCTCTAGCAAATTTTAAGTGTTTACCTCTAATTTTCTCGAAGATCTTGTGATGAGTCAATGAATCTTTGGATATATCCTATATATGTAGATATTCTTTCCACTTTAGTAAAATGTAGCAACGATAGGCGTGAATTTTAAATGCAGAGGTCAGAGAAAAGCGGAAGAGATAAATAAATAAAGCTGGCTCCACCACCACGTGGGATAAGGGCTAGGAAGAGGAGGTGTAAATTATGAGAATTGACTTTGTAATGATGAAAGTATTTGTTGAACTCAGAATTAAATGTAATACAAAAAAAGATAAAACATTCGATAACATCTTAATGATTAGGATGAACCTGGATGTGCTGGTTATCAATTTTGTATCCTAATCCTTGGCGCTATTTTCGTCAGCAGTTATCTTAAATCAACGAGGTTGTCTAGTTGCAATTGGTTGTATAAAAATTAAGCGTTATGAGATGAATACATATCAATATTTTTTTAAATCTCTTTTCTTTTTTATATTATCGTCTCTCCCCAAATACACGTGTAGCCTTCGCCGCCCCCTTAAATCGTAGCAGCGCCCTCGAAGGGGCGGTATCGCCTACTTTGGGAACCGCTTGTGTATGCTATAACGTCACACAAAAATTCGGCGCGTTTAACCTTTGACAATATTAATAAAATTTAAAACGTAATTAATAGAAATATCTCCTTAATAAGTATCTCCTTAGTAAGGATCTTCTTAAGATAGTAAAGTTAAGTTTTTTTTATAATCACAAAAGTGATTTATCTGATTTTATATTTATTAGATTTTACACAGTTTTAGAAGCATTATGCGGAGGGATGAAGGACAGATAACAAAGAAAGTAATGAGAATGAACGTGGATGGTTATAAGAGTAAAGAAAGATCGAAGGATAAATGGAATGTGTGAAAGATGACATGTTTACAGATGTGACGACTGACAGAGGTATATGGAAGAGAAGTACATACTGTGCAGAACCCACATAGCTGGAAAAAGGGCAGGAGGAAGAAGTGATTTATGTGATAAGACATGAGCTATGTTAATAGTCGAGAAAGGTTTACTGAGAACGACGTTACAGGTGATAGGCCTCTGTTGCCGGAGACCGTCTGGGTGGGTACCACCACAGCACAGAACCCTCCGAACAGACAAGTTCAAATATTACTGTCGTTCGGTTTGAAGCGCGTTGTAGCTAGTATAATTATTAGTATAACGAAACTCAACATTGATAACGAGCGCAACGTGGTGCAGTGTAAACACCTTATGTAGAAGTACATTGTTACGGGCAGGCGTATCATTTAACATCAGATTAACATCCTGCTCTGCGCGTTGCTTCGTCGCATAAAAAGTAGAATAAATATGACAGTTTATGTGGTCACTCCCAGATTTCGCAGCTTCTCTCACAAGGAGGAAGACTTCTATCACGCTGACCAAGTGAAGATTGGCGAATATAATTCTCGAAAGCTGCGGATTCGGGAACTAGTCGGTTCTCTCTAAATGTTTTCCTTTACGAGCCTAAGTAGTGACGGAGTTTGTCTTTTATGCTTGTTTAGAAATTCGATAACCCACCACCTTTTCCATCAGTCTCCCATCATTGTCATCAGCCGCTAGACGCCCATTGCTGGACATAAGCCTCCCCCAAAGATCTCCACATTGATTGATCCTGTGCTGCCCGCAAAACCGCCGAGCACAAGAGTCGTCGTTTCTAGAATAACGTATTGAGGGGATTTGGGCCTTTTCTCATCACGCTAGTTCAATGCGGAATGGTGGAAGCAAGAGCCTCGTTTATTAATTAGCAGGGTGTACCACGAGCAGATGAGGTTGGCTTGGGCCCCTTGAATTGTTATGAGGGACCCCTTACACACCAAACAGTCTCCCATTTAATAATAATTTATAAAGCCATTAATTTCGCCTAACTATTATTGTGTGTATATATCTTTTCATTTACCCTTATATATTTAGAGCTTTTATCAACGCGAAGAAAAGATGATAAGCATCTCGTTTGTGATGATGTTTGAATCTGTTTCCTCAGCTATGATTATTAAAAAAGCTACATTAAACAATTGCAACTTTAGGCTTTAAAGCGTAAAAAAATCAAGTTTCTTCTCTCCTAAAATAAATGTATAAATATCATCATCATCATCCGATAGAATAGAAGTCTACTGCTGGATATAGACCTCCCCCAAAGATCTCCACATCGATCGGTCCCGAGTTGCTCGCATCCAGTGGGTTTTCGCGATTCTCACCAGATCGTCGTCGGATGTATAAATATGCGATTATAAATATACATATTAATATGTCACGTTGAAGTAAATGAGCGGGATGATAGCGCAGGACCGGTGAAATGTTACTGGCAGATGATGATGGTATGATGTACCAATTAATTAATATAATTTAGGCTAAGTACGGAAAAAATTGATGAGTATTTATAAATAGGATCTCAGATTTAAGTACTAGGTTAAAGTTTGTATACTTTCCGTAACCATCTTCTTCGGAATCACTCTTGACAGAGTGGTTGTGGTCCTCACTTCAGGTGTTGGTCGCAAGATTAACAACAAGTCGCCACTCCTCTCTGATGGCGGCCTTCCTATTGCATTCATATAGTGGTAACGATGAGGAACCATTTACTGCCGTCATTATCTGGTCTGTCCATCTTATAGGCGTTCTTCCTCGTGGCTTGCTACTCTCAAGCTCTCCTTGGACTATAAGTCGCTCAATAGCTACCTACCCTCGGCGGCATACGTGACGAAAAAAGCTGAGGCTACGAGACTGTACCAACGATGATAAACGCTGCTTAATGTCAAGTTCTCGAAGTATAGACTCGTTGGTACGAAATTCGGTCCACGATACTCCGAACATTCTCCTATAGCTCCACATCTAGAGCGTCTATCCTCTTCTTCTCCATTAAAATGAGATTCCTTCTTTAAACTGATCTGTCGAAGTCAGATTGAGAGAACAGTTTTGGTATTGCACAGACATTATGAAGACTTTTTATTCCTCGCCCCGTTGACAGGAAGGTCGGAAACGGATGGACCCCGCTTATTGTTGACACGGTCGTTACCTCCTCTTGCTCTGTATCGTCGATAGATAAACACACAGACACTCGGGATGATTTAAAACATCCCCGTTTTCGGACCGGGGGTTAAAGATACATTCATGAATGTAGGCTAAAGTCATGTTATCATCAACATAATTTGTATGCTCTACTTTGTATTACTTTGACAAATGACCTGCGTTAATCAGCTATCTGATAGTGAATTGTTATTTGTTTATAATTAATTAATTAGAATTAATAAATCAAAATAAACTTGAAGGTTATATGAACAATCGAAATGATTTTGACCTTTATCTATTCTGAGCGTAAATTTCACCACAATTTCACATAGTATTGAGTGACACATTCGACTATCAAGCGTAATCGCACATAATACTCTAACTTGTGATGTCATGACAGCGACGGATTTACAATATGAAAGTGATAACTCGCCAGATTCTAAACATCATACGAGCAACAAAACTTGATAATATATGGAACAGGAATCAGGGATCTTCGTGTGACAAGATAAGCTCTCAACCATTACTCCTTGGAAGCAGTTAAACTTTAAACATATCTAAATATCAAAACCTTGTTTCCTTTAAAGATGCTTGTGAAGTTGTTGCAAGATGTAATAATGTAGCGTTAAGAGACATGGGCGAGTGCCAAATGACTGACGGTGATGTCCAGGACAGAGAAAAGTGGAAGAGAAACAGAGAAAGCTGATCTCACCACCATGTGGAACAATGGTTAGGATCACAGAGAACCTTAACGTATGTATTATGTCATTTGTTTTACCTTCACCATTTCTCTCAGAGAAGTATTCAGATACAACTGAACATAGCCACATCTTTAAATACCTCACACAAAACGATGCTTTTGTTGTCTTTCTTTTTTCTCTTTCCATCTGTCAATCCATTCATAATGTTGTCCATGAAATTAAAATCAGAAATCAATCTATATCATATTCAACTAACCTACCGATATGAGCTAGATTAACCCACTGTAAGTATTACATTAAAAGTTTTATTCGTTTGTTACGTGCTAGAAGTTCAACATCATGATCTCACTGCTGTAGTCCATTGCCACCTAAAGAACGAGAACAGCTTAGAGAATATTCTTATGTTTGAATACACCCCGTCGTTACAATTAGTGGGTGCACTGTCTTATACGAGTTTGAAGATCTTCGGACGGGGTCAATTTCTAAAAACATAATAATTTTTTTCCTTTTGAAGATATCCCTTAAAAGACTCAAACATAAAATAAAGCATTAAGGATTTATGTTCATTCATTACATACAACAGTGTCAAACTTTGGTGTTATGATACATATCCTGAAGTATAGTATATATTTTAATGTAAAACAACTTCAGTTTGTTATTATGGGAACCTCGATTACCTTCGTAGTAATTTTATTGAAGAATATATAAAAATAATTAATTTTTTTTATTGTTTTGATGAATTAAGAAAAAAACATAAGCAGTGGTCCGGGGGCCGTTCGGTTTAAGCTATTGTCGGGGGCAGGTAGAAAGGGACGTTGCCGAACTAAAATCTCGCGTCTAGTCACTCTTGCCACTCAAATATTTGTCGGTCGGTCGCCTGGCGGTACGGCAACGTCTCTGTCACTTGTTTATTGGCCAGGGGTGTGAAGTTTGGCAACGTCGCGCGCCTCCTCGTCTATCCCCGGGCACCGTGGCGCATTCGTCATTCCAACCAACACATTACCAATATCTATTTTATAGATAAAAAAAACAAATTCGTCGATGCTGACTTTTAAAATCATTTTAATCGATTAAACTTATCAATTGTGTTACGAGTTCGCATCACGAATAATTCGTTTAGTGATCTCTCAATCTTCCACCACTATAAGCTGATGGAAAGCGAAAGTGGTTTGAGTCTCAAAGCTGTTATAATTTCGCCCGGTGCTAAATGCCGATGGACTCGAACCGGGTTGAGGGCGTCCGAAAGCCTGTTTGCTGAACATATATCAGGTACGATGTTTAAAAATTTCGTCCAGTCGACTTCCGACGGTGTGCTCTGCAAGATGGTAAAAAAGCCGTTGTCGAAAAAACCACTCACTTCGTGTATCTCAATGCTTTGCTAAGTGTTTGTGTAAATTTGGAGGTCTGTAGAATGTTTTTTTTTTCTCTCTGTTTCCCGCTCGTACGCCGCGTTCGTTAGTTGTTTGTCTTCGAGTGCTGTGTTAGATCTTGTGTAATTAATTCTTTGTGATCCTGCTCAGCCTGTGTTGATATTTCATTTAACTATTTTGTACAGTGTAATTTCTTTTTTGTATAATTGTAAAACATAAATAAAAACTATTAATCATAAACGTATTAATCATAATGTAAATTTTCCATTTTAAAGTAGATGTATCGCTGTAATGAATGGTAAGAACATTTATCTAAAAGCTAACACTTCGACTCTTAACGAGAGCTTTTAACATGCAACGAGGGTAATTATGCTCGCCGAGAATACTCCTGCTCTCGTATGTTGGCAACTGGACCACAGCGATAATGCAGTGGAGGCAGATTACCGATATGGTGGTTATTAACCAAGCGGGTTTGAAAAAACCCAACCACCGTCCAAGTTTCATTTACGACGCGTATCCGTATCCACAGCATCGAACAAGTGTTACATGGCAAATGGTTAGCTATTTATGCTATAGAGGCATTAAAAAAAAATTATAAAGACAGGGTGGTTATTTCCGAAAATCATATTAATTTGAATTTCGGTGAAAATTTACTAATAAAATGAAAAGCATTGTCAACGCATAAAATACGGTTCATGCTACATTTGAATAAAAAAAATGGTACAAAAAGTCAGTTCCAATGTCAAAGGGTAGTCTCCCCTAGTCTACCGTTCATCGGGACGGGGATGGTAGCGGATAGTTTTTTTTCTACAAAAAATTTACAGACAATTCGAACACTGGGGTTCAACCCTATGCCTGAGGGGATGATGATGGTCTCGCCCACAGGATCAGCGGATTAAAAGTACACACGGGTGGAAAATTAACTGTAGCCCACACGAACATTTTGATTAAAAAAAAGATTTTAGAAAATCTGCATCCTATGCTTAGATTTTTTTTCTCTAGTTAATAGTTTTTTTTAAATCATACTATTGATAGGTTCTTTGCAGCTTCTATTTCTGCAGTAATGTGCGAACGTTACTCTTTCGGTTTGAAGGGCGCTACGGTGATTGAAATTACAGATTCAATGAAGCAAAGTCTTTTGTATATTCCCTAATGATACTGCTAAGCTTTCGACTGACATTTAGTTCATCGGATGCAGGCTGAGTTCACCCAGACCTAACCACTGTCTGAAATCGACAAACGATATGGCTCGGGAAACGATGCAGTGTGCTACATTTAAAAAGCAAGCGTGTTAGCCGATGCACCACTGGAGTATTAATACAATTGATATTGTAAGGAGATAGAGTAATAGTTCTATCTCGTTCTAACTTGCGTATTGATTCGTATGGCGTTTTATTTAGCTAAGATACACCCCATCGCCGCTTGGGGTTCACTGCTACGAAGAAAGAAAGTAAAAAAACTTTATTTAACATTCATGCACAAACTATTACTAAAAACAATTACAAAAAATAAAATAAAATTAAATTGATATAAAGGCTATTGTTATATAATGTTGAACAGGACTCCGCTCGTCATCTGCCGCAGCACTGAATTTACGTGGAACTTTAGCAGAGAGTAGGAAGAGCTGATCAGTAAATAATAATCATGGCGATAATATTAATACGAATAGTAAGGTAAAAAAAAATATTTGTACACATATAGACATAAATATATTTAATGCACGCGACTTTTTTTTGTTCAAAGGAGCGACGAGATGAGCAGGACGTACACCTGATGGTAAGTGATACATTTGCCCATAACAACGTGGCGCTAGTTAGAATGATATATACTGCACCACATTGCTCTCGTCGCCTGACACATAAGATTCTTCAGTCTAGTTATAGACATAAGGCAGCCATGTAGTGCTGAGGACAAGAGCATGAAGGCACACCATTCTAGAGTTTCCGATGCAAAATTATTATTTTTTTTCATATAAATACTTAGCACGCTGGCTTAATGGTAGAGCGTGCGGCTTTCATTCCGAAGGCTGTGGCTTTGAATCTCGTCATGTAGCGATGACTTTAATATTTAAGTTATGTACATTTGTGAACTTTAGCAACAACAGCGGAATACAAACGGTGAAGGGAAACATCGCGAGGAAACCTGCACAGGAATTAGAATTTATTGTAAGGTATGTGTGATTATGGCCCATCGCCCCTATGTTAAAGGTAGGCTTTTGCCCCAATAATGGGGACGTAAATTGGCTGTTGAACAAAAAACTTATGTTATGAGATAATCACACCAAAAAGTAACATAAAGTAAGTTCTACTGGAGGTACCACCCCGCAGCGCCCACCTCACCAGCTAAACAGTAGTGTGCAAATAATACTGTACAAACATTACTTACTACACTAATTACCGTGTTCCGGATAGAAGGGTGCTTCATTATCAGCCGCTAGATTTCCACAGCTGGACATAGGCCTCCCTCTAACATTCCCATATCGATCGGTTCTGCGCTGCCCGTATCACCAAGCACTAGGGGCCATTGCTTATAGGGATGTGAGCCATTTTCCATCACGCTGGCCTAATGCGGGTTGGTGGTAGCCAGAGCCTCGTTTGTTCGTTAGCAGGCTGCACCACGAGCTGGTGAGGTTGGAATTAGTCCCGTGACTTATTGTGCGAGACCCCTTACAGCTCTTAGGGTGCTGTAGCTATTGAAATTACTGGGGTAACCAGACTTAACATCTTAATTTATTTATTCTTTATTGTAATATATTAATTACACAAAAATGTACAATGGCGGGGGGAGGGGTTATTGCTTACGAAGCAATCTCTTCCAGACAACCCACTGGAAATGAAGACAGAGTGAAAGCAAGGAAAAGAAAAGATGCAATAGGTACTTAGAAACTAAAGTATCATCTCGTGACAAAAGGCGAGCACATTACACATGCACAGTACCATCATCATCATCAGCTGACAGACGTCCACTGCTGGACATAGGCCTACCCCTAAGATCTCCACAACGACCGGTCCCCGGTCCACGTAGCGCGCTAATTAGCATGATATATACACAGTATATATCATGCTAATTAGCGCTACGTAGTTATGGGCATGGGTATCACTTACCATCAGGTGAACGTTGCGCTCGTCACGTCGTTTCATCGTATTAAAAAAAAATTGAACTAGTAAAATGGAATTTACGTCTCATTTTTAACCAATTACTGCTGTTCAAGTAAGGTCACGTGTCCTCTCGGCGGGATACGGAAGCAGTGGCGCGCGCAGACATTTTGAACTCTTTGTATTATGTCCATCAATGTGTCCAGTATTGTGTCCATCAATTATTGAAAATATCCACACTGTTCATCATGTCATTCCATGATGGAGACAGCTGCATAAACAATATTCCTTAATTGTTTATAATATGTTTTATGTATGTCTTTGGGGGAGGCCAGTGTCCAGCAGTGGACGTCTATCGGCTGATGATTATGATGATGATGTCTAGTTTTGTTTTGTTAGGATATAAGGTGTCCCGCACAACAACTCAGGGGGAAGCGAACCTCACCTGCACGTAATGCACCCTACTAATCAACAAACGAGGCTCTAGCTACCACCAACCCGCATTGGGCTAGCGTGGTGGAAAATAACCCCGGCACAGGGAGTTTTTTTAGCAGAGGCCTATGTCCTGCAGTGGACGTCCATCGGCTGGTGATGATGATGAATTTTGTTTAACGATATTTAATGGAAGCCCTATCCCGCAATTTTATCATCTTTACTGTATATGTTAGCCAAGGAAGATGATCTAGTATAATGCAACTAACTTAAAGGAGTGTTGGTGGTGAGAGGAAATCGTGACTGCGTAACATCAGGGAGCGGACCGGGGCACGGGATCGCGAGTGCCGCCCAACTGAGCCGCCTCGCAAGAGAACGGGCGAAATGTGGTGAACTGACCGCCACCCTTCGCTAGTCGAAGAGGCACTTTAAGAAGAAGAAGAACTAACTTCAACAAACATTAAAAGTAACTACCGCATCGTTCAGATTATCACCGAGTACGGTTTACCAGCTAATAATATTATTGTCCTGACGAAACTCAATGTAAGAGATATTTTTAATAGGTCTAGAAACTATTCACTATAAACAGTGTACAAACTACAACTTCCGGTGATTTTTTTTTATGTGTAAAACATTTGATAAATATATGGTTACTGATACCCTTGATAGGATCAATGAATATATCTCCTGTTGTCGCGCTAGAACAAATAATATCTATGAATGTTTTACTATTATCAGTGAAATGTGTTGGTTCAACAGTGTACTGTTTTTTTTTATTTTTTAGGTTCCCACCTGATGTTAGTGGTGATCTGGTCCATAATGATAAAACATACTAATCTAGTAATAGCATATTCATTAATTTCTTAAAGTTAAAAAAGTTACTTTGTTTTATAATCCTGTGTATAAAACAAATTCATGTTCAAATCATATATAGGAACGATTTGATTAAAATTGGAAAAATTCATTACACACTCCCTAACAGCATCCGTTTATCCACTGCTGGATATAGCCCTCTTCTGCCAAATTCGATCCTCGGCTTCTCGCATCCACTCATTTCCGACCGCCCTGATAATGTCGTCGGTCCATCTGGAGGGAGGGCGTCTTACACTTCAAGACATTACTCCTCCATCGGCCGTCACCAACACGACAGACCTGGTCGGCCCGCTGCCACTTCAGCTTGCAGATTTTGAGAGCTACGCTCAACTTTAGTTCTCCGTCCAATTCCTTTGTTCCGGATGTTATACCTTAGAAAAATGCCAAGCATAGCTCTCTCCGTCGCTCGCTGTGCTACTTTGAATCGGTGGACTAGCCTGATGGTCAAGTGCCATGTTTCTGCGCCGTAAGTTTGCAGTACCAATAGGTAATGTTATACCATCCACCTTATGTCCTAGCCACATTTGTTTCACAAAATAGGTATAAGGGTGCACAAGCGTAAAGGCAGAAATATGTCTTTGTATGTAGAAACCAACTCCACTTTCTCGTTATCTTTTATATGAAGAACGCGGTATACCTCGAAGATGGTCACTGGGTATAATAGGAGCACGAGATTTTTCGCCTCCTTTAGGCCAAGGTTCGTTCATATTTACCTGATGTCGCGCTATCGCTATTATCAATTAATCCTAAGTACAAAAAGTCTAATGATTTTTAGAAGGAACGAAATATATAACATAGTAATAAGTAAGTTGTAATCATTAAGTGATATACAAACAGATAAAACTTCCCTTAATCTTTTGCATTGGACCGGTCGCTGTGAAAATCGTTTGGGAATGCATACGTCCAGCAGTGAACGACGAAGGCCAAAATGGTTATGATGATGATTGTCATGGTAATAAGTTCTCATTACCTTTATATTAAATTTAATAAAACGTTGATAGCTTTATGCTACACCGCTGCTAATTACGGCGTATCCTTATAAACAAGGAGCCTACACAGCATTGACCTAGATACACTGCAGCACGAGGCACAACTCAGGATTTCTCGTAATCTGATGCAATCGGAGACATTTCCGCCACGTGTTTGTTATACCACATTCAACTGACTTCACATTTAGCATCAATTGCTATCTCCTTTTACTTATAAGAATTAACTTAAAAAAAAATTCATTATAAAGTAATTTAAATGAATTTCGTGTTTCTATTACAATTCCTTCGATTATAGTTAAAATAATAAGCTCGTATTCCTGCCACCAAACAATAGTGTGCAAACATTAACTATATTCCGGTTTGGAGTAACTGGTGAACTTATATGGAGATGCGGAGAGCACGGGGCGCATTGAATATTATCATAACTCTCACATTGTTATAGACAAGAGTAACAATTAAAATCTGTTGAACATGACCGTCTCATTCGTTCACAGAGTGAAAAAAGTCTGTCTGTATCATTGATGAATAAACTGCTGATTACATCTCTTTCTAAAAGGTTAGAAGACAGACTTTTGTAGCTTAGATGCAAAAGTGTTTGAAAGAACATCAGATCTTTTCTTTAATTTATACTGTTGTTGGATCTATCACTAACCACTCGAACCTTAACTTGTATCAGTAGTAATAATATTTGTATGAATAGATGATATACAGAAAATCATTGACTCATCACTAGATCTTCGAAATAATTAGAGGTGGACATTCAAAATTTGTTAGAGATATTGTTTCTGCCGTTTAGAGGTCAGGTAAGAATGGGTTAACAAAATTCCTTACCCAAACAGAGTTGCGGGGTTGTTACCCAGTTATTTTATAAACAGCTATCTGTTTATAGCTGACCTATACTCGGTAAAAGGAATACCTTCTCCTCCTACCAAATTTTAAGTCTCCAGGCTTTATGGTTTTAGAGATATCGTGATGAGTCTCTACACAAGTAGAAATCTCTTATATTTAGTATACAAATTTGGTTGAAGAGAAATGATTTTCTAATACCAACATATGCGAAGTATAATAAAAATTTATATATATATATATATAATGCTCATTATTTCTAATAAAAACTTATACTATGCATTAATGAAGTTCATACAGAATCCGCATAAAAAACACCGGAACCGAATTCAACACACAAGCGTAGAGAAACAAGGCTACAATTTGTCTATATTTTCGGACCTCCGGTAGACTATTACTGTTTCATTCACGTCTATGATATTAATAGACCCCTCTCCCTCACTAGGGCTTGTGCTGTGTCCGTGTGTTACTATACGTGTCTGCTGTGTGGCGAGCCCGGGCTCCGGACATGACACGCTTAATAATTACACACGCGTGTGTGTGTGTTAGTCCGGACACACGTTTACACCTGTATTGACCCATTGGTACGCCCAAGCAACACCCCCGCCCCCCAACCCCGTACCCTCCATCACAACTGACTATTACGCTTCACCAATAACAATATCCTCTAGTTAGCATCTCACCAGAGCAACACAAAGAGCTCGGAAGTTTATTCTTTCTAAGAGGAAGATATACATAATAAATAGCGATTATTTTTACAATAATAATCATAATTTGTCTGTTTGTAAAATTTATTTAACAGGGGTCTATTAAAAAAATATTTCCGTACAGGATAATCTCTACAACTGGAGAGAAGACTTTATTTCAGAAGCGACTTTTTATAAAATGTGACGCTAATTAGGATGGTACGAACAGCATCACATTGTGCACTTTGCTTTAAGACATAGTTAAGTCTCATTACCCCAGTAATTTCACTAGCTACTTCCCGTCAAATCGCAACACAGTAATAATGCTTTCATACTATTGTTTGTCGGCTCCAATAGGCGGTGCAGTGGTACGTACCCAGACGGTCTCCAGCAGTGGAGAGACGTACCGCGAAGTTATTCTACTTCCTCAGATTTTTACTTTTATTAATATGAGATGTAACAGACCTAGTCTAAGACTATGTAACAGAGACGACTGATGCGTGTAGATGATGAAAGACAATCCTCCTCGGCCTCAACTGTGGCTCCCTTATTGTTGCACCTTACCATTGCCGACGACGATCGCTTACCATCAATTAAACTGTCTGCCCGTTTACCTTTCTTATGTAATATTTATCAGGAGCCACTTATATATCTATCTTATCGATGTGTAGATCTTTGGGACAGGCCTATGTCCAGCAGTGGACGTCTATTGGCTGATGATGACATATAGATTTACAGTCCTTACTTTAGTATAAAGAAGGCGGTAATAGTAGTTTGGTTATCTAGAAGTTGTTATGTGTAGGCTTGTTGGACGCTACAAGGAAATATGCACGCAATTAAAAAAAAGGCTTTATCATTCCTGTCTAGGATGGCCATCAAGGCGTTTCCTTATTGGAGAATTTTGTCCTACTCGCTTGACACGCGGTTTGATGAAGACGTGTTGGTTGAAAGGTTATAGGAAAAGGTGCTGACATTCTTCTGGAAATGTATACGATAGTTGTTCTCGTGTTTTTGACGATAGCATTTTTTCAAACCTCCGCACCGATTAGAACTTTATTCCATAACGGCCAATTTACGTCCCCACTGCTGGGGCACAGAACTACCCTCAATATGAGGGCGGAGAACTTTATTACAGGCTAATAATCTAACAAATGGGGCGCCGCACAACAGCTCACGTGACCCAAGCCAACCTCATCTGCTCGTGGTGCACCCTGATAAACAAACAAAGTTCTAGCTCCAACCTACCCGCATTGGGCCAGCGTGGTGGGAAATAGGCCAAACTCTTCATATGAACCCTACCAATGACCACTCCTGGTGCCCGGCGGTACCGGAAGCTATGCTGAATGTTGAAGGATATGGGCAGCGTAGGACCGATTGTTGTGAAGGTCTTTAGGGGAAGCTTATGTCCAGCAGTCTATTATTGCTCAGGCGACGAGCTCAATATGGTGCAGTATATATCGTCCTAACGAGCGTTACGTTATGAGCGGGCGTATAACTTACCATCAGGTGAACGTCTGAAAAGTGGACGTCTATGTGTCAGCTGATGATGAATAATGAATAATCTAAGTGCGTCCTCTAGTAATAAATATTTATATCCACTTTGTATCCAGAACGTTACTTTGTATCAAATAACGTTATGGACACAACCCGACCTGAAAACAATCTAAGGTCATGATCAAATGTGAACTAATTAATAATCAACGAATACACAAACTTATACAAAACATGTATTTACTATTAGGGTTTAAATATATTCAGGAATTAAAATTAAATGTATACTCAAGGACTTTTTTTTAGTTTTATTTGAAAGCGCTGGAACGGCGACCTCGCACCGGAAAGCGCAGCGTTGGCATTCCCCCAACAAAGTGGACAGAACATACATAAGCCACTGGATTCAAACAGCGCAAGATAGTGGTTTGTGGGACAAATTACAAAAGACCTATGTCCAGCAGTGGACGACCATCGGTTGAAATGATGTATACACAAGAATCTAACCACTATAACAAACTGTGTACACATAAAATACGAGAATAAAATTACTATTCACTACTTGATATTCTACTGCAAGTAAAGATAACTGGTGTTTCGTTTTATTAGAAACTTACAAGTCACCAATATACCGAACATCCGGTTTACTGGAAATACTAATTTGAACTTAAGTTAATTTAAATAACTAGCTGTTTCTCTCAAATACCAAAGCGAATTGTTTATTAGGAAATATACTTGTATGAACGTACACAAACCCGAAGAGGTGATATTTGCATACACTCCGATCCATCTATCAATAATAATTAGTAACTGACTAATTAAAAACAGTGCAAATCTCCTCTATTTAAAACTTCACCTACATCATTATAACCTTCTTATTTGTTTTTTATCCCGGAGGAAATCTTAAAAGTTACCCTGCTTCGGGAGTGAAGCCAAGGTTATGTGGGGCTTTTACCCAATAAAAGCCCCTCGGTAGTGTCCCTCAGTGCATTAGGAGTGGCTCTGGAATCTCCTTTGGAACGCCCCGGTGCCCCCCTGTACTTTGGCTAAACCATCCCACGGAAGGGCAAAGCCCCCCTTAGCACCCATGTGCTACGGCAAACACAAGACCACCATGCATTTGCCGTCCTTCTCAAACCTCGCTTATTGAGCTCCGAGGGCTCACCCTCAACGCTCAAGAACTCGATGACCCTTTTATTCGCCTTGTACGACAGACAGGGAATACCTTAATAGTATTCTTAGTAGCCAGATACTATAGGGCTAATATCATGATACCTAGCCGTCTTAGTAGGTACTATCGCATCGTCTATTTCTACCGCTAAACAGTCTTCTGTTAACTGTATTCCGGTTTGAATGGCGTTGAAGCTAGTGAAATTACTGGACTAATGAGATTTCACATCTTGTGCTTCAAACCGAGAAGTACAATGTGCAGCAGTGCTCATCATCCTAAATGGAGCCATATAGTTATGGATCGCAATCAAGTTAAAGTCCTAATAGTCTCGAATAAGATAGTGTATGCTGTAGCTAGTGTAATTACTGGGGTAACGAGACTCAACATCTTATCCTGACTAGGGCCACGTTATTATGAGCGGTCGTATCACTTATTATCAGGTAAACGTCCCGTCTGAAATAATGAGGAACTCGCATTCTCACAGCCTGTAGCTAGAACTGATATATTGATAATTTTGTACTGCATCATATTATATGTAAACACAGCTTAAAACAGCTGATTCATGCGTGCACACCAGTTACCAGTTACGGTGTAGATCCTATCGAATTATATTTGGATGACCTAAGTTTCGTTTAATTTGTCTGAATATAGATAAGCGTATATTTACAATTTCAATAACTTGTTATTGTACAATGGATAGCTCATACGTATTTTCGCTGTATCACTGGGTATCGTCTAGCTTGTTCCAGGAAACGTGGTCAAGTTACAAAAGGCATTGTCGTTATGCTTACGTAAACGCGACGGTCATATGATAACACGATGTCGATGCAGTGACAAGTTGCGTGGACAGTAAACTAGCAGTCCCATCCGCGATCTCCGCTAGATCGCAAGCACAGAGAGCTCATCCGGTGTCGACTAGCTCGTTTTGTTAAGTGATGTAAATAAGGGGAAGGCGAGTTGCGGTGACGTCTCCGCTCGGTTCACCGAGTCGGGCGGACGTCAGCGCTCACCAGCGCCATCTCTTATTCACCATCGCGCCACGTTAATTTATCGGCAAGAGCTACTCACGTGAAGAATCCGCGCAACGCGTACGCGACCCGCTCGTGATTTATCCGAATGTGATGCACATACACTTCACAAATTACAGATACTGTTTGTTGTTATACTGCCGACGACGGTTGATGCAAAAGGGGCCAACAAAACGATCCTTAGCAAGGGCCCGGAACGGACTGCCCGGGCGGCGTGTTGGTCCCTTTCGTGCACAGGGCGAGCGCTGGCGGCGTGCACATTGGTCGGACCGGGGACCAATGGCGTCGCGTGCCGTGATCCGCCGCCACTGGACCGACAGCGCAGGCGATAAACCGGTGGGAGAGATGAGTTCACCTACGGCACCCAAAGCTAACACCATGCGTACTACGCAAATTGCAGACACAGGCCACACCGCTCTTTCAAGCACACCAATCGGGATCACGCTGTCGGTGTGGGCACAGGACGAGGCGACGGCCGTGTAGCCGATAACACCTTTAGGTGTCAGAGAGCGACGGCAGTGGGTTACATCAACGTTTGGCTGTGGCTGAAGTAGGGCTGCCCGCTCTTTTACAACGTTTTCTGGAATGGCTATCTTTTTCCTTATCACATAGAAAGAGAGATCGTATATCAGATGAACCGGCTGCAACTGTGCTTTCAACCACACCCCTCCCTGTACATCAACCATCATGTAGTAATAATGACAACAACACCGAATCTATATCTATCTAAATCTATAATATCAATTATAAAGAAACATAAAAGTAGAAAAAGCGTACAGAGGAAGTCTTCATAAATAAACAAAATCATAACGTGTTGTCTGTCAGCTCATCATCAGCTGCCCTCTACACTAGCAACTGTCTATGTGAATTTTTTCCCCTTCTTCTTCCCAAGCATTATTAACATATTCCAAAGCCAATTCCAACCACGGTGGTAATAAATCTCGACATCTTCCGGTGTCCATAGTGTAAAAATTTGCGAAGATCTAGCAACAACTTCATCTGCATCAGCTCTTGAGAAACGTTCATATATTCTTTCGTGAAGACAGAAATAAACTAAGAACTAAGTATAAACTGATCCACTTTGTTCTATTGTATGACATAATGATGCACTGATGTAATATTCTTTAGTATTTCCGGCGTTTTAGCAGGCACCGTAAATTGTCCTGGAAGAAACAAATTGCAAATTAAACAAAGGACCTTATAAGAGATATTTTTAAGTCTTTCTTAGTGAATTACGCGTCCACGAGAAGCAGATAAAGCAGACTCATTCTGCGCTGTCCTGAACCAGGCAACCGGGGTAACACAAATCCCATTGATTAACGGTAAAAAGATTGATTATGATAACCAATTAGTAATCATACTATATTTTATAATTACAGTAAGAAGCACATAAGGTTACATGAAGCCCAATTTATAAATCCACAGTCTTGCCTGTTTCTCCCATTATAAGGGTAGGTGTAAGAGATTCCGCCCAATATTCTACGGAACCCAAGTCAACCTCACCTGCATGTGGTGCACCTTGCTAGACAACAGACGAGACTGACTACCCACCAACCGTCATTGGGTCAGCGTGTTGAAGCTAAAGCCTAATTCCCCCTCAACAAGAATCCTAGAGGGCGGCTTATGCCCAGCACTGGGTGTTATCCGGGTGATTATAATAATAATATAACAAAAACAAGAATAAATGATAGAAATGATTTTGTTTGAATACCATTATCATTATACTCTGATGAAGTTTAAAGATGTTAAATGTTTGATCGACTGATACGGCTGATGTTACCAGAGTCTTTGTTCCTTGTTCCGCAGCTTAAAAACCAACCTCACTATCAATCAGCTTGACAAAGTAGGAAATATCATTGGTGATCTACTGATTCCAAAAAACAAAACCCACGTCAAACTTAAAACACCCTCACTTTTGCGTCAGAGGCTATAGCCATCCGACTGATAATGACATTATCGGTAACATTACATCACATCACATCGGTAACATAGAGACATTCATATCCCTACACCTGTCCGGCTCGCGCTCGATTCTGGAGAACTTCATGTGTGTATTGATGTAAAAAAAAAAAAAAAAACAAAATGTGTTCACTATACAATCTATTGTAACGTTATTAATAAGACTATGCGACGAGACCAATGGGGGGCCAATCCGGCTGTAAGTGACGCTTCCACCAAACAATTAATCACTTACAATGTTTACACAGTATTTATTATCTCACTATAACAAAGTGATAATGCTTTTGTACCACGTAGCAAAAAGAACGAAGAAGACGTTCACCTGGTAGTGATACGCCTACTTTTTTTACCTGGGGCAAATGCCTTCGCATACCTACCCTCGCGGGGACAAGGATAGGTTATGTCGGATTTGCACCGACTAAAACCCCCCCCGTGTTCCACTGTCGCTTGATGGCGGGGCCACAGAACGCTCTCACACTCGTCCGCGACTCCGCCATAGTTAGCTGCACCATGCAGCCCCACATGGGGAGTCGAACCCCTCTACCTCTGTAAGGGTGCGCCGGAACACACAGCACGCCCTCCTCTCGGCTTCTTACAGTCACCTGGGTAACAGATCTCCCTGAATCCGTCACCCATTGGCCATGGGAGCCAAGAGAGAAAACTCTCCTGACTTCCTACGATGAATTTGGTCTTGGGTTACTCTTATCTTCACCATGAGTGACCAAGCCACGGCTACTGAGCCCACCACCACGACTAAGCAGGAACCTATTCGGGCCCTGGGACGTCCGGTTCTTTGAATACGAATAGGGAGACATTTAGCCCTCTTCCTTTCCCTTTCTGCAGCTTCCTTTTGGGACAGCACCTGTTCGCAAAAGTTAATACTTGCGCTCTACGACCTTTCACTGCCAACCATAGCTTTAACTAAAGCTGGAAGGGAAAGATCGTCCCCCACTACAGCGGTAAGTTTCCGGCCCTGACTATTCCACCCTGGGCACTGTTCTAGTGTATGCGGCGCGGTGTCCTCATTGTGCACACAATAGTAGCACTCTGTTGTCGGCTCTCAATTGGCTATTTGACACAGGTACTTACCAATGCATCCATGTCCGGAAAGTACCTGCACCAACCTAAAGGAAAGAGAGTCATACCGCCTATTTGTCCATTCCTCTAAAATTGGACGTGATACGCCTACCTGTAACAATGTAATACTATCTATGCACCACATTTGCATATCTCTCCTTGAGACACAATTTGTCAAGTCTCCTTACTCCAGTAATTTACTAACACTAGCCACAAAGCCCTTCAAATCTAAATACAGGAATTGGCGCTGCATGGTCCTCCAGCAGTCGAGTCCTATCAGCAGGTAACCAAACAGTACAACTACTAGTCGATAAGGTCAGAATATATTGATAGTTGAATATCTGAATTCATGTTTTACCAAAAGAAAATACTCATTCCTCTAGAAGATTCTGCGTCAATGTATCGAAAGTATTTTAGTATATCGTTATATCGTGGTATTTTCATCACTCCGAGAATTTACAAATGGCTTTCTATAACCTTAATATATACTATCAAAATACTCGGGGTCTACGCACATAAACACATACATTTAAACGTAATGCAGGCTTGAGCTCATATGACAAAATCTCTCTCACTGAGACCTGGTGGACCTGGAAGGCATAAATAATACCGAGCTCTTCGATGATAGATTCATTGTGTGGAGAAGAGATAGAAACCACTGAAATACGCAATACGGCGGAGGTGTACGATTCACGGCACGACGCGGCCTAGAGACAGTTGAACGCTCAGACTGAAGATCATCCGCCGAAGACCTATGGGTCACTACCACCGTAAATAATAAAAAGCTATAGGCATTGACAAACTTACACTTTTGTAATTTCAATCTCTGTGCAGAAAATGTGAGGAACGCATTTAGCTTCCAATTAAATAACTTTACCGATAAACTATGTACAATAGTAAATGTGTGTCCAAACGATACGTTCATAGTAATGGGAGAGTTTAATTTAAACAATGTTGACTGGCATTACGCGGATAACCTGTTGCAACCTGTACGAGTACGTATCTCAGGTAAAATGCAAATGCAATTGTTTGACACATTCTCATACGGGAATTTTAATCAATTTAACTTACGCCGAAATGCGAATAATCGACTGTTAGATTTAGTAATGTGTAATAGAGGTTTAACGGTAACGGTAACGGTAACATTCGGGTACTTTATCAAACATTTTAACAAAAAATCAACTTTTTTCTCTCCCTCTATGCATCATGAACAACAATCTGCTGATACTGGCGAGCATGTATGTAAAGGGTTCGCCTTATATTTCCAGTCAACATTTCGTCCACCAACACATGCCCATCAATTACCACAGACGTCTCAACAAAAGTAGTAAGCGATCTCGGAGCGTTACACCAATCAAAACTCAATTATAGTAAACACATTGATCATTTATATAAATAAGCTAATAGGACGATGGGACTTGTCTTAAGATCCAGCTCACAATTTACCGACATTAGAGTACGAAATTATTGTACTGCTCTTTTATGCGCAGCATCCTCGAGTATTGCTCCCAGATATGGAATCCCCCAGTATAATGTATATGTAGATAGGCAAGAATCAATCATTCGTGCAGTACAAAAGTAAAAAATATGATATAAGTTATGAAGAGAAGTGGAAGAGACATCATATCCTCCCACTCCAAGAAAGATGGCAAATCCCTGATTTTGTCTTTTTAGAGAAAATAGCTCAATCGCACATAGAGTCGCCGTATCAACTATCGAAAATACATATATATATTCCTACAAGATCGCAGCGACGCTCTGACTTTTTGTATGCTCCCATCTGCAAGTGTAAGTACAGATAATATTGATTTTTCAATAGATTAGAATTGGTTTTGATCTTTTCACAACGAAACCGTGTGTATTGAGATCTTTATTAAATAAACGCTGGTTCGATAATGTGTTGTAATCATATTTGATAAAACATAATATGTCCAAACAATATGGTGATCACGAACCACTTCGACCAAGAGATTTAGTGAAAATATTGTAAATGGTGCTTAGTTATAATATGTAGATTTTTTATAAGTTACTATTTTACAAATAAAAAAACCTCATTAAAGATACGAAGGAGACGTACAAAACAAAAACATTACTTTACCATGACTTTCACATAACTTTACTACAGTTACCACTGTTATAAGTTAAACTAAGTATTCTTCTATATCTTCGTCTTAAGGTGCGCTTCTCCGATTAGCGGAGGTTGACCTTCAGTTCATTGTATTTCGACTGGTCTTTTGCTAGGCGGAACAGTTGGATGGCAATCGCGATCCCGGTCCACTCCCTGATGTTACGCAGCCACGATTCCCACGACCAGCACTCCTTTAACGTATGACGTAATAATTCAACAATGAACTTACTTTATTCATGAGATGCTGTCTGCTGTTGAAGGCACGATGGTGAACGCTTCATATGGATACAGCCAGTCGCACAACACCGTTGTCGTCTGTGCTGTTACTCGTTACATGGCTAAAATTACAAATATCGTCATCATCATCATCATCATCGCTGCAGTATGATTACTGCTAAACAAAAGTCTGCTTACTTGGTATTTGCTGTCGCTTGACATATGAAGTGAGATAGTAAAGTTCAGCAAATCAGCTGCCCTTTTACTTTAAGACACATCCCCATACAATATTTTAAAAGTTCTTTTATTTAAACTGAGGTCCCTAGTTCGATTCCGTGGAAATGTTGTGATGTTTGGATGACGGTAAGTTCTTTTCGAACAGGTCTGGTGAGCTACCACATATTAAATCTGCCACGAATACATGATACCCCCGGAGGATTTCCATTGCCGGAAACTGCCTAGTTAGGTTATCAGCGCCTATCGCAGCCGCAAAACAGTACTGTGTTTCGGTTTGAAGGGCGTTGTAGCTAGTGTAACCGCTAGAGTAACGAGACTTCTTCGTGTGTCTCAGGCGACAAGCGTAATGTGGTGCAGTATATATCATCCTAACTAGCACTACGTTGTTTTGTGCAGGCGTATCACTTACCACCTCTTGATCCTTTTCGTGTTTTTAATTAAGAAATGCAACAACAATTATAACTGTAGACCAAAAACCACCCTGAAATTATTTGTAGATGATAAAGAGATGTGATGCGCAGGTTATTCACCTGATGGTAACCTTGACGCCTGCTTAAAGCATATTTTGCACAGTACCTCTGTACTTAAGCTGTTAAGTTTCGTTACATCAGCTAATTCTTCATCCTACTGGTCTATTAGTACAATACATCTGTATTTTTAGGACCTGTTCGTCGACACCGGCGGGCTCCTCATCTTGATCGTGTGGCATCGGGCGAACGCACTTGCACCCTCCCGCCCTTGCCAGCGTAACCGAAGTGTCCACCGCGTGGTTCACCTCCCACCACACAGCGCCGCCCAGCATGTTCCGGAAGTACGGCGGTATTGATTCCTCACGCAGTAATTGCCTAGACAAACCAATTCATCATCAATGTTCTAATATTTAATATCAATCCCGTTTGATGTTAAGTGTGAGTGTAAGTGAGTTCAAGCCTACAATACTATTCTTATGCTCTTATGTCTTTTATCAACCGAAGAAGACTTTTACGACGGCGACGACGGAATTTACAGAATGAGTACAGGTCGGTTGGAAGAAAACTATCACCGTTATACCTGTATCACGGTAGCCAACCTTCACTAGTTGGAGAGACACTTTAAGAAGAAGAAGTTACATCTCTGCCATTTTTATTGTCATGGATCCAATCCAATCCATAGACGCCGTGATTATTTACTAGCACCTACAACGTACTTAATGCTTCTACTGGAACGTAGTCAAATATTATCAGCACATTATTGTGGAGATAGTGAACGATATACTGCTGATATTGTGACCTTGATTCCTTAACAAATAACTAAAATCCAGGACGTTTCTCTTATACTATACGCAGAAATACAGTTTGTCGCTAGTCATGATAACATACACCGCATCATGTCGTGTACGTCGCTTTGATACACAAGATGTTGGGTCTCAATCTCAGTAATTTTATCAGCTACTATTCAAACAGAAACACGCTAAAGATTGTACACTGCTGTTTGGAAATAGGAGTTAAAAGGGATTTCATATTTACTCCCTTACGAGATGATCTGCACGTATAATGTTGCAATAATAAACTGCAGCATATATTATCATAGATGCCGTAACCTTTAATTATTATATAACCGCATGATAATTTATAGGATTTATTAGCTGATTAGTTTAGATGCAAACGCTGAACTGCGGGTCACGTGTTTCTAGCAGCAAAGTGATACAGATGATACATTCCTCTATTATATTGATACAAACAATAAACTAAATGTAGTTAATAGCATCTCCAACGGAAACTAAAATCGGACGAGTATCAAATTATCTTTTTTTGCTATTTTCTAATAATAAAGAAGAAACGTACATATTCCAATAGAATAGTTAATTTCCGGACAACAGTGTGGCGATTTTTGGGAGAATGCTATGTCCTACTATCAAACAGCTGCTGGTGATGATGATGAATATAACTAGTGTGTTCTGTGTCTGTTAAGAGAAGTCAGACGAAAGACGCCGTGAAGCCCCTTACCGAAACATTTAACTAACCCTTTGCTAACCCCTAGTAATGCGTGTTTAATTGAGCATATGGAAATTTGAAAGGGTTGAGTCAATTACCATTTGACGTAACAGTGTGATACACATCCTGCACGCTTCATAATCGGCCTCATTGTCACTTAAAACCATGTAAAATCGTAGTCAAGCTTATTTCGTATTTCGATTCCATGGAGCGATTGACCGCTTGCTTTGTAACACTAAAGATCCCGGTTCGGTTCCTCGATTACATAAGGGATTGAGCTTGGGGTGTGCTAGGGTTTTTCGAATCCGCGTATATTGTTACAACCCTCATTCACAATCTGCAGCCGTAATAGTTTCTATCGGTGAGCAGAGTACCGATTATCTTCGATTACTTTGGTTATTGTTAAATGTAGAAAGGAACCTACTTGAAGAACAGTTCCTCTTTTGCTTCCTCAGCACGCCGACGCCAGTACCTCTGCAGATTTTCAGTATGTTTCGCTGTTTGCTCGACTTGCTTCACATAGTTCGTTTGCGCTTCCGCCCAAGCCTTCTTAAGTTCTTCACAAGTTACTGAAATTATACTTCTAGATTATACCTCATAATACACACGAGCGGGAATTTAACTTTAACGTTTAAACAGCACTCTATCTCCTTAACCCATCAATAGTTAATTACAGTAATGTTTACATACTGCTTTCTTGACAAAAGTTAACGCTGCTGAGTTCTCAACTGAACCTTAAAGGTTTCTGGAGATTAACTCTGGAAACATCTAATTCTTTTTGTTTTAGAGGCACTCAGCACATACCTGGATATAGCTATTGGCGCCGTCAGTCGATATTTCTTACCTGATAATAAATTATTACTTTCGCCCGTCTTCGAAATTATAACCTGGGGTCGTGAAGTCGAACTCTTGGTGGTCACCGTCGGCCGAGCACCAATCTGAATATCATCAGCGAGCTCGTTTCTCAGGTCCTTGTAGATCCTGTTCAATAATGTTACAATTTATACAAAACTGCAGGTAGAGAGACTACGAGAGAGAACTAATTTTATATAACAATGTTCAAAGTCATCATTTGAACGGTGTAAAGTTTATACACTACAGTGCAATCTAATGGTTAACCATCAAACTAACCAAACTGGTTAACTAGCACAAAGGGGATAATAAAACATTGGTCCTATAAAAAATACAAATTTTAGTTTCAATGTGCTGGACTTAGGCTATTACACGGACATCTATAACCCCATTAAGTCTCTGTTACCGGATACCATCTAGGTAGTTACTTCCGCAGTTGTTGTTTCCGCCGCCAAACAGTACTTTGCAAACATTATTGTGTTCCGGATCGAAGGGCGTTGTAGCTAGAGATTTTTTTCAAATTTAAATTAACAACACTTAAAATCAGGTCTCAAGGCGTCAAAAACAGATGGTGCTGACAGGCGTATCACTTACCAACAAGTAAATGTCTCGCTATAACACATCACTGCGATTTTTTTTCTTCGCAACCACTTGACGGATAGACTCTAGAAGAACCGTACACTCTATCTACAACAGTAAATAGGAGTGTAAGGTCCTTTTTCTATTAAATTACCAAATTTACGGTACAATTTTACTTTAGGAATTGTCTTCATTATTGATTGATGTTATAATAACCTTTGCGCAATGTCTTGTAATATTTTATCAGTACTCTTCTCTTCATCGCTTCGTGGTTCTTTAATAGGGATCTCTATCATTGCTTGACTTTCAGATTGCATCATGCGGCGGTACTTAAGTACCGCTTTCACAATTTCTTTGCCCCCCTTTAAATTATTCCTCAATGTCGCGTTCCACATCTCTTCCAAAGTTCTTTGCATGTAAAGAATAATTACTTAATGTATGAGGAAGTCATTTAGGACCATATCTATGATTGGTTATTTTTAAATTGGTTCTTTAATCAACAAATTTGTTTCATTATCATCATCATCATCATCAGCGGCAAGACGTCCATTGCTGGACATAGACCTCCTCCAAAGATCTGCACATCGATCAATTCTGCGCTGCCCGCATCCAGTTGCTTTTCGCGACTTTTACTAGATAGTCGGACCACTTAGTGGGGTGCCTGCAGTAACACTGCGTCTTCTGCCCCATCGGGCGTCAGACGAGCGATGTGACCTGCCCACTGTCACTTAAAATCAGCAATCTTTTAGATAATGTAGCTGACCATTGTTTTCCTGCGGATCTCCTCATTTCTGTTTCAGTCACACAGAGAAATGTAGAGCATAGGCTTTTCCATCGCTCTCTGTGTGACCACGTTTTTTACAAGTTTTTTACAAGGCTCACTGTAAGTGGCCACGTCTCGGTGCCATAAGTCACCACTGGTAACACGCACGAATTAAAGACCTTTGTCTTTAGCCACTGCGGTAATCGGGACGAGATTATGCTACATTCCCGAATGCTACCCAGCCGAGGTGGATTCATCGATTAACCTCTTCCTCAAAGTTGGACTTACCAAGCTGCAGTATTTGTTCCAGGTAAATATATACATCAACTAAATTTGAGCCTTTAACCATAACTTCAAATTTGTTTAGATACAAACAAATATTCATTTCAAAAAAGTTAAAGTTATAGATATTTTTAGCATAGTTTTTTAGAAAGGTTTAAATAAATCTAGGACCCTACTGTTAACTTGCCTAACCTATGACTTAACATATTGTAAAACACGCACCGTAATATATAAGCCCTGGGGAGTCTTGGCAGTTCTATCTTCTCGATTACCGTAGGTTTAGGTTGAAACCTGTCGTATGGACGCATCCAGTGATAGAAACCTTTACCTGTTTCTTTCTTCAAATCTTTAAATTTTAGATGCTTCGGCTTATCGGGATATTTTGACCGCATTAACCATTTCTGTTATATAGTTACAGTTGTTAATATTAATTATGACAAAACTAACGCAAACAGATATGATAGCTGATATACTCAAGTGACTACTGAAACTGATCTCAAATTAATGTTAATATGAAAAGCATATTTGCATGATATGTATGAAATATTCGTTGCAAAGAACTCGTAGATGTGTAACAAATAGGTAATAATAATCATCATCATTTTAGCCTATCGTTGTCCGCTGATGAACATAATCCACCCGAATCGATTTCCAGGGCGACCTGTCCAATGTCACCTGGATCCAACTATTCCTAGCGACATTCATTAGATCGTCATTCCACCTGCGCTTGCCAACCATATAGTGGTGTTTAGTTGTATATTGAATTTTAAAAGATTTGTGAATCATTTTATTATAACGCACAAGTTATATTCTTTAAATATAAATAAATTGAAAGGGCGAAAATTAAAAATTGTTGAGATGTTGTTGATATATCACCAAATTGAATTAAAATTAATAAAAAAGCTAGAAGATTAAAAGTTTATATACCTCTGTAACTGTGAGCTGCATAGGAGTAAGTACAGATAATATGCTGCGATGATCTCCAAAAGAGTCATGCTGGTTAATAGAACACCAAGGCTGCCAGCGACATCGAGTTTTGTACTGATCTATAAGCATGCGGTGCACCAGCTCTGAACAAGTTAAATCACTGTGAAAAAGGAATATAATCAATACACAAACCACTAGGTCCGTAAAAAAAAAAAAAAAATTGTTTGCTAACCGGTGAAACACAAAAAATCTCAAAGCTTTCGCCTCGTACATTTCTCTACATTTTCCTTGCAAGAGCACACAAGATTCCGATGCCTTCTCAAAAAGCTTCTCTTCCTTGCTTTGATTAGTCTCAGATTTAGACAACTCGTTAACTACACTAATAACACCTTCATCGTCAACTGTGACGTTCTTGCCGAATGAATCTTTCAAAGTTAACCAAGTTGGATCTGTGTAACTGGCATCTTTCATATTATTTACGTTGACAGTACATTTGGTACACGATTGACACTGATGACAAGCTGTAAAGTTTATATCTAAACATTCACCGTCGAAACTAGCAAATGTTGATTTATCCAAGAAGAAATCATAATTATTATCAGTATCTACTGTTAAACTTGTCTTATTTGGTGAATCAATCGTAATTTTTTCATCTGCTTTAGTAATAATGACAGTAGCAAAATTGGCATGTTCTACTGTATAAGTTATTTGTACTGAAACATAACCATCCGTCCTATTGGTCTCTTGTTTCTCCTCTTCCTCCAATTTACATGATGTCTTGCTAGAAACACTTTTATCATTCGTTATACTTTCTACACTTTTTCTAATCACAGAAGGTTTTATTGTCTTCTCCGATCCCATCGTAACATTTGAGTTGATATCGTAATCATTAAGCTCGTCGAGTTCTGGATAAATTTCTTGATTTTCGACGCAGTAAGTTGTGATTATTCTTGTGTTATCATGGAACGTTACAACTTGAACTCCATCTTTATTTATTAAGTAATTAGTTCCATCCAGTCGTCTGGAAAATACTTCTCCTAAACAGTAATCCGTAGCAGTTCTTACCAAAAGATGTTCTATATTAACAATGTGGTCGTTAATCCACGTTTGTTTTACTCCATTACCGTCTGTGATTTCGAATTCTTCTATAAATAATTCATATATAGGCTCTGTGGTTGTTTCATTCTGATCCAAAGTATTTTTCGATGACTTCGAAGTAATCTTATCAATTTTTTCTTTACTCTTATTTTTCCCTTTGCCCTTCTTACTCTTATCAGAGCTAATGGAACTTTGAATGTCTTCAAGAACTTCTGAAGTTTTAAGTCTTTTCTCACATTTAGTAATTTTAATAACGGTTCCATCAGCTTGAAAGACATATATGAGGCCTGTTTTTTTAAAAATAATTACTTCTCCGTTAAGAGTAATACATCTCATCTCTTCGTCAAGATGTGTGGCCGGATGAAGGTAAAATTGTTTAATATGGTTAATTGTTGGTGAATTGTTTTCATTTACGCTTTCAATTATAAGACCGTTAGGCCATGTGATAACAAACGAATTGTATAATTTGAAATCCATTGACTGTATTTCCATTGAGCTATTGTTTCTTAAGCTCTTAATTTTACTTACACTTTCTTTGTCTTTATTCTGACTTGTACCAGAAATTGTTTTAGGTGTAAGTCCTTGGAACCAATTTTTCTTCAGATAAAATATAACTTGATCTTTGCTTATAATTCTAAAAGATTCACCGGGGTTAGGAATGTCGGATGGAGTTGAGTCACCCAACGTTTTTTGCATCCAAAATTCATTATTATCATTACCTGGAGATACGTTTACAACTAAATATTCTAAATTCATAGGTATAATAATAGTGTAAAAACTATACACTTTTGTACCGTCCTTTGAAAAATAAATCGAATCTTTTCCGAAAACTTCTACTCGTCTGTCTCCTAGGTTATACCCGGAAAAAGTTTTCATGATATCGTTCTTATCGGAAATGTCATCTAAAACAATTTCAGGAACAACTTCCTTTGCTTTTTTTTTATTGTCCCGTGGAGTTGTCTTTTTTTGATTACTTTTTGCATCCGATTCTGTAGTAGCTGGCGATGCAAGATTTTTTTGAACTGAATCATGTTGATCTACTTCTTCATTATCTGTAATAACCGGCATTCTTTCTTGATATTTTAAGGACCCTTCAATTAAGAACTCTGAATGCAATTCATCTTCATTTTCTAAGCACGTTTTTCGTGGAACTTGGTCCAAAGATTCTTTCCATTCTAATTGCGTTTTGAGCGCTGTACTTTCATCATATAGCTTTTCCTCGTCTTGTATCCACTGAAATTGCTCTTCAAGTATGAAATCGAAAAAATCTTGTAAACAAACAGGTGTTGGTAAATGACAACGCCATTCTTCCCTATATAAGCCTTCACTGTCATGATTATTATAAAACAACAAAACAAAACTGTCTGTTACTTCACAATATTTATAATTTAAGCAATTATATTTACTGAACGCATCAAGTAACACTTGTAAACCATTTATGCCTGAAAAATCTTCGAAAAAATCGTAATCGTCTATTAAATGGTTTGCTGGTTTGTCGTTGAAAATTTCAACAGCGGAAACAAGTTCACTAAGATCAGGACAGTCGAATAGGAATTCTATCTGCCGAATCTCAGATTCACTACTTTCTAGAAAATCTGAGGAATAACTATCGCTCTTCACAATAGCGGGGCTAGGCGGGGAAGTTGCACTATTTGTCCAAAATAAAGACGATGTTTTAATAAGGGGTTCAGCAAAAGTGCTTCGTTTCAAATACCTTTTTTTAAATTCAGAAATTGTTGTAGAAGGAACATTGGTCTTTTTAAGAGAACTTCTATTATTGTATAGCTTCCGAAAGGACAAAATATGAATGAGTCTATTCAATAAAGAATCATCAATTTCTTTTTTGTCAAAACATGAAAGAAGTGCACATATGTGGAAATTGACCTTTGCTTTCAATTCTTCTGTGGGAAAAATCTGGTTTTGCCATAAGTTACAAAATGGCATATTCACTAACGAAGACCAAATTACAGGATCTAAATTTACATTATCTAAATGATAAGTAGTAGATTTGACATAATCTCCATAGCTTATTATCACAGGATCCTTGTAATTATCGTATTCTTCGCCACAAGACACTCTGAATTTTTTCTTTTTAAAATCTCCTTTAGATAATGTTTCGAAAACTTTACTAATAAGTGTATCAGCCACTTCAATATTATCACTGCTTTTTATACTATTGCTGGGTTGTATCAATGTCAAAGCAGTCGACAAAGAAGTTGTACTGCTCATAGTGTTAGTAGACGGTTCGATACAAATTGTTTTTAGTATGCTATCAAGAACTGATATAACAGTTGTACATTCTAAAGGAATTTCATCTTGGAAGTCAAAGTACTTCTCCAATAAACCAATATTTTTCTCATCAGTAGGCAAACACTTAACGTCCATGTTATCTAAATAATGATCATGTTGTCTAGTCAAGTCTTGTATATCATACATAAGGAAACTTAACTCATCATATATATGTTCAGCATCATAAGATAGCGACTCGCTACTGCGATACGGCGGATTGTATACTATAAAAGCCATATCTTTATAAATAGGCGATGTAGTTTCATTTAGTCGCAATATTTGAAGTGTTTCCCAAAATGCGCACGCTTTTTCCGCTGCTAATTCATTTGCACTGTGTCCCCTTTTAGTTTGTGGGAAAACACCCGAAGATATTTTATTAGATGTTGGATCTATCCTTATTTGAACCATTGCTGTCAGTGGAACACCGATTTTCATAAGGCAGTCCATTAAATATGGTTCCAGGAACCCAGTTATAGCCAAATATAAATTAGGCCCGTCAAGTGGATAGTCGTCAACATAAACTTTATCTCTCCATTCCTCCCCTCTCAAGCGAAGCAATGTGTTATATTTTTTGCCTTCGTCGGGATGCAGTGAAACTTTAGGTATGTCAGCTTCATTTTTTTTCCCCTTCCCTTTAGACTGTACTGGCTCCACAGGTTCAGCTGGTGGCGCACTCTGACGGGGCATATTGTTCTTTATCTCGGTTGGATTGACCATCGTCAAAGACTCATTTCGCATCCCTTCTCGCACTACTAATTTTTGTCGTTGGATAGATAAATACTCATCTTTCATTTTTAAAATTAGGTGTTTTATTATGAGTGCAAGTATTTCTGGTGGTATATCCTTCTTATCTTTAAGAAAGACATGTCCTTCCTCGAATACTCGCAAATTTTCATCTTTAACTTTTTTATCAGCTCCGAGTTGATTAACCATAAACATAGTCTCCGATTTGCAAATATTTTTAATCACGAACCTTTTCTCTTCCTTTGCGTAGGATTCGAATTTATTTAAATACATTATTTCTTGCTCACTACCAGCTGTTTCAAATACGATTACTTTAATTTGCCATGACTCCTCATTAAGTGGGGCCTGCTCTATAATTAATCGCCAAGTATTATCATCAGTCTGATCTTTCTCTTTTTTCGGTGGCATTGTAATGCAGTATTTATTTTCAAGTCCACGTTGACTTTTAAAACAACAAAGTCAAATTTCGTTATTATTCTACGTGCCGGTTACGTTTGTGGCCAGTCCCTATTGAAACCCATAGCAAATATCTATTTAATATCTCTTCCTATTTAATACCGTCTCTAAATTCAGATTCAAGATCAGTTCAATTATTTTGTTTTTGTAGAAAAGGCTATCACCTGATCTTAATATTACCTGATGTTTAGTGAAAATGGGATAAACGATAGCGAAGAGTGCTCACACAGAATACTCTAGAGCTTTCATATATTAGCAGTCGGAATAAAGCGAAGCTGACATTGCAGTTACTAGACAAGCGAACGCGTACTACACTAGCACCAATCAAAATACAACATGTGACTCAAACCAGGGATATCCGTGTTACTATACCAGCTATTAGCCTGCTAGAGTTACAAATTGAAAAGCCGTAGTACATCCACTGGTAGAAAGAAGAGTCATAGGGACGATTCCCACTTCCAGTAATTTCCATTCGAAGTGACACTCAACAAACAACCTGAGAGATGGTACGCGAATAAAAAAATTCTATAATTTTAACACTTTATTTGGTACATAGTTCCTTTTATTGTATAAGAAAGTACAGCAATGTTGACCTAGTGGAAAATAAAACTGTTTATATTGCATTATAATAAGAAAATATTTTTTTCCAAAAGTTATAAAAAAATTACATCTAAATATTACACTATCAGGAGCCTAGGACCTTACGCCAAGTGTGTTACTGTACCCTCTCTATAGACACCGCCTTAGTACTTGTTTCAACTGCCAAACAATAGTCTACAAACTTTACTGTGTTCTAGTTTAAGGGCGTTGTCGCTATAAAAATTACTTGGGTAATAAGATAAGTACAATGTTATGGTAGAGCTTATCACCCTAACTAACCTAGCCACATTGGTCACATCATTTGAATCACAATAAAGTGTCCGTCCCGCTTGTCGTGTGTTGAATCAGTTAATAAGAGTAGCTGAGGATCGAATTGGTTTTCTCAATCTGATCGCCAAACTTCAGTTTGAAGAGGGCACCTAATGTATGATATTTTTTTATAAATATAACATGACAAATATAACTTTATTTTACGATCACTTAATTAATTTTCGCAATAGCAGTAAACACTTGTTATTTGATACGTTACTGGCCGATAGACGGGCAACATCGTTTCCCACATTAAATTCTCAGAGTCATCAAGATATTTGAATACAATAATGGACACCAGCAAGTCAGCAGAATAGTAGTATACCTGAGACTATTTGTTGTTTTACACAGCCCGATTACCGTCGTTATTATGTTTTTTTTTTTATTTTACCAGGCGACATATAATAACGTGGCGCTAGTTAAGATGGTATATTCTAAACCACATTGTCGCCTAAGACATAAGATGTAGTGTGGTTACCCCAGTAATTACCCCCCAACGGGTTCCCGCCTTGTCGTGGCGGAGGGGCTTAGTAACCGTGTACCGACACAAGGTGAAGCGATGTGGAACACACCGAAGCGGCCGCTCCAGCTTCGAGCACCAGTTGGATAACTGGATTCACCGAAGCGGCCAGGCTTCAGGGGCGGTTTTATACTGCCCCGAGGTGGAGTCGCGGAGGGAGTGCCCTCTGCGACTAACCGGTATCTCACTGGCGATGCGACGGAGGTGGGGCCGCGGGGGAAGAGGAGTGTCAGTATAACAATGCGCCGTTCTCCCTACCCTCCGCGGCCGTTTAACGGGTGGCGGCGGGCCCAATGTCGGATCCGCCGTAGGGAGCCAGGAGTTTACTCTCTTGGCGCCTATAGCTTCTGGGTGTTCAGAGGAACCCGGTGCCCGCGCATATGGAGGCCGAGAAGGAGGCGCGCTGCACGTTCCGGCGCGCCCTGTAAAGGGAGGGTTCATCCCTGACTCCCGAGGTGGGCTGCGAAAGCGCCCAGCGCCGCCAGGGTCGCGGTTGTGAGCGATAGCGTTCCCGTGACCCTGCCATCAGGCGATGATGCGGAACATCGTGGGGGTTTTAGTCGGTGCAAGTCCGTCATTTGTTGGCAGAAATGTCAACTGCGATGGTACCTACCCTTTTTTTTGTTTTACGTGGGAAATAAGCTTTCGAATACCTTTTTTTTTCGTTTCGAGGGGGAAATCTTCGAAAGATACCCTAATTCTAGGAGAAAGTCAGGGTTATGTGAGATTCTTACTCACTAAAATCCACACGATCTTCCGTCGCCGCCTCTTTACAACGGTACCACGGGAACGCTTTCACACACCTCCGCTACCTCGCCATCGCTGGCTGCACCACGCGGCCCAATCTAGGAAGAGATTGCGCCGCGTCCCGCCTTTCCACCTCTGTAAGAGCGCGCTGGAACATACAGCGTCCTCCTCTCGGTCTCTTACCGTTCACTAGGCAATGGATCCCTCCGAATTCGTCACCACAAGGTCATAGGATCCAAGAGAGAAAACTAAACCCATCTCTCCGCGGCAGATCTCGTCTTGGGAACCGCCGCCAACCATTATCCAGCCGTGGAGGATAGGAATAGCGGTAAAACGCAATACGGACACTCCTCTCCCTCCACTATTCCGGAACGGTTGTGAAAGGCAATGCAAACCTGTCTCCGCAGCCCACCGGCACACATCCGAGGTGAGCTGATTGAGCTCATCTAGTGTAGCCACCTGAAGCCGGCGGGGTAGGTTCCTCTTAGCTTCACCGTGGATGACTAGTTGAAAGTTTGTATTTATTTGTTGCATCTTCCAACCGTTGAAGGTTATTATTTACCAATAAACAGGTATTATCCTCATATGTGTACTTAATAAACAGAATTAAAAAATTAATGATTGCAAAGATATTGACAAAAGGATAATAAAACATTAAGTTAATATGGAATTACATTTATTTACTACATTAACAATGTAATGTGTATTTTATATTCAATAATTTTTTTATGGTTGAACCAAAATTTAATTATATCAACTATATCTAATATTACCCCTCTAATCCGTCTCTTTAAATATTTCAATTATAACTATGAGAATATTTATGGGATTCTTTTAGACCCACTTATAATGACTGAAGAATAATAAAACAGAGATAACAGATCGGCATGGCTTAGGTCAAATACATAAACCACAGAATGATCTAAACATAAAAATTGCAACGTCCATAATATAAACTACACTACACAATCATACCAATACCAACTACACAAACATAAATAACATTTATAGAAACAAAGTTAACATTGCCTCTTTAGGTCAAGGCATAATTCCAAAGTAACAATAATCATATTTATTAATAATAATATTTTTTCTATCATTTGAAATATGATCATTATTGCACATACTTTCTTTGTGCAATAGTCTTGATCGTTACATTCATAGGTACTACAAAATAATAAGTAACTATATGTATGTACCACTTGAGGTATCATGGTCAGAGTTATAATAATGTTACATGTAAAATAGAATTAATAGTGCTTTCCTCATGTATAAAAAATAATCAGATGTCAATAGATCTCAGGGAATATAGTAACAAATGAATCATACTAAATTTTTATATGTATATAGACATATCTTCCTAATCTTTGATTTTTATATCACACAATTTCATTGACACATCTTTTTTATTTAAACGTTATTAAAAGATTTTGAGTTACATCAAATGAATAAATTTAATGCATGTTGCAAAAATTACTCCTCAGGCAAAACTCGCTCAATCCATTGCTTAATACTGCTCATTCCTATTTTGTTAAGAGAATGACTCAATCTCTCGATGATATGTAGTTCTCCATCAACACCCAAACTTCTCAAGTTAATAAAAGTTTTTTGAGCCCAAGCAAGGGGAACAAGTTCATCTCGTGCACCATGTAGTTGAAGAAGCTGAGGCACTGAAACAATTGATTATCATATTTTATTATAATTTGAATATGAAAAACTTTTAGTTATTTATAGAAACAGCTTTGGCTAAAAGTAAAATGACTTGCTTTGTTTCTTTGTTGGCAAGGAAATGGAAAATACAATTTTACACAAATTAATAAACCCTTGCAGAAACCTGTCCACTAGGAAAGTGGCAATAATCATTGTTTATTATCGTTTAAAAAAACGAAAAAAAAGTTCTTATTTTATAAAAGGTTAACTTACATTTTTTTTCCTGGGTATTCATAAGCTCATGGTATATAACACTATTATTGTTAATGAAAGAGCTAAAGGCAAAAACACCAGCCAAATCTTTCTCCCATTTATAACCAGTATAAAGTGCAAGAGCTCCTCCCATTGAAAACCCTCCTGAAATGTATTTGTTGTAATATAAGTAGTAGAAAAATAAAAGATGAAAAACACAAAAACTGATATACAGTTGAGATATACATCTAAATATTGATCTGTTGTTAATGCTCATTTAAATAAAATGTACTAGAAAAAGAGGAAGGCACAAGTACAATACTAGGTGCTTTGTTTTGTCATATCCAACTATATTGACCTGTAGATGTTATTAAAAAATTTAATTCTAAAACTCACCTACAACTATCCTATTGGTAGGAATGCCAGCTTCATTCTCACTGCTAATCATATTTCTGATGTGTATTTCCATATTTTTCACAGAGTCATATTTCTCTGGGACATCTTGATTAATAGCAATTCTATCAAACCAAACATTACTAAGCAGTCCCCCCGATGGAGTATAAGGTTGAAGAGGAGCAGTGGGATATATAATTTTAATATGCGGAAAAGTAAAATTTTTTGTCATCAAAAACACCCATTCTTTCATGTTTTCTCCATTGCCTCCTGTAAATGTTTAGCCATTGTTAAAACAAGAATAAACTTCGTTACAATTCTGAACATCAACTTATTTCCATGGCAACAGACTCTACAACTCAAGGATAAGAAAAAGGAAAGAAAAAATATGACCACAAAACTCTCTGCCATGTGAGAAAGTTGAGGCCCCAAAGTTGCTCACCATTAATGTTTCCAAAAAATATTTAAACTATTTGTTTGATAAGGTAACAGGCACATTGTTTACCTAGCTGGTTTTAGTTGGAATAAAACACCTCTTAAAAAGACCCATATTTTAAATGATACAGTGGTAGAACAGTAGTTGTGTGTCGGTCAATGGGACGACGATGTCAAGCTAAGTTACTTATGGAAATCAATAGGAGAAATAAAGATGATTTTTGTCTAAAGAAACAAAACAGCTGTTATATTGTAACTATAGTATATATAAACCTGTCACCTCCAAATATGAGACAACTCGTAATATATTTTTTAGCTTTTGTTATGAAATTAATATAATGAAACATATTGATTTAATATATTTTAATTGTATATTAAAATTACTTTTATGTCATTTAAGGTATCCAACACTGAATAATGGACACCTCGAATAATGGTCCTGGCTGTGCTCCCGTCAATTGGAATACAGGTCAGTGAACACAATATGTTGGTAAAGATGACAGGAAAACCCGTTGCTTTTTCTGGAATTATTCCCTTTTGAGGCGCCTACTATGACACGCCAAGTGTATAGTGATCGTGGAAATATTCTAATCCATCATCATATTCAAACATCTTTGAGTTTATGTGATAAACGAAATAAACATATGTTAATAATAAATGAACTAACCGGAGCCATGGAGAAATATAATAGTCGCCGTATGTTTGTTGCCCGTGTTTTTTGAAACAGTTACATGTCGAAATCTAGACATATTGGCGAAATTGAAGATTTGTAAACGAGTCACGAAAACTTTGGAAAAACCGTGAATTACGATTTCTGATATTAAAAACTCATAGACGATATCTCACACTGTTATTATGATCGTTGGTGTTGCTTGAAAGAAAATAAACAAACTGAAAATATAGATTTTTTAATGATATGATTAAAAACTAAGCCAAAACATTTAATTGTACTTATTTGCACTCGACTGCGTCCTGTGGGCTATTGTAAAACAAGGGAGGCGCTATTGTAAATATAACACAGTTTTGCAATACAATAAAAAAATACTTATTTCGAAATTGCTCTATTAGCAAAGAACCTATTGCCTAATCATTATGAATAGAATAGCAGCGGAACGAGGCGCAATTCAGCAGTATTAATGACAATCAGCAAAACCGGTACCCACTTAGAAAAGTGTTTGTAATAGAAATTACAAAAAATTTTAATTTTTTTTAATTTAAATAAGCGACGGAACAAAAAGTCGTTGACCCCGTGGTACGTGATACGCCTGCAAATAACAACGTGGTGCTAGTTAGAATGTTAAACACTGCACCACATTGCGTTCAACGCCCGAGACATAAGATGATGAGTCTTATTACCCAGTAATTTCAGTAGCTACAGCGCCTTTCAAATCCAAACACAATAACATTTGCACTGCGGTGGTACCTACCTAAACGATTTCTGGCATTAACACCTTATCGTAACGGTAGAACCCAGAGAAGCGAAGAGGAATCTACCCGACCGTCCTTTAGCATAAGGCTGGCGCTAGATGATACTTTTAAGTGAGTTCGATGAGCTCACTGCAAATGTCTGTCGATTGTGTCTTTATTTTTTTATTTTTTTTTAAATCGTTTACTCCTGCGTATTATAGGTCATGTGGCCTTTAATTTGCTTAACATTTACCATCACATTAGTCTTATTTCTAATTCCTATACTATCTTATCTTTCACTCTGTTCATCATTTTACTCTTTCTTCTTTCAAACTTCTTTTCTCAATCATACTACATTCCATTCCTTCTGTCATCCTTCTCTCTCTCTCGATTCGTGAGGACCATCGTCTTCTTCATGGTGGGTTCTGGGGGGGGGGGGGGAAGGGCCTGAAATTATAAATCATCCCCTGTAGCATTATATCTCCTTCTCCTTCTCGATTTCTTGCATAATTTTTGTTTCTTCCCGTATTAGTTTATTTATTTTTACTTATTTATTTACAATTTTGCTTATCTATGTCTTATACCTTATTACATTTTTTACTTTTGGCAGCTTTATAGAGTTTTGTTCATGTTTATTATTCTCCCCACTACCCTTTTACAATATACCAAGTATTTTTCCCGACTTTCGTCCTCACTCATCAGAGAGGCTGCACACTGCACACCTGCTTCTATCTTTTTCCCCATCATTGTTTCCCACTCACTCCTCTCTTACCCAAATAAGGGACAGGAAGCGATAATGTGCTCCACGATCTGGTCCACCGCTGGGTCACAAAGGCACGCGGGACTCTCCTTGAGCTTAAATCTGTAAAGGTACTCGGAGAATCCCCCGTGCCCAGTGAATATCTGGACCAAGACCGTGTCGAGCTCCAGCCGACGAAGGGAGCGATAAGCCGACACGACGTCCGGGAAGAAAATCCTTTGTCCCGTTGTCGAAGCCGTATTGTGTCTTTATTGGCTACGAAGCGATAGACTAAATCCACCGCAACGATCTTTCTCTCTTGGTTTCCATAACATTCGTACAACTGTTTCGGGGGTCTCTTTTACTCAAGTAACAAGAGTCTGAGAGGAGAGAAACCCGTATGGTCCGGCGCCCCCGACCATAAGAAAAAAAGCTGCTGAAATGAGATAGGCGACGCAGTATATGCTTTAATCGATGCATGTCCGACAAAATGTATCTTAACCATCACGTGACTAGGTATGCAAAGGCATAATATACTCGCCGTTAAAATAGAAATGTAACACAATGTGAGGGCTTAAAACGGCAGCTACGCAACCTGCTCCTTAGATAAACGCTTTTCAAGGTAGATAACATGCGTTTTAGAATAAAGTTTAGCCATTTAATTTCAAATCAAAATGCGCACCAAAAACTTGCTTGCACGCTGTAAAAGCTGGCAAAATTAACAACCTACAAGATTTTTAGGGATAAAAAGTAATTTTAGTACACTAAAAGATTGCGCCGTTTTTTATGTTAGCTATTGATAAAATATATTTTATTTAATGTACTGGTAAAATGTATAATAAATATGTTTAAGCCTGCAAAAGTTTCAAGTTTTAACTATATTATATATCTTCGTTGTCGTGGTGTGACGAATTGGTTAAAGCAATCAAATCAAGTAATCATACGAGTACATAATAATTGTAATGGGAATGTAGCTGCAGTGGATTGCCCTTGCATTTTGCACCCTTCATTTAAGCCCTTTTTATTGTGGGGAAATCCTTCATTAGATATTCTTCTGCTTGAGAATAAGCTAAAACTTTACGGAATCCCACTCAACAGTTCTTAGTCGGAACCATGGGAACGCTTTCGCGCATATGACAAAAAGGACCTTTAAAAATTAATTTATCAATTTATTTATGATACAGATATAAATTTTTATTGTAAATGTTTTGATTCTTTATCTCTTTTTCCTTTAATAAACGGAAATGATGATGATTTCTACTATTAACATCTATATGTCAAGAAATCACGAGATCTCCGAGCCATTTAAACGTAAACTCTCAAAATTTGGTAAATATATTGTTTCTGCCATTTAAGGATCAACTAAGAATGGGTTTTACAAAATTCTTTCCCCAAAACGAGTTACAGGCTTGTCAATAAAGGGAAGGAACTCAGAGAGGAGAAGGGCGGATTACCAATGGGCGGGAATATTTCTGATAATTTTCAAATCTAATTCTTTGTTACGTCCAACAAAACGCGCAGGGAACATCTACTACTTATTTGAATGATTTTCATAAAAGAAAACTATTACTTGCCTCAAATTTTATAAAAAACATCTCAAAAGTTTCTTTTTTCTCTCAAATATAATTTTTGATTTGGAAACAGTTTTGCTACTTTTCCCAGCAAAAATGTCAGTATTCAATAGTGCAATTGACTTATTTATTAAAAGCTTTTCTTTCTCGATATTAGATAATTTTATTTTTGGTTCGGGAGGTTTCCACCGGAATTGGTGTTGATTCTCAATATTCTGTTTCAATTTTTCGTTACATGTATGTAACACCTTTTCAATTTCTCCTCCTACTTTATAAGTTGTACATGGTGGTGCTTGTGGAGTTGTTGGATTGAATCTTTCAGACCGAAAAAGTGGCCCCCGTACAACAGCTGGAGTACATGCATACTTCTCAAGGTATACTCTACCAGGTCCAGGTGTTTGTTCTTTATTCTGAACAGGTATCCAATTATACCAGGGTTTAAAACGACGCTCCGATGTACAAAAAGGTGACGTGGTTTGTAACTGCAAAGGTCTCTTTGCGACTACCTTACTAAGAACTAAGTCTGCAGGGCTCGGTTCAGATAATTTCTTTATTAGGGGCTTCATTCTTTCAGTATTTGATTTAAACATCCAGCTAACGTTCGCATTTTTACATTCATTATTTTTCGGTTCAGCATCGTCAATATCGTCGTCATCACTACTCACCTCAATATCCTTTGTTTCTTTAAATCGCGGGGTAGAGTTTCCAAATGGTGTTGTGGGGTAATGCTTAATATGGCAAAATTTGATATTTGTATTATAACTAGCAGGCCCGGGGCCATCATGTCTAACAGTTTTAAACCTCGGTGCTTTAACACCAAAAAAAGATGGTTCAGGCAATTTAGCATGACACAGTTTAGTTGGCGGTTCTGGTAAGTCAAACTCACGTTTAAGTATATAATCGGTAGGTCCTGCAATAACATTATATTTAGACGTAGGATACCTTTCGGCTTTCGGGCCGATAAACTGTAATTCTGTTCCTTTGATAAATGTTGGAGTATAGGACGCAGGCCCCGGAAAATTTTCTCTTAAATTTTTTTGTTGGACCATTTCAATAAATCGGTATTGTTTTGAATTTTTTCGCCTATTAAAACGTACTTTTTCAGCACATATATATGATTCAGTGGGTTCATTGTGTAAAGTATATGCAGTAGGTCCTGGATTATCGTCCACAGTTATTCCTGACCTCTTTGAAGTCCATTGGCTCCATTTACATCCACGATAAAATGCAGTCGATTCTTGCATTCCAGTGTCAAGAAAATCGGGTCTATTTTGTTTTGCTTTATCTAATAAACGTTTTTTGCTTCCATCAGGCAAAAGTAGAAACCCTCTATCCCTTTTACATGGAGTGGACAAACCCTCATCTGTAGCGGCTTTTGGAGAAGGACCTATAAAAATTCGCTGGCGAAAGTGAGTTTCGGATTTAACATTTTCTTCCTTATTAGTTTGAGGTGGACAATGACATTTGTTATCCATGTCACACTCGCACAGAATTTCTTCCAAGTCTTCTTTACTTAAAGATTCGTATGGAAAACGTGGCTGCTTTGACAACATAGCCGAACAATTTGGAATACTAGAGAAGATTTTCGGATTGTACATAGCATGTGTCCAAATTTTATTGCCTTTTTGACAAACACGAGGAGATTTTACAAGAAATGGAGCTACATTTGTTTTTCTTTTAACATTCGTAACAATTTCATAAGTTCCGGGATCAAGAAGAGGGTAACATTGAGACAATTTAGGAAATCTGTTCTCTAAACTATAAGCCGCCATTTCCAAATAAAGATAAAAAAATCTATAATAAGTGTACGTTTTAACTGATTTTGGCAAGCGTTTGTCGCGTTTATTATATTTCTCTTGACAATTTACCACTCATCATTAAATGTCAAAGATGGCATGTCCTCGTACTCTTTAAGTTAAATATTAATTTATTTATCTATCTATTATTTAATATTTTGTTGTGTTTTCTTATTTAATATTAATTTCATACATTAGTCACCCTGAATCCTTTTCAAAATAGGATAACAAACATTATGTTCATAATGTATGTGTTATTTTTATAAAAAAAATTAAGCGACGAGCGCAACATTCACCTAATGATAAGTGATAACTGCATTGTTCTCATCGCCTTAAGAGATAAGATGTTAAATCTCGATACCTGGTCAGCATCTGGTGGAAGACATTGGACAAGGCCTACAACCAGCAGTGAATTAAGAAAGACTGACGATAATGATATTACTTAAGTAATTTCACTAACTACAACGCTTTTCACCCCGAAATACAGTAAATTTTGCACCTTACTTTTTGGCAGCAGAAAAAGGCGCTGCAGAAGTACCTACCTAAATAGTCTCCGACAACAGTGACCAGTAAAATCCTAATAAAAAAAACATAAAATCTCTTTTCTAGACATAAGCCTCTCCCAAAGATTTCCACACCTATCGATGTTGAGTGACATTCACCAAATCATCGCTCTACTTTGTAAAGGGCCTTCCAGCACTACGATCTACTCTTACATGGCAACCATTCGATCGGAGACCTTGTTGCAACATTGGCAACTGTATCTACAAGTAATTACCTAATCCATTGCCACTTAAGTCTATCGACCTCATAATCAGATAAAATTAAGGCAAAACGATATTGAACTCCCAAAATCGATTATTTTTTTATTACTTTCTTATCGATTATTTATCGATAAGAAAGGGACATTAAATTGGATAAGTCGTAATTGTTTCTGACACATCGGTAAACATCGAGAATTCTTCGTTTGACAACTCAATTCAAACAAATCAACATATTTGTCTGTTCGTATTAAGCGACCGTAATGTTAATGTTTTTATATTTGAATACATAACAATAAAACATTTCAAATTGTCATGAGGATGCTTAATTATGTCCAGTATAAAATAAACCAAACTGTTCAGTGGAATAAGCTAATAATAAGTAGCGTATCTGAAAACTAATTTGATCATAAAATATGAATGTGATCCAATCTCTACTGTTTTTCCTGGGCATGATATTTGTTCTAATTTTTGCCGTTGATTCAACTGACTCTGTGAAGTGTAATGCAACTAATTCTGCACAAGTGGAATATCAATTCAGTTCGGATATTGTGAAAAGTGAACACATAGTAACATTCAAAGGATATTTCTTTCGAAGAACACGAGAGAATTACGTTACTGCCGCACTAAACAATGCAGGGGTAAGTTATCAGTGTGATCAAATTTACTAACTGCAAGTGGGACAATAAAAGTTAATGTCCATATTTTACCTTGTTTACCTAAAAGTATTACTTACTGTTGATGTTATAATAGAACCAAAATCTTCATTATATTGGTTTAAAGTTTTACACGAATAAATTTTAATGTATCTTTAAATATGCTAACCTAAAACTATAGTAAAAATGTTATCTGTAAAAAAATAAAATTACTATTCACTTAATTATTGTCTTATTCTGTCTTTTTGTGCCACTAATTGATAACTGTTATCTTTTTATTCTTTGATAAGTACTTTGCTAATTTTGCAATACTACAACTAAGCGAATATTATATATGACTTTGCCAAGTTATTAAATAATTAAACCAATAAATTGTTGTGTATTTTATGTATTATTGAAAGAGCCTAATTGTACCTACATTCAATGTCACATATGTATTTAAAATTAAAAACAAAACTATTGCATAATGCTAAGCTTTGTTTGAAAAACCCTTGTATCTGCTAAGCAGGGGTTCATTCCTGCCAAATGACAAATTGTATTCCTTTGTTATAGCGATGTGCACTTTTGCTCAAAAATATATAAAAGGCTTTGCGAATGTACTTAAAACAATTATTATTAATTTTGGGGTAATGATGTTTCCTTATAGATTTCGCCAATGTCAAGTGTATATAATACTCTGCTTTATAAAGCAGGCTTTGTGAATGAGCAAGGTCACAGATTATAACTAAGAATTAAGTGAGTAGCTAAGAATGTTTGATGATAGGATCATTGTTGATGTACCTAAAACAAATAAGACGCACACAATATATATACAGGGGTTTGTTGGTTAAAAGACAGACAAACTACAGCTTAATCTTATTATTTTTAATGAATGAAATAAGAATTTAAACAAAAGGGGAGTTGATAAGGGAAAGAAGAGATTTGAGATCAATGGGGCGAGGAATATCAGCAGGAAGGAGATCATAGAGAGAAGATAGACAAGGGCAACTGAAAAAGATGTGATTTGGAGAGCCTTTGTCAAGACCACATTTGCAAATAGAACTGTCCCTAATATGAAGTTTAGCCAGATGGACGAGGGTACATGTATGGCTTAGCCTTATTCTACAGATTTTACTTGTAATGCATGTATGAATATCTTTGAAGTTGCAGAACCAAGAGTGGGGGGCAAATAAAGTCTTGAATATCAATGTAGTGTTTGCCTCCAGAAGAATCAGTCTTTTGCCAACAAGAATTCCAAGAAGAGAGCAACTGTTGCTTAGCTATTAGGAGTAAATCATTAGAATAAACAGCCAGTAGTTGTGACATCTTTGGCACAAAGATCTGCAGTTTCATTACCTAAAATGCCAGTGTGGCCACGTAACCAAGCAAGGACAACTTCAATATTTTTAGAATGGCAGCTGAAAAGTAATATTTTAATTTTTATTATATAAGAAAATTCAGATTTTGATTTAAATTGGTAAGCAATGACAGCCTGTAAACAACTCTTAGAATAAGTAAGAATAACAGATTTATTTAGTTTATAGGACTCAATGAATGCTAATGCTTCCAGAATAGCTATGGACTCACCAGAGAAGACTGAAGCTTGAGGGGGCATTTAAAATTGAGAATCACATTGTATTTGCGAATCCAACATATCCCTGGTCTGACAACTTGGAAGCATCAGTGTAAATGATGGGCTAATTGGACCAATGTTTGGTGATGTATGTATTTAACTGAGAATTTGCAGAATTACAGTTTTTTCCTATGCAGAGATCTAGAAGAATTTGAGGGTGTGAGATGAGAGCCTTAAAGGAGATGTCGAAAAGAGGAAATTTTTTACACTAAAATACAAGGAAGGTGGAGATAGCTGACAAAACTATTGAAAAAGCAGGGATAATCTTTGTGGGACCAATATTTGTTAGAAAAGATAAAGGATATGGAGTTTAGAGATAAGTGGATGATAAGGAGATTGAATGACTTTCAAAAGAACTGGTTAGATGACTATTCTCTTCTGAGGTATAAGGGAGCATCGCGGCATTCTACCTGAAGAGCATTAATAAGTGACAATTTCATAGCCCCACAGATTATTCTCAGGCATTTAGATCGAAGTTTGTCAAATGAACACAGCAGATTTGTTACAAGGGTCAAGGAGGAAAGTACCATAGTCTAAGTGACTATGTACTAAGGTGTTGTACATAAGTTTTTGAGTATAGGGGTGACAGCCCCATCAGACACCAGATAGGGTATGCAGAATGTTAATATTTTTCTCACATTTTTTAAAAATGGGACTAATATGATGGGCACCAGTTAATCTAGAATCTAATACAACACCAAGAAATTTAACATTGTCTACAACTGCAAATTTTTGTTGATCGTAAGATACTGAAATGTCAGGACAAGATCTGAACCGAGAGAAAACAACCACATTGCTTTTAGGGATAGATAGGGACAGACCGTCGTCTAAGATCCAATCTTGGAGATAGCTAATAGCTGAATTTAGGCAAGAAAACGCCTCATCAATATTCTTAGAAGAAACATAGAGTGCAAGATCATTAGCGTAATGCAGAATTTGACAAAAGGAATTTACCGAAAGATCTAAATTGTACATATAAATACTGTAAAGTAATGGGCTATAAACTGACCCTTGGGGAAGCGTCTTCCACGGCTGTCTGGGAGAGGAAGAATAATTTGGAGCACAAATAAATATGAATCTAGGAGACAGGAGATTAAAAATTATTTTTACAACCTTCACAGGAATACTCAGCTGGAGCATTTTCTGCCTGAGCACTGGAAGAAGAACATTGTCATATGCAGATGACATATCTAGAGAAACACCTATGAAAGACTCATTTTTAGAGAGGGAAATACAAATGTCTGTTACAAATATGCTTAAATTATCCTAACTTTTCGGAATCCAAACTGAGATTTAGCTAATATGATCCTATTTTACACAACCCATTCTAAATGGTTCTTGATTAAATGTTTCAATATCTTAGCCATTGTAGAGGACAAAGCAATTGGCCGATAGCTAGAAGGGTCAGAGCTGCGCTTTTCAGGTTTTAAAATAGGGATGTCAATCTGAGGCTTCCATTCGTCAGGTGGAGTTCCAGTTAAAATTATATTATTAAGGACAGAAAGGAATACCTGTTTTACAGAGTTACTGCTTTTGAAAATAAAACAATACAGAATCCCATCAATTCCTGGGGACTAGTCACTTAAACCATCTAAGACAGCTGAAAGTTCCTCCCAAGAAAAAGGAGATTCAAAATCAACAGTGGAGTTAGAGGATAAAGTGAAGGGAAAAGATTGTTCCAAGAAGATACAGAAAGAGGGGCTACCCTACAAGAAAAATGTTCAATCCAGTTAGAAGGATTGTTAGATGAGATCACAAGAACCGAAACAGAGCAGCCATATTGTCTCATATTCTTCCAGATTTTAGAAAGAGGAGTGACAGGAGAATGCTCCTCGCAAAAACGCAACCATCTAGATCTTTTCTTTTTTGATAAAAGTCTTACTGTTTTGGCAGCAATTCTCTGGTAAGAGATGAAGTTTTCTGAACTCATATCAACTGAATAAGCATCCTCTGCTTCTGATCTGTTCTGGCAAGCTTGAGTGCACTCAGTATCCCACCACGGGGGAGAAGGGATTTTACATCTAGCAGTGTTTTTGAGAGGGATAGAATTAGCAGCAGAAGAAAGAAGATCGTTTTTAAAAAATAAATAAGAAGAAAGAACATTGCCAGGGTTAATCTAAGGAATATTCATTACTTCTTGATCTAAATGGGATCTGAATTGTGACCAATCAGCTTTGTGAGTATAAGAGTAATTTTAAGAGAGGTGCAAGGGAAGTAATAGAATTAATGGAATCAGGCATTGACAAAATGATAGTAAAGTGATCACTACCATGAGTGGAAGAAAGGACAAACCAGGAGAGGCTAGAAGCCAAGGAAGGAAAAGTTAAAAAAAGCTCCACAGCAGTCTTTGGATTCTGAGATGGGGGAACTCTGCCCAGTGGCCCCATCATTCAATAAACACAAATCTAGTTCATCACAGAGATCAAGAAAAGGAAAATAAATAGAATCACAGTAATAACAACCCCAAGATGTATGGTGAATGTTAAAATCTCCAAAGATAAGGATAGGTGGAGGAAGTATTGTTATAATAGTTTTTAATTCAGAGATAAGAGCTGGGTTATGTCCTGGGATGTAAATGGAGAGGAAAGCAATATTATTAACTCTAACAGCAACAGCAAAAATGCTATTACTGTAGAAAGGAAGGAAGATTTGTTTAAATATCAGATTTCTAAATACTAAAATAGCACAACCAGCATAAACATCTAACCTATCGTCCTGGAGACATGAGAAACCCGGGATCCTAAAGTTGAATCGGGGCTTAAGCCATGTCTCCTGGACAGCAACAATAGAAGGTTTGTATTCATTAATAATAGTGATAATATTATCCTTCTTGTGATGGATACTGTCACAATTCCATTGTAGGAATTTGGGCATTTTTAATAGTTTGAGCTCAGTGAGTTTAGATGTGAAATTGTTCGGTAGTTCAGAGTATCTAAAGCGAGACAATATATTTAAAATTGTAGGAAGTAAGAGATCCAGGAGATTATTATTGGAAGATACACCTTTTGAAGGATAGGTACTCTCATTAGAGAGACTAGAAAGGGGTGTACTAAGATAGCTTGATGAGCTTGCCTACCACACCCTGGGCTTGATGTTGGAGCTGAAAGAGATTTTTGGGTAAAATAAGTGCGACGGTACGAGACTGAACTGGGTATGCCTTGGCAGTGGGGAAAAGATTGAGGTAAGCTTTGGGAAGATTGAGTGAGAAAAAGGAAGGGTAGACGTACGAGAAATATTTGCAAAAGATCTTCTAACTTGTGGAAATCTGACTGATGCTTCGTTGTATGAAATATTTTCCTGTGACATCACGTTTGATAGATTTCTGTATAGAATGTTCAGGGCATAGTGTATCAATGGCTTTATGGTTACCAGAGCAAAACAAACAGGAGGGTATAGGAGAAAAACTATTACAGCCAATACCAGAGTGAGATTTCGCACAGATAATACAACGCGCTTTTGACCGGCATTGCTTAGCAACATGCCCAAACCTGCAGGAATTATTACATTGAATAGTTGGTAAAATATAAATCTGAACTGGGAGGGAAGTATAAAAACAGTAAACTGTATCAGGAAGCTTTTGGCCAGTAAATGTTAGAACAACTGTCGGAGTTGGAGTCCAAATAGTAGTGTTATTTTCAATTGTCTTTCTATTGAGCCGCCGGGCTCTAATGATACGTCCAAAACCATCAGGAACTTCGATGGAAGAAACTAATTCTTCTAGGGTCCACTCTATTGGGACGCCTCTTACAATACCCACGCGAGTCACATTATATGCCGGAATAATGATATTGTATTTAGCTGCAGCAAGACCTGGGTGATCTAAGAAAGAATTTGCGGCAACAGCAGTTTTAAATTCAACTGACTCAGTTTCGGCCAATACGTTTAACGCCGTCTTTAGCAACATTCTTGATTTCGTTGTGGTATAGGAAGTGATCAAACTTAATTGGGCGAAGTGTAGCACTAGACGAAGACTGGCACTCTTTTATTACATGAATCAAAAAAGGAGCAACATCCTGATCCAAATACCGTTTTATGTTACCCTCATATTCTGGTAAAGTATACACAGACTGAATAAATTCGATTGCTTATGCGACTGTGTTGTTCTTTGGAGGAAGAGAGGAATAATCGCAATTTGGAGGAGTTTGTCGTTTTCCTAGAAGGATGGATCACCTCCGTGTCCAATGGGATTGGAAAATTAGGTGGAACAAGATTTTGTGAGGAATCAGGGATATAACCTCTCCCGGGATCGGGGGGGTCGACGCCGTTCATAATTCTATTTACACTAAACTACTATATAATACTTACAAATAAGACAACACACTTATATAAAATCACAAAGCCACTAATTAAATAATCAACAGGGAATGAAACCCAATAAAACACCCGAAGATTAAGTGAAAAAGACGAAAATGCCCAGAACACTTGCTCAATCTCGTTCCAACCAGGATTCTACCTAAAGCAATATCCATAAATAAGATAGATCTATCACCATTTGTTGTTTATATATAAAAAAATCATTCATTTTTAAAGATAATTTTTTTATATTATAATTGTAACCAAAGTTACAATAAAACTATTATTTGTCATAATTTTAATATATTATAAAATGTAGTATTCTTGAGTGTGAAGTCGGATATGACAGCTGCTAGAGGGATATGGAATAGAAGTACATACTGTGCCGACACCACATAGCTGGGAAAAGGGCAGGAGGAAGAGGATCAAAATATAATATTCTTGTTTATTAATGTCTCTCAAAACTTTTAATTTCTTTTATCTTTTCTAACAAATATTGGTCCCACAAAGATTATCCCTGCTTTTTCAATAGTTTTGTCAGCTATCTCCACCTTCCTTGTATTTTAGTGTAAAAAATTTCCTCTTTTCGACATCTCCTTTAAGGCTCTCATCTCACACCCTCAAATTCTTCTAGATCTCTGCATAGGAAAAAACTGTAATTCTGCAAATTCTCAGTTAAATACATACATCACCAAACATTGGTCCAATTAGCCCATCATTTACACTGATGCTTCCAAGTTGTCAGACCAGGGATATGTTGGATTCGCAAATACAATGTGATTCTCAATTTTAAATGCCCCCCTCAAGCTTCAGTCTTCTCTGGTGAGTCCATAGCTATTCTGGAAGCATTAGCATTCATTGAGTCCTATAAACTAAATAAATCTGTTATTCTTACTTATTCTAAGAGTTGTTTACAGGCTGTCATTGCTTACCAATTTAAATCAAAATCTGAATTTTCTTATATAATAAAAATTAAAATATTACTTTTCAGCTGCCATTCTAAAAATATTGAAGTTGTCCTTGCTTGGTTACGTGGCCACACTGGCATTTTAGGTAATGAAACTGCAGATCTTTGTGCCAAAGATGTCACAACTACTGGCTGTTTATTCTAATGATTTACTCCTAATAGCTAAGCAACAGTTGCTCTCTTCTTGGAATTCTTGTTGGCAAAAGACTGATTCTTCTGGAGGCAAACACTAC